>OX411552.1:35327275-35927275 GCA_948146395.1 Fragum whitleyi | reverse complement strand
CCGTGACCTAGTTTTTGACCCCACTTGACCAAATTTCGAACTTTTCAGAGATTTCATCAAGATATTCATTCTGACCAGTTTTCAGGTTGATTGGGCTAAAAATATGGCCTCTAGAGTGTCCACAAGGTTTTTCTAAGATTTGACCCCGTGACCTAGTTTTTGACCCCACTTGACCCAATTTCGAACTTGTCCAAGATTTCATCAAGATAATCATTCTGACCAATTTTGAGGTTGATTGGGCTTAAAATATGGCCTCTAGAGTGTCCACAAGGTTTTTCTAAGATTTGACCCCCTGACCTAGTTTTTGACCCCCATTGACCCAATTTCGAACTTGTCCAAGATTTTATCAAGATAAACATTCTGACCAATTTTGAGGTTGATTGGGCTAGAAATATGGCCTCTAGAGTGCCCACAAGGTTTTTCTAAAAATTGACCCTGTGACCTAGATTTTGAACCCAGTTGACCAAATTTCGAACTTGTCCAAGATTTCATCAAGATATTCATTCTGACCAGTTTTCAGGTTGATTGGACTAAAAATATGGCCTCTAGAGTGTCCACAAGGTTTTTCTAAGAATTGACCCAATGACCTAGTTTTTGACCCCACTTGACCCAATTTCGAACTTGTCCAAGATTTCATCAAGATAATCATTCTGACCAGTTTTCAGGTTGATTGGACTAAAAATATGGTCTCTAGAGTGTCCACAAGGTTTTTCTAAGAATTGACCCCATCACCTAGTTTTTGACCCCACTTGACCCAATTTCGAACTTGTCCAAGATTTCATCAAGATAATCATTCTGACCAGTTTTCAGGTTGATTGGGCTAAAAATATGGCCTCTAGAGTGTCCACAAGGTTTTTCTAAGAATTGACCCTGTGACCTAGATTTTGAACCCAGTTGACCCAATTTCGAACTTGTCCAAGATTTCATCAAGATATTCATTCTGACCAGTTTTCAGGTTGATTGGACTAAAAATATGGCCTCTAGAGTGTCCACAAGGTTTTTCTAAGAATTGACCCAATGACCTAGTTTTTGACCCCACTTGACCCAATTTTGAACTTGTCCAAGATTTCATCAAGATAATCATTCTGACCAGTTTTCAGGTTGATTGGACTAAAAATATGGTCTCTAGAGTGTCCACAAGGTTTTTCTAAGAATTGACCCCATGACCTAGTTTTTGACCCCACTTGACCCAATTTCGAACTTGTCCAAGATTTCATCAAGATAATCATTCTGACCAGTTTTCAGGTTGATTGGGCTAAAAATATGGCCTCTAGAGTGTCCACAAGGTTTTTCTAAGAATTGACCCCGTGACCTAGTTTTTGATCCCACTTGACCCAATTTCGAACTTGTCCGAGATTTCATCAAGATATTCATTCTGACCAATTTTCAGGTTGATTGGGCTAAAAATATGGCCTCTAGAGTGTCCACAAGGTTTTTCTAAGATTTGACCCTGTGACCTAGTTTTTGACCCCACTTGACCCAATTTCGAACTTGTCCGAGATTTTATCAAGATAATCATTCTGACCAATTTTGAGGTTGATTGGGCTAAAAATATGGCCTCTAGAGTGTCCACAAGGTAAATGTTGACGACGCACGACGCACGACGCACAACGCACAACGGACGACGGACGACGGACATCAAGTAACCCCAAAAGCTCACCTTGAGCACTTCGTGCTCAGGTGAGCTAAAAATAGGCCAGGTAGAGTTATGGTTCTTGTGCACTGCACCTCCCCTTGGTGAGATCTATACACCCATGAAGTTTCATGATCCTAGCTATAATACTTTTACAGATATACTCCGGACAAGATTCAATTCTGAAAAACAACAAAGGGCAATAACTCAAAAAATAGGCCAGGTAGAGTTATGGTTCTTGTGCACTGCACTCCCCCTTGGTGAGATCTATACACCCATGAAGTTTCATGATCCTAGCTTTTATACTTTAAGAGATAAACTCCGGACAATATTCTAGTATGAAAAACAACAAAGGGCAATAACTCAAAAAATAGGCAAGGTAGAGTTATGGTTCTTGTGCACTGCACTCCCCCTTGATGACATCTATACACCCATGAAGTTTCATGATCCTAGCTATTATACTTTAAGAGATATACTCCGGACAAGATTCTAGTATGAAAAACAACAAAGGGCAATAACTCAAAAAATAGGCCAGGTAGAGTTATGGTTCTTGTGCACTGCACTCCCCCTTGGTGAGGTCTATACACCCATGAAGTTTCATGATCCTAGCTATAATACTTTAAGAGATATACTCCAGACAAGATTCAAGTCTGAAAAACAACAAAGGGCAATAACTCAAAAAATAGGCCAGGTAGAGTTATGGTTCTTGTGCACTGCACTCCGCAATGATGAGAAGAATATAATTGCCAAGTTTGAAGTCAATCGGACTTCAAGTGACAGAGTTATGCTCCGGACAAAGAAGTGGACGCCGCCGGACGCCCGGACGCCCGGACGCCCGGACGCCGGACGCCACGGGTGATCCCATAATACGTCCCGTCTTCGACGGGCGTATAAAAATACCCCCCTAATCACCGATGATTTCATTTGTTCATCGCGAAAATACTGTTTTGACTGAATTTTTAGAGTTTCTCATACTAAAACCCATGATAAATTGCCTAACATAACACAGAAAATCACTAGAAACACTCCTGCCTTTTGTATGAAGTGAATATACCGATAAATTCACATGCTGTTTCTTCTCCCGGTGTACGGCCTATAGGGAGATGGTGTACGTCGTATAGCAAATCTCCCGTTAATAGTGTACAGCCTATAGCAAGAAAAAATATTTCTTAAATGGATTGTCTAGCGCTAAATTAGAAACTCAGCATTACTGGCATCTCTTTTATCCTTTCCAAATTTTGGATATCAAGATCAGACGAGTCGTACTGTTACTGCTCTTTTATCCCTTACTCAGTTTGAAGATATGATTTTAATTTCAATTGTAAATAGTGTCCATTCTTTTGGTGAGAATCATTTGTGTTTTATTTTGAATGCCCCTATAGCTTTTATCAGTATAAACATGGCCAAGCTTCATGGATATATCCAAAACATGGGCATTGTCCATTTGTTGTCGGTACCGTAGTAATCGTCGTCGTATGATTAGATAACAAAATTGAAATACGATTTTTTAATCAATTTAATCACGGCCGTGCTTCATGGGTATATCCGAAGCATAGACATTGTCCAGTTGTTGTCAGCATCGATGTTGTCGTTAGGTTCACCAGCCGCCGCGGTAAGACTTTTAAAGTAAGCCCCATTCAAACACTTCGACTGCAAGAGATTGTGTCATGATTTTGTGTAGTGGGTTTACTATACTAATCTACAAAACGAAATTGGATTGTAAATCAATTGTATGTGGCTTCGGCTAATCTATCAATTTCAAAACGGTAAAGAGACCAATCCGATTTATATTTATTATTGTATACCCCTACCTATCCGGGAACGTTTGCATGATGTAGGTAAACGGTATTTCAACCAGTCATGCGTTTCGAATATCAAATCGTTCCCAAGCGCTTCCATTTTGAACCATAATTGAGACAGGCTTAAAATGGATTTTGATGATGTCTTTTCTAACATATTCGTTGGTTCTTATTTTTCGGGGATATTGGATATAGGAAATATATGTCAATTCAATATTGTTATCGGTCATATTGATGTGCGTGAATAAACATGGTTCGAAAATACGCGTTAATTATTACCATGTGAATATCATAAATCGTCTGAGGCCGCTCAAATGTTTTGGGTGGAATTGTGATTCTTTAACAACCTTGTTAAAAATCGCATCTTTTTTTCTCTCTATCTGTTAAAATTTTGATGTAGAAAGGTATCTTGTAAAAATCAAAGACCCCATGGTTAAAACGCCGCGATTATTCAATGACATAGGACGATAGGGTAAACATTTAAATGATAGTATTCTGATATATTACAAGAAATCGACATGCTATCCGATTCTGAAACAGTTCGTAAAACTAGTCTGACATTAACCTGACGCTTAATCTGTAGAAATGCAAAATTTTAGCTTATAAATTGAATTCAACGAAACAACTTGGTTTCACAGTCAATTGCCTTCTGCAACGGGACTAGCCGTTGTCTAAGAAAACCATGCTAAAAATATGTTTACAATCAATGTAATGAATAATTATGTTAAGAGGTTCATAAAGTTCTGTAAATGATTATCATCTATATTTTTTAATCAATATGATTAACGATTCCCCCTTTTTTCGCAAAAAAAAAAAAACTAGAAAAGAATCCTAATCGAAAACGCCAAAATGTTACTACAGTCATGTAGGCGTTTTCATACATAATTTCTTATCTTGCGCTCGTTTAAGTAAGGATATTTTACCCTTCCATTGAGCTATATTCGTACACTACTTTTTCTATCGTTCGTACACTGATTTGAAATTTTTCTGCTATAGGCCGTACACCGGTAGATTTTTTCCTATCTAAATATTCCAAAAACAAAAAATAATCTCGCAGTAAAATTTAGTATGTAAAATCTTTGGACAACAAAGAAAGTATAATAAAGTAAATCGTGGGCCAGTTACGTAAAATATGAGCATTTTCATTCGATTTCGCAGAAGGCCAAGAAAATTGTCAGTGATTAGACGGTTTATTTTCCTTTATTCTATGACAGAAACAAATTATTTCATGTTTTCCAAAGAGACAAACATAACTGACTACCTCAGTGGTGTAAATTCGTTTTTCACTTAGTAAAATCACAACAAACACAGAAATAATAAAAGAAATACTAACCATGGATCCCACTTCGTAGATATTTCCCTCGACTCACTAATCGCTATATCCGGTGTACGTTGCTACACGGTGTCTACAGGAGTAACTAAACATAGAATTTTGCAATGTATCATCTCATTGGATTTGTCTTCTAAAGACGATCCAATGATTTAATAAGATCCAATGAGATATTGGAAGGCAGAATCTAACAATGAATGAAAACACATGGTTCAATTTGTGATTTTGATTTATGATTATTTTTTTCATAAGAAGTTTAGTAAAACAGATCCAAATTCCTTGTATTTCTCACACCAGTTACAACCATTACAAAATTTCCTAGCCTCTGAGCTGCTATCCCATTCAAGTTGATGACTTTATCCATCCATTGGTGGGAGACAATTTTGTTAGTTTGCATGGGATTTTTACGCCCTTTTCAACAATCTTACAGTTCTATAGCAGCGGCTGGAGCACTCAACAATGGATTCCTGGTATTTCTCACACCAGTATACTACCATTACATCCTTTCCTAGCCTCCAGCTGCTATCCCACATAGGTCTACCATTTTATCGACCCATTGGTGTGAGACAAATAGTCTGAAAGAACTAGTACCACCGTCGGGAATCAAACTTGGTTGGAGACGAATGCCAGAAAGGATTAATGTGCTGCCGACAAAGATCGTACCCATGACTTCCCATGATACAATGTTTTCTGAAGCTTCTTAAGGTAGTGGAACCGTCGAGTTCTGTAACTTTTCGGAACTCATGAACTTTCACAATGTTGACTGAGGTTTCCTAATGAAAATCATGTAAGTAAACCTCGATAAACACTGTTACAGCTCATTACTTACTTTGTGGAACTACTACGGATCTGCTACCTTAAGTTAAAAGGATGTCAAAATGAGGGATGGTGTAGGAATGGGCTCAAGACTAACATGAATATCAATTTTAAAGTAATCATGTTATCTGGCAGCCAAAACATTGTAACAACAGATTAACAAGCTTTATGTTGCCCAGAGACAATATATAATTGTCTATTAATAGTCGTGATTAATACTTATTATTACTATAATATATGTTCTACTATACATTAACTTGATTTAGGTATCATTCATATTCCTTTGTCTCTAGTAACTAGCATAATTTTCAACTTAGTTTCTTTAAATTACTTGAATGACATTTGAAATTCCTGCATGCTTAAGGACGGTTGTTCTGAAGTGCTGATCATAGACTGGGAGCATTTACATGCATTTATTTTATTATAATTAGAATGGCTAGAAATTGCTGACTCATTTGAACTTTTTCTTTTTTAAACTTAAGAGTTGAGTTCAATATATAAGAGCTCAGTTCAGCTTAGTCTATCACTAAGGATAATAAGGGCTACAACTATTAAATTAACTTTTTCCTACACAGTCCTCGGATAATTCAATAGCTCGATCCCTACCATTTTACACTTTGAGCAATATGTTTCTTTGAAACACAAGTTAATACCTCCTAAAAACAGCCTTTTTTTCTTACAAACTTTGACCTTGCCCTTGGTACCTATAGATGCATGTCAATGAGATCTAGCATAATGCCAACTGAGCATTGAATATTATAGACGCTTAGACTAATTGACTATTTTCACGTTTTATTCATGATGTTTGGCATAACTTTGACCTTGCCAGATAACTTTGACTCTGTCAATGACCTTGAAATTCAAACCTACACATGAAGTCAAGCCAAAATACAACAAGTTTACATCAATTTATAGGTCAATATATGGCTTTAGACTTTTATTGAACGTTAATCTTTTCAATCAGAATTTCTTTTGAAAATATAAAAGGTATACTGTATTAATGATAATCAATGAAAAGCAAAATTCAATATTATTTTAATTAATTCTTTAAGCTGCGACATCATTTTTTTATTTGCATGTGTAATAACTAGAATGCATAAAAAATTTCCAAAGACAAGTAATTTTGTAACGAGTAAAGTTGCCGTCTGCGAGTAGAGAAGGGTGGAATCTGCCTGCTCAATGACACTCCCACTCCTTGTATTCTGCTTACTCTAAAATTGGTCTATTTCTATTGAATTATCGATTTTGTCCTAGAGGTTATCCTGAACCTAATAACTTACCCTTTGGTTCTCGATAAGCTGATTTATAGGCATTCCAATAAAAAGATAAACTGGGATCAGATCAAAACTATTGTAAGTGCCTATATATTTATAGGCACTTACAATAGTTTTTCTCCTAAAGAATTATGAGCGTGTTTTTCAAGTATTTCTTTTATTCTAACCCAAATCCTATGCTGTTGGTACTCTGTTGAGCTAGTTACCAAATAGCAAGGTTTTGTTGAGAAATAGGATTTTTTTTATCATGCAATGAAGCCTGAATTGACCTGATATCACCTGTCTGATAACATAACATGATATCAGACAGTCTAATTTTAGAAACAATTTGCATACACTTTCACCTGAATTTCTTTGATTTTGAGGGTTTATAATTAAGTGGATTTAAGGTTGCATGATAAAAAGAATAACATGTAAGTGTCTTAAAATATCAATTAATGCTTTCTGGTCTCGGCAGCGTGAAATTATCATGACTCGGAAAAGCCTAGTCATGATAAATTCTCCCAACCTCGACCAGATAACATTGATATTTAAAGACACTAACATATTTTTCTAAATATATTTGAGTAAATCTCCTCATATCATCAAAATGAATTTCATTCCCCATCTTCATTCTATGACTGAGGTGTGTTTTTATATTTTCCCCTATAGATCTGCCATTGAACTATTACAAAATATGAGATGCTGGAAAGTGTTGACCCAAAATTGTTCAGAATGCATACAATGTGCAGGTTTAAATCATCATCTTTGGAGAAATTCTTTTGTTTTTTGAATTGAAATTACATAAGTTTCTTAAAGTATATTTTTGGTAGGAGAAATAGTGTTTAAACCTCAAAAAATATTATCTTGTTAATTTTATTTGATGGCAGATAAGAATGTACCAAGGATTGACAAATCATTTGTAATCAATTGCTCCTCAATCTTGAATGCAGAAATTTTGATCTAAATTTTGTTTAAATCTAAGACATATGGTGCAGTCTTCAAAAATAATTTCAAAAATATTTAGTGTTGGTGAATGTTTTAAACCTAAAGACCTCAAAGAGTTATTAAACCTTGCTTTTAAATATCCTCTGAATATATATAGCTTCACTCCCATACTATTTTGAGCCCTAGATAAAACAAGAGCACAGGACACCATGTGACACTCTACTGCAGATGCCACTGATAGTCTGGATAGCTCTTGAGATGGTGAACACACAATGCAAAGTTTCATGAAGATATCATTAACAACAGCAAAGAAATGATCAAGGTTGAATTTTGTCAAGCAAACAACAATGTCTATGCAACCAACGCCAACGCCAACAAAATCAAGGTGATGACAATACCTCGTTTATCTCTGAAATCAACCAAGTAAATGATACAAATTTAATACCCTCCCTACTGTAAGCATATAACTATTTATGGTATGGAACATTAAAGATTTTCATTTATTTTTATGCTTGCACCCTTTGGACAGAAGGAAATTGTAGGAAGAGCTAGGGAAGGGCAACCTTATCGGAACAAATCCAGAGGTAAGGGCAAGACTATTGTAAGTGCCTATATATTTATAGGCACTTACAATAGTGTTGCACTGGCCCCTTGAAATGAAGTCCTATCAAATACATACCTGGACTTTGTGTTCACCAACTACAAATCCCAGCACTGCAGTACCCTGAGTTGGATTTTCCTCAATATGGACGACAGTACTCGAGTCTATCTTGAGATCATTACTTATATCTGCACTATGTACAAAATCGTTTGTTTCTAATTCCTCTACACGTTTTATATCACCGTTAGCAAGCTGAATTATCGAGCCTTTCATGAAATGTTGGGGATAATGTAACTCTGCGCCGTTTCCACCGCTACTTCCTGGAGTATCTGAAGCACACGAGCGTCCAGACGTTCCAGGTCCCGAGTCTTTTTTGTCAACCGGCTCTTTTCTGTCGGTTTCACTTATTTCCAGTTTTGTCCGTTTTGGCAAAGGCTCGTCTGTATTAATGAAAGCACTATGTTGGGGGTCACATATAGAACTTGTGTCTGACGTGCGTAATAGTCTGTATTTCAAACTCCCTTCCCTGCCACTTGGGTCCTTATAAAAGTCCTGAACGCTAGGGGACATCTCCCCTCTCTTATGATTTGGAGATTCTCGTAGAACTGAGGAAACCGAGGCTCTTGCTGGTTCCGTGTATGCAGATGGGACTGAGAAATGGTGCCCAGCTTCATCCTTTACAATACCTGTAGTACTGTGTCTCCGATGTAGCTCAAGTTCCTGGTCTCGTCTGTAACTCAACTCTTCTCGATCTCGACCGGGACTTCCACTTACATAACCCTTACCTGACACTGACGAGGAGCCTTGGTTTACAGTCATTAGAGGATACTGAGACAAGCTCCCTGTTCCGCTCGCAGCACTCCCGAATGATGATCGAGGGACATGTGACTGAGCCTGAGTTCCCATACTTTGTAATACAGCAGAATACGACCCGATACCCGAGCGATCTAAAGTATAGGCTGGATATTGTCCATAGAAAGCACTATATGGTGATACTGTGTATAAGGGGGAGTATGGACCTACGGAGGAGGAACCAGCAGTTGTGGAATAAGCGGCTCCATACCGCGCAGAATCCGACAGAGATTGTGGGGGTCTGAAAACACCTCCTATATTACTATGGGGACCCGCCCCTACACTTCCTGTCACTATACTACGTGTCCCTGGGTCATGAAATGCTACGGCCCCAACCCCTCCCACCCGTCCCATCAACATCCCCTCAGCTGTTGCGACCTGGGGTCGAGATGGACCCTGAGAACTTGAACCATCAGAAAGCCGATTGAAAGATTCGTTGCTGCCCCCAGCAGTGCTGCCAGTCACTCGATTCCTGTCAAAGCCATTCGGTCCCGACATCCGCTGACAAGTGTCCCCCTCATTTCCAACCAATTTTTGGGAATCGCTGGCACATTTAGACTGGAAATTTGAATTGATATCTTTTTGAACAAGGACTTTATATTTCTCACCACTGACTGATATCCCCTCTATCAAAGTTTGCTTTAGTAATTGGGAATTCGGTAAATCATTTAAATCTGATTTCAATGAATTATCAGCTTTGAGAAATCTTTTTCCATCGAGTCCTTGTAGAGTTAATTTGATTGGTACCACTGTTCCATTGGTTCCTTGTTGAAGTATAGACTTGGAGACTGGTAGACTGGTCACCTGTCCATGGTTGTTTATCCATACAATAGAACTAGCTGGTGATTTTAGATCAGTTTCTTCACTGGGTGGGGTAGGTGAAATAAACGTCTCTAAACACAACAAGGAGTCCTCGTCTGAAAGTAAAATAGAGATATATTAACTCATATTCTGCTAAACTTAAACTAAGTTTTCAACAAGTTGTCAATTTTATGAACATTTCAACCATATTAGTTCAGATTTTCCCCAAAATAATAAAGTAGACAGTGAGTGGGCTGTTTAGGCTAAGATCATACTGCACATCTGTGCAGGATGATCTTAGTCTATACAGTCTGCCAAAGCTTTAAGTACAGGGTGAAAATTCTGTGAACAGCAAAGGTTAATCAGCTCACATGCATAACATAGTTCAAAATTGTGACACTAATGGCATTCTAAAATCTTTTTTTCAATGAAAACCTATGTTGTTGGTACTCATGATGATATTTTAGAGAATACAGAAAATAGGATTCAAAGGAATATGCAATTTTCTTTAAAAACTGTAACCATAAAGGATGTCAATACATAGTTTCAAGCTCGATTGAGATGAAAGCTCAAGCTTATAGAGTCGCTCTCAAACACTCAATTTTGATGTTTTCACAGTTACACAGCTTCACAGTCAAGGTCCCTTTTTACAAAAAAAAAAAAAATCTAGAATTAAATTTATGTATGTAAAAATAAACTTAAAGTACCCACAACAAGGGTTTTAATAGATTCAAACGGTCAAACCTGAAACTAAAAATAATCCGTTAATTGGCAAACAAGAAAATCAATGAGTCATCGGAATGTCAAAACCACAACATCCTTCAACTTATCTCTATCAGTTTTAACCTTTTAACTCACTGTCAAATTTTTCGCAACTTGTTTTAATCGTAAATATTATGTTTTTCATAAAAACTAGAAAGCCATGAATGGCTTGAGTCGCTCCACAGGCTTAAAATTCTTGTAAAGCAATAAAAGTTTTGACTAGATATTTAGATATTTTGGATTCTACTGATAGAGAAATGACCTCTGCCCATTGAGAAACATACTTTTCATCCAATCACAATAATTTTTGGCTGCATGCTAATGGATCACCAAAACACCAAAAGATCATACCAATAAGTTTGATTGATATCCATCAGTTACATTCTGAGAAAATGATTTTCAAAGTTTCCACTATATAACATATTGAGAAATGACCTCCGCCCATAAAATGCATATTTTTCATCCAATCACAATAATTTCTGGTAGACTGATAAAGGGTCACTCAAGGATCATTTCAGTGAAATTTGGTTGATATCCATCATATAACATTTAGAGAAATGACCTCTGCCCATAAAATACATACTTTTAATCCGATTACTATAATTTTTGGTAGACTGGTAAAGGGTCACTGAAGGATCATTTCAGTGAAATTTGGTTGATATCGATCACTTACATTCTGAGAAAATGATTTTGAAAGTTTCCAATATTAACATATAGAGATTAAATGACCTCCACCCATAAAATGCATAATTTTCATCTGATCACAATAATTTTTTGTAGACTTATAATGGGTCACACAAGGATCATTCATGTAAAATTTCATTGGTATCCATCAATTAGAATCAGAGAAAACTCACCTTTTACCATATTTGGAAATTAGTCACGCCCATTAAATCCATGTTTTTCATTGGATCAAAATTTCTTGAACAACTTTGAAAGAGGGTCACCCAAGGATCATTCCTATGAAGTTTGGTTATAATTCATCCAGTAGTTTCTAAGGAAGGATTTTTAAAGAAAAAGTTTACGACCGGACGCACAGATGCACAGATGGACGCATGCCGGACACAACGCCATGACAATAGCCCCATTGACATTCAGGCAGTGGAGCTAAAATTTGTAGCAAATCTATATGTTAGAGAAATTTTCAGATAGCTCCAAGGTCAAAGTCACAGCTCAAGGTCAAATGTTTAACCATGCTTATCTGGAGCTATGGTCAAGTATTTGCAGACTTGACAGCAGTTGTCCTGTGACAACCACTTAGGCCTGATTGCATTACAGAAAATTATTTCGCCCCAGTGTTAAGCCCACCACTCACCCTTGATTTAAAAGTCAAAAACATTTGGGAATGTTTTGCAAAATAAATACCGACTTACAACCAGAAAATCTAGTGCTTTCAGGACTTTGATTTTACTGCAATTTCCCAATGTTTTTTATTCAGTATGATAAGGGTTAAGGGAGGCGGATGACAGAAGGATTGAGTCTAAATTCAGACTTCAGTATGACCTCAAATTGTATACAATCCATTATTTATTCATGGCGCGCAGTTGTATACAAACTAGTCCAAAGTGCGACATATTCAACGTCTACTCAAGCGGAAAACCAAAGCTGATAACTTTATGCAATTCATTTTCCATACGATACACCCCCGTACAAAAATAGAAGTTATTCACTGCTTTAGAATTTTAATTCACGATTTCGGCAAGACATGAATCGTAAAAAAATCTTCAATAAATATCTCCGTCTATCTTTTACTTAACCCATTACCAGACCATCACAGCTGATACCATATTTCCTCTAATTATAGCGCCCTCCCAAATAGTAGCACTCCTACATTTCTTTATAAGAAACCCCACTTCAAAAGCCTAAATTTTAGGAACTTTTTGAGACTTCTTCTCTAATTTTAGATGAATTTCCTCTAAACAATGATTTATATGATTGTTTAGAGGAAATTCACCTCAAATTCAAGGGAAAAAGGTCTAAAATATATCAATTTAAATTGATTTTTTAAATCAGAAAGTGCACACTAAATATAAGTTCCCTGACCATGTTATTTATTAGGAGAAATACAATATATCAAGAAGGGCCTCTGACTCTCTGGCTAAGAATTAGGGTTCCAAGCTTTATTCTTTGTGTCAAATACAAAAAAATCCAGATATTTTCTTGTGAACTACAAATCCCTGATAGCTTAAACAATTACATTTATTTTCCAGAAGAGGAAATACAGTAATAACGACAGCCACTAAGACTGTACAATCTATATCCAGTCAATGTTAACTCCCACACAAAAAAATTCTCGTTCATTCCTTGACACTGTTTTCAATGGCAGCTTACCTCATTCACCATGGTATTGCCTTTTTTTTGACTGTTTTAAGACGTTGATTTATTATGGTTGACATTGAAATGCCATCCATTAGTAATGATTTACCAAATAATAAAATATTATATGGTATACCATGGTTTATTGTCTATTATATTTGAACATAGCTAAATGACCATGTTTTCCAAAATGGTCTACATTGTATGCAAATTTCACCCATCTGAAAAAGGCAATATTTTTCAGACAGTTAAAAGGTCATATAAGTATAATTCTCGGTTGAATATAAAGTTGTTAACTTATTGTTCAATTTGGTGAATCAATTAACAGTTTACATCATATAAATATCAGTGCTAATTCCAATGACGTATGAAGCCAGTTTTGGAAAAAAAAAACGTTATTGTACTAACCTAATAACCTTTTCAAAGCCCTCCATACAGATCAGTAAAGTTTTATTGGGTGATCAAAAGGTCAATAATTGTCTAATTAGTAATATGTACCTGTATAGACAAAATTGAGCTATGATCACTTCTTACATAATGGTAAGTATAGTTAAAGCATATTACCTGAACCTGGCCTTTCAAACACATCCTGGGTTTCTTCAGTACTAGAATATGAATGTATAAGACTGTGCAAAGTATACTATAAAGTTTTCTTGCACATTATATATCTAGGGTAAAGTGCAAGACTCTACTAAGTGTGTGACTTACTGGTAGATCAGCCTTGCACTGAACCCTCAATTTAAAGGCTGACATGAATTCCATTTTATAAATGCTATATCTGCTTGACCTTTTTTAACCCGGACAGGCTGGTTTATTTTTCAAACTTGTAGCATATTGTTTCAATCTTAAATTTTAAAAAAAGCAGAGCCTTTTTACATTTAAAGACAGATTTGGGGCTTTCAATAAAAATATAAGTTGACCCATCAATTTGATCTTTTAAACTGGAATTGAATCCATCCATTTCTTCCAATTAATGAAAAGTTTTTTCTGATATGACATGGGTGACTTGTTCAATTTGTAGTTTCAATGTTTATTTCGTCTACTGTCAATTGATGTTATAATTATTTTTATTTTTATCTTATATTGCCACCTTTCTTCTAAAACCTTGTAACTTCAGCATGTATGAAACTGTATTTACAAGGTTTGGGAAGAAAAATGACAGTATGGCCATTTGGTCAGAGCCAATTTGTGGAACATCAATAGAATGGTCAGAGTTCTGTCAATTACCCGATCAAAGTCAAAGCACAATTTCTATTACTGATAATTAGTTTCACTGTTATCAATTATGATGACATCGGACTGTTAATCTAGAGGTCCCCGGTTCAATCCCCAATGGCACCCAGCACTCATTCTTTCCGATTGATTACAATTGTCTCTCACCAATGGGTTGATAATCTTGGACCTGTGTGACATAGCAGCTGGAGGCTAGGAAAGAATGTGGTGGTTGTACTGGCGAGAGAAACACCAGAAATCCATTGTTAGGTGCTCCAGCTTCCGCAATATAACTGAAACAAGAGCTGTCACTGTAAGATGACAATGCCCCTGACACCGCTTTGATTTAGAAGTTATGGCCAATGTTAAAGTTTTTGGACGGAATGACGGACGGACGGACAGATGGACAGACGGACGGACGGACAAGTCAAATTTATGATGCCTCCCTATCGGGGGCATAAAAATGTTGAAAGCTGGGTAAAACTCCATTCTATCAATTATGATGAATATGATAAAAAGTAATTGCATCATTTTGCAATACCTATAAATCTGATTTACATAACCGGATGATGAGGAAAATTTTTTTAGGAGGGAGAATTTCAGTTTATACAGGTTTTGGAATTCAAATAGAACTTTGAACCTACGGGAAACGCCCAGCCGCCTACTCATATTTAAATGTAAATCACATGATAAAACTTATTAATGTTCAAGTCTGAATGTGTAAATACAACCCTATTGAATAATACAGCATGTGCAAATAGAGTTTTGACTTGAGATCACCCTGATTGCAAATCCTGACATGGTATAACTGACAAAACTCTAAATTTATTGACAGCTTTTTGCTTAACCCTTTGCTGTTTAATCCCTGCTTTTTACATGCCTGTGATTTTATGATTGAGAGAACATTGTGAAACAAGATGTGTTTGTGAAACACGAATGCCCCGACACGGCATTTTTTTCAAAGTTTGACCTTGACAGATGACCTTGACCTTGTCACATGACCTTGACTTTAGTACCAGCGGATGCGGATCATTGAGATCTATCATCATGCCAAATATTAGCTTTGTATCTTGAATAGGCTTGAAGATATTGGCAAGGTTAAGTTTTCGGGTTAAGTTTTTTCAAAGTTTGACCTTGACAGATGACCTTGACCTTGTCACATGACCTTGACTTTGGTACCAGTGGATGCGGATCATTGAGATCTATCATCATGCCAAATATTAGCTTTGCAACTTGAATAGGCTTGAAGATATTGGCAAGGTTAAGTTTTTGGGTTAAGTTTTCGGACAGACGGATGGATAGACAGACAGACAGACAGACAGGCAGACAGACAGACGGACATGAGTAAAACAATATGCCCCCGATCTCTCGATATGGGGGCATAAAAAGACGAAATTGCTTCTGACAAGCAATTTCTTCTTTTTCCACACTATTTACTACCCTACTGAATGGTTATTTTTCAAATTAAATCCACTTTAAACTTTCGTCTGCAAAACCTTTGAATTTGGACGGATCCAAAATTTTGTAAAACAGGAAAGTGTTAAAATAAGGTATGCCGCAATCGTAGCATAGTTGGTAGCATGTCAGACATCAATCTTAAAGTCTTAACAGTGGGTTTTACACCACTTTATATAATCTTTCAGTTATGTCTCACGGCTGGAGCACCTAACAATGGATTCCTAGTATTTCTCACACCAGCACTACCATTATATCATTTCCTTATAGCATCCAGTTGCTATCCAACAAAATTCTATGATTATCAACACATAAGTGGAAGACAAATAGTTGGAAAGGATGAATGCTGCCGTCAGGATTAGAACCCGGACCTTTTGAATGATAGTCTGCCACGCTATCACTGAGCTATGACGATTGCCCTCTGGATGGGCAGTATAATCCACAATTTTTCCCCTGGCAGGGCAGAGCCCAAGTAACAGGTTGATGCACTTAATATTAAGGTAAATTAGCCTTTATTCATTATTATTTACTTCTAAAGATAGTCGACATAATCAACTTGAGACCGTAAAGCATAGGTTGCCATGGTAACCAAACCCTCGTAAGTTTAGCTTGTCCAAGCTGAAGTTACGATACTTTGGTTACCAAACGATGAAATGTGTTCACTTTCTCTAAGCATGAGAATCCTTTAGGTTTTAGGATTCAGTTATTTGCACATGTTCACAAATATTGCAATTATTGCAGACTAACTTTTCAATGAACCCAAAATATTTTAAAGTTAACTCACCAAATTACAACACAGCTAAGCCCCGCCCTACCACTTCATTAATATCACAGAATACTTATAAAGTCATAGTATTGTCAACATAATTAAAAACAATATTTGATTTTGTGAATGGTTGGCTGAAAATTATAACTTTTACCAGTTTCCTTCAGCTACTGATCCAACATTGATTTACAATAATCCAACCATTGGTGGGACATATCTAACAGAGACTGGAATTGTGTTTTGCTGTCTGTGACAGAACCCTAGACCCCTTGCTTGGGAATCAGACGAGCTACTAACTGTGCTATGACTAGAGTCAGGCAATGCAGTCTTGAACGAGGCTCAAAATAAATTGTAGACAAATATGAGATTGTTCCAAAACCAAGAAATCTTTTTTATTGGTCTATCTTAAGGGATTAGCTCAAAATTATTGTAAGTGTACATGTCTAAATAATTACAAGACTTTTAAAATAGTATTGCGCTGACCCTTCAAATTATTCTAAAAGCATATTGTCTTTGCTTATAGCCAAATAAAAATACACTCTTTTAACCTTTTGAGGTGGGCAATAAAGTGTAACAGCTTTGTCTAAGTTCTGTATCATTAATTTTTCATTCAGTGTTTAGGTACGAATTACACAAGTATCGGCCCATATCACATTTCAATGGATTTGGAATGCATTAAAAAATCCTTTACACTAAACTGTCATCAAGGTAAATTATGGAGTGGTTAATATCCCCTAGTCACTTAACCTTGTCATGCTGAACCCGGATTATTCCTGCTTTGTAAGGAGGTAAAGTCAAACATCAGCCTGCACATTATGTGTAGTCTGATGTTAGTCTACACCACCTGTTTCTCACTTTCAAACCAAAATTGTCCATGGACCTAGATTTTCTAAAAAAAATTGACCTACAGTTTCAGTCCTTTTTGCCCTTATATTTTGATGAAAGTTTTTAGTCAAAATTTATTCAGCATGACAATGGTTAACTAGATAATTTCTTTGTTGAGAGACCAAAACTAACTACAGCTTTATTCAAACTGTAGTTAGAAGTTTTTCGCTCCTATATCGTAGGGTTTGTTTGTCATGTTGATATCTTAATTCAGAGGAAGCGTTGATTAGGAGAAATACTTTCACTCAAATAAATAGCTTATTGTTTGATTGAATGGAATTTGACGCCGCTTTCAACATTTTTTCACTTATATCGCGCTGGAGAACCTAACAATGGTTAAACTGGTATTTCTCTCATCAGTACAACCACCACATCCTTTCCTAGCCTCCAGCTGCTATCTCACATAGGTCTACAATTGTCAACCCATTGGTGTGAGACAAATAGTCCCCTTTGGGGATGGACACAGGGACCCCTAGATTGACTATCTGATGCGCTACCAACTGCGCTTTGGGGGGCCACTAGTATTACATTCAAGCAGACATTTAAAAACAGCATGGTACTTAGTTCTCAAGCAGTACATCTGTAGAAACCAAATTATCCATTTCTAAAAATAGGTTAATTAATATCATTTTCCTAAAACCCCATGTTGTAAAAATCAATTTGTACTACGATATTCAATGTTCCTTTAACTAGGTCACCTGACTGGCAAACCGCCCAAACCAATTAAAAACATATAAAAATATAAATATTTTCAACACATTACTCAACCTAGCAAAACTTATCCTACAGCTTTCTCAGCGTTTTCATTTATAACCTAACTTAATCTGTGGTAAACAATTTCTTACTTTTAATTTTTTTATCACAATTTTTTAAAAGCACTTTAATTAAGTTTTCTTACTTGGCAACAATCAGGGTGTTGAATTCCCATGCCCGACTTGCCTGATACAAGCTTTTCTATTTGCGGGCAAGTACATTTTTCTATGCTACATGTCCATCGACAAGTAAATACCAGAGCAAGTCTTGGAAATGTATTAATAAGATCTAGGAGAAAAGTCATCCTTATGTTTGTATCAAAGAGTAGAAAACATTGTCTTTAATGAAGAAATTGCTGGGTTACAGCATTTTCTTCATTAAAGACAATGTTTTCTCAATATTTACCATTCTTTTTTTGTTGACTATATGTGTTATTGCTTAACCCTTGCCATGTTGAATAAAATCCTTGACAAAATTGTATTACAATTAAAGTGCTGAAAACACTGGATGCACTCATTATTAGTCAGTATTTATTTTGAAAATGCAAGTTTTTAAACTTTAATTCTTTGAAAAGTGACATCAGGTGGTATATACTTAGATCAGACTGCACATGTTTGCAGGCTGATCTTTATTTATATTTACTGCCAAAACAATAATTATCTGGATTCAGCATGGCAAGGGTTAACATAAATAAATGTGGCCTGAGAGTCTTTGATGATCAATAATGAGCCACTATTTAAATGCAATTGAACTTGAATTAATCATCATCATGGTTTCATGTGCTCATTTTTCTGATGCCATTTCTTGAAAACCTAAACAATCATTGGCCAGGTGTAAAATTTGGTCAGACCAGGTGTCCAAATTACAATTAATTGTGGTTAGACAATTTCTCAATAAACCTTGAAATGATTGTACTATCAATCACTTCCAAGTAGACAAAGCAATTATAAAGCATAATTTAAGAGGTTTATTTTGAGAGGCCGAATGTATAATACTATTGGAAATGACTATAAACATGTAAAGATTTACATAAGTTACTGTCACATTAAGGTAAGGGTCCTGTAATAGTTCCGCAACATTTCGGAACTCATGAACTTTCACAGTGTAGACCGAGGTTTCCTATTGAAAATCATTTAAGGAAACCTCGGTTTACATTATTGAAGTTCATTACTTCTGAAACGTTGCTGAACAATTACGGGTGCACTACCTTAATGCTCTGACTCAGTGATAAAAACGACTAGTGGCCGACTGTTCGGAGAACCAAAAAGTTGGCAAGATCTTTTAGATTTGAGGAAGTTGATTCTGCATCAATGACTGATACCCGGCAATTGGCCAGTTGTGTACATACGGCAGCCATGTTTTTGGTCTTTTCTGACCTTTTCGCTTCATTTTGGTATAGGTGACTAGTCCACAGCACATCACCAGCTTATCACCAACTAGACGGCAACACTTCACCAGGATATCCAGAGCTACAGATAGAGGAGGTATTTTAAATTTCAAATGAGGTTATTTTAATCATACTTGTACAAAACCTACGTTGCAGGTACTCAATGGAATCATTTCATCAAGACGATTCCAATGAGTACCCACAATATAAGGTTTCAATATGAAATGAAGATTTTAGACTGGGATTACCTCCTCTTATGTGCACCTCTGGTATTGTCCGCATGCCTTTGGTTAATCCACTATGCCATTTCTGCCGATCACTGGCCAAGAAATAAGACATTGTCACATTGGCAGTTTTAAGTGACTGCAAATTTTTTTTTTTTTGACCTGATATCACCAGCTTAACAGGCTGAAGCTATTTTTCTCTTATCAGTCGAAGAAATTTGCAAATATGAATCACTGTCCGTGTCGGCATCACCAAATTTTTTTGTAACTTTAGCATAAGGCATTTGCAATAGTTTTGCAAAGACCCCTCTGACTACATAAATGATATCTCACAGATTGAATCTAGCTAAAGTGCATTAATTTATGACCAGTGTGGGAAAAAAGGACTGTCTGGGGACTTTGTGAAGTATCGTCCCCAGTCAGATGACATGGACTGGGTAGGCTGACTATTAAAGCTCAAAACTTTAATTGCATGTGGCTGATTGTTTTTTAATCTAGGACAATCATTTGACCTTTCTGTGTTAAGTAGTTTATGAAAAGCGATATCCAGTTGACCTCCTATAGAACCAATCTTACAAGTATCTATTTCAAAGAGTTCCCAGACTGTTCTTTTTAACTTGACAAGTCACAATTTCATCCCAAAACTTCTGAGTTAAGCCACATACCCCCCTCCCCCACCCATGCCCAGCCTCCCATACCTTACCCCCAAGAAATGTCCTACTGTAAGTAAGTCAAGCTATCTAAAGTCTGACCTTCAAGAATTACGTAACCCAGTGTAAAATTTCATCCCAAACCTTCGGAGTTGAACCCAATACCTTCCCCCCCCTCCCCCCCATACCCATCCCTATCCAAATCCCCCAAGAAGTGCCCTGCTGGACAGACCTAAGGAATAAAATTTAAGTAAATCAAGTCATCCAAAAGTACAAACAGCAAGTCTGTCCTTCAAGAGTTGCTTAATGTAATGTCAAATGATAATTGAAGAGCATCAAAGTGTAACTTACTACATAATAGTTATGCATGATATATGCTACATAAATTATGTAACCCTTCCCATCATTTGCCGCATGTGTCAACCCTTGACCAGACGACATTTTTTCAGACAGTCCAATTTCAAAGATTTTTACAGACAACAAGATTGGCGACTCATTCAAACAAATGATGGTTTGATGGCCCAGCCCCCTTGACCTCCGTCATGATACATATGGGACCCTTCACTAGTGTTGGGCATTTGGTTTCAAATCACAATCAATAATTGTTTTTTAGTTGGGAGAGTAAATCAACTAATGATCAATTGTGCAATCATTTTCTTAGAAATTAATACAGCACTCGAAAGTTTAGTTAAAACTTATGACCTTAAGACTCTTTCTGTAGATTTTTTTACCAACTTCATTGCTCAGAGTGAAACGGTTGTAACTGCCTATAAACATATAGACAGTTACAACCGATTCACGCTGAGCCATCAGACTGATGTAAGTTTCAAAAACAAATTCAATATTTAATATGACTTTCATTCATTTGTTAGGAAATGATTAATAGATGATAAGAAATTTCTTAGTTGATTATCACAATCGAAAGCCCAAACCAACTGATTATCTATTGTATTCGATTTATCTGCCCATCACTACCCTTGGGATCTGACTAGCGCATAAAGTGTTTACTCTAGTCAGACTACACGGGCTGTGCAGACTGACTAGGGTCAGAACTAAGCACATTTTACTAATTTCCTGAATCTACAATAATCAATCTACCTAAATCAATGAAAGAATTTTTGAAATTTGACCTCTGGTTGCCCTTTACTAAAACTAATCTCTTTCAAATGTTTATTTTACGGAGTTCCCAGATGGTCCCTTCAAAAGTTATTTATCTTCAAATATATACTGTATTTCCCCTAATACTAGCATCCTCCCTTTTAGTAGCACCCCTATATTTCTTACTAAGAAAACCCACTTCAAATGCCTAAATTTTAAGAACTTCTTGTCTAATTTCATGTAAAGCATTGGGCTCTGCTAGAATTTTTACTGTAAACATCTCTCTGCACATACAACAGTTTGGTGCTACATCCCTATTATGGACCTTGCATATAACTACTACATAATTTGTCTCTAAACTGCAAATGACTATCCAAAACACGCTATAGTGCCATTATGTTAATTCAGCAAGCACAAATTAATTCAATGACATTTTTTCTTTAGCTTGATTAAATCTTTCTCATCCACGACCTTTACGTAATTCTGCTTAATTCAGATTTTCTCTCCCTCCCCTTTTTTCATCAATCCCATCACTTTCATGCCTTTTTTTACATAATGTATATAAGGCTTCTGAAAATGTTATATAATTGACAACTAAGCAGGGTTTTAGTATGGCATCAACAAAATGGGGTCCCAAGATCTCAAAATTAAAGGGTCCTTGCTTAGGGTTTGGGAGTCCCTACTTTGAATACAGACTTTTTCTGTCTAGGTATTGTCATGTTTTTGTCTTGATATGGGAATATTCTCTAGATTAAGCTTAATAAGGAGGCAAATTGATATCTTCCTTTGGGGATCAAATTCAGAAAAAAACTTGAGGACTGTTTAAACAGTCTTCAAGTCTTTTCTGCAGTTGGCCCTGAAAGGGTCCATTGGACTGGCATCAAATCATTTCTAGGGTCCTAGTTACTAATGACAAAGTCCAAGACTGGAAAAGCTGTGGTCCCTTAAAAAACCCTTACAAACTAGAATGGTTGTACAGGGACAACACATGTTGAGCCACAAATGTGGCTTGTGGTGGTGACAACTTTCTATCATTTTTTTGGATGTTCAACTCAAGGCTAAACATATCAATGTTAACCTAGTATAGACATCTAGCTGCCATTTCAAAAGACACGAGTATAAATAAATTGCAACAAGAGCCATGTCGGACATGGCCATCCCCCGCCGAAAAAGCTTGATAGTAAAACTGAAGCCTAATATATAAATTATTCTTGCTAACTTTAAGAAATTAACCCCCTACAAAATCTAAGTGTCAAAAATAACAAAGGGCAATAACTCCAAAATTATTCAAGCAAGAGTTGTAGCTATTATGCATTGAACTTCTCCTCCGTGAGTTCTATTCACCCATAAAGTTTCAAGTTGATAGCTGTTATACTTAAGAAGATTTGCTCCGGACAAAATCTAAGTATCAAAAGTAACAAAGGGCAATAACTCCGAAATTATTCAAGCAAGAGTTGTAGCTATTATGCATTGAACTTCTCCTCCGTGAGTTCTATCCTCCCATGAAGTTTCAAGTTGATAGCTGTTATACTTTAGAAGATTTGCTCCAGACAAAAATGTAAGTATCAAAAGTAACAAGAGCCATGTTGGACATGGGCATAAGTCCCCTACCGGCTTTGTTTGTCTCAATGTTTTCCCACGCCAATTCTATCAGGGACGTCAAAACCAGGTCTTGTTAAAGGGTTAAACAAGACTTACATGAGTTGTTGTCTCTGCTGTGCCCACTTTACAATTCATGGAAGCAATAGACAGATGCAAGAAATAGTATCAATGACAGTTACCTTGTCTGATCCAAGATGTTTTTCTTCAGTCTTGTTGGTAAGAAATGAGAACTTTCACTGGAGGTGATTAATACTGCTGCATCACCACCCTTACTAACATGGCTTATAATTTTTTTTACATTTTAAAACAGGTTTCATCAAGTTAGCTTGCTTAGTTATTAAGTTATTGCAGGATCCATTTTTTGCCATATTTTCACTATTTCCGTTACCATAGCAACCGCACTTTTTGTCAAAGAACAAAGATAAAATGATGTGCATAATCTACACATTGCCATCTAGTCATATACCAAGTCTCATCAACTTAGCTTGCTTACTTATTAACTTATAGCAGGATCCAATATTTTTTGCCATATTTTCACTATTTCCGTAACCATAGCAACAACAATTTTAGTCTAAAAACAAAAATACAAGAGGACCAAGATGGTCCTAGATCGCTCACCTGAGTCTCTATGACCCCTGGGACATCACATTAACTAGATAGGCAGATGTCAAAAAGAAGATAATTGCCTAAGATCAATACCATAGAACGTTTTCAGCAAAGAGCAAGACAGATATGCCCTTTTGCTCTTTGATTCTATGTAAAAAGGGATGCTCCCGGGTGGACCCAAAAAGTGACCCCAGGGTCTTGATATGAACAAACTTGGAAGGATTCATAAGATGATGCTACATCCAAATATGAAAGCTGTCTGCCTTCTGGTTTCAGAGAAGAAGATTTTTGAAGGTATTCCCATTTTCACCCCTCTTGCTCAGATGAGCTGAAAGGGATGCGCCCGAGTGGAGCCCAAATATTACCCAAGGGTCTTGATATGAACAAACCTGGTAGGGGCCCACAAGATGATGCTACATACCAAAAATGAAAGCAGTGTGCCCTCTGGTTTCGATTAAGGAAGATTTTAAAAGATTTTTGCTCTTTGATTCTATGTAAAAAGGGTTGCGCCCAGGTGGAGCCCAAATATGATCCCAGGGTCTTGATATGAACAAACTTGGTAGAGGTCCACTAGATGATGCTACATACCAAATATGAAAGCTGTCTGCCTTCTGGTTTCATAGAAGAAGATTTTTTAAGATTTTCATTTTTTACCCTTCGTGCTCATATGAGATAAAGGGATGCACCCGTGCAAAGCCCAAATATGACCCAAGGGTCTTGATATGAACAAACTTTGTAGAGACCCACTAGGTGATGCTACACACCATATATTAAAGCTGTCTGCCATCTGGTTGCAGAGAAGAAGATTTTTAAAGATTTTCGCTCTTTGATTCTATGTAAAAAGGGTTGCGCCCGGGCAAAGCCCAAATATGACCCAAGGGTCTTGATATGAACAAACTTGGTAGAGGTCCACTAGATGATGCTACATACCAAATATGAAAGCTGTCTGCCTTCTGGTTTCAGAGAAGAAGATTTTTAAAGATTTTCATATTTTCACCCTTTTTGTTAAGGGTAAAGGGAAAGTTAAGGGTGGATTTCATTTATTTGAACAACTTTGGTAGAGCTTGACCCAAGGAACATCCCTGCCAAGTTTCACCAAGATTGGCCCACTGGTTTAGGAGGAGAAGATGTTTAAAGAAATTGTGGACGACGCACGACGCACGACGGACGACGCACGACGGACGACGCACGACGGACATTCTACGATCCCAATAGCTCACCTTGAGCACTTCGTGCTCAGGTGAGCTAAAAATGATGTGCATAATCTACACATTGCCATATAGTCATATACCAAGTCTCATCAAACTAGCTTACTTAGTTATTATCTTATCGCAGGATCCCATTTTTGGCCATATTTTCACTATTTCTGTAACCATAGCAACCTCAATTTAAGTCGAAAAACAAAAATAAAATGATGTGCATAATCTACACATTGCCATCTAGTCATATACCAAGTCTCATCAACTTAGCTTGCTTACTTATTAACTTATCGCAGGATCCAATATTTTTTGCCATATTTTCACTATTTCCGTAACCATAGCATCAACAATTTTAGTCTAAAAACAAAAATAAAATGATGTGCATAATCTACACATTGCCATATAGTCATATACCAAGTCTCATCAAACTAGCTTACTTAGTTATTATTTTATCGCAGGATCCCATTTTTGGCCATATTTTCACTATTTCTGTAACCATAGCAATCTCAATTGAAGTCGAAAAACAAAAATAAAATGATGTGCATAATCTACACATTGCCATCTAGTCACATACCAACTTTCATCAAAAACGCTTGCTTAGTTATTAAGTTATCGCGGGATCCAGATTTGAGCGGACAGACGGACGGACGGACGGACGGACAGATGGACCTAAAATCCCCTCCGGTGTGAACACCGGTACGGGACTAACAAAGGGCAATAACTCCAAAATTATGCAAGCAAGAGTTATAGTTCCTGTGCACTGCACTTCTCCTTCATAATATCTATCAATCCATAAAGTTTCAAGTTAATAGCTATTATACTTTAGGAGATATGCTCAGGACAAAATCTAAGTATTAAAATTAACAAAGGGCAATAACTCTAATATTATGCAAGCTAGAGTTGTAGTTCTTGTGCACTGCACTTCTCCGCCATGAGATCTATCCACCCATTAAGTTTCAAGTTGATAGCTTTTATACTTAAGAGGTTTTGCTCCAGACAAAATCTAAGTATTAAAAATAGCAAAGGGCAATAACTCCAAAATTATGCAAGCAAGAGTTGTAGTTCTTGTGCACTGCACTTCTCCTCCATGAGATCTATCCTCCCATTAAGTTTCAAGCTGATAGCTATTATACTTTAGGAGATATACTTCGGATTATTAAAATTAACAAAGGGCAATAACTCTAATATTATACAAGCTAGAGTTGTAGTTCTTGTGCACTGCACTTCTCCTCCATGAGATCTATCAACCCATGAAGTTTCAAGTTGATAGCTTTTATACTTTAGGAGATATGCTCCAAAATAAATCTAAGTATTAAAAATAACAAAGGGCAATAACTCCAAAATTATGCAAGCAAGAGTTGCAGTTCTTGTGCACTGCACTTCTCCTCCATCAGATCTATCCACCCATAAAGTTTCAAGTTGATAGCTATAATACTTTAGGAGATATACTCCGGACAAAATCTAAGTATTAAAAATAACAAAGGGCAATAACTCCAAAATTATGCAAGCAAGAGTTGTAGTTCCTGTGCACTGCACTTCTCCTTCATGAGACCTATCCTCCCATAAAGTTTCAAGTTGATAGCTATTATACTGTAGGAGATATGCTCCGGACAAAATCTAAGTATTCCGGACAAAATCTAAGTATTAAAAATAACAAAGGGCAATAACTCCAAAAGTATGCAAGCAAGAGTTGTAGTTCTTGTGCACTGCACTTCTCCTTCATGAGATCTATCCACCCATAAAGTTTCAAGTTGATAGCTATTATACTCTAGGAGATATGCTCCGGACAAGTTTAGTGACGGAACCTCGGAATGACGGAATGACAGAATGACGGAATGAAGGATGGAGGGTATTACTATATCCCCTCGCCGAAAACGGCGGGGGATAATTATTGCATTTCCTTTTTCCTGTAAATGTCTTTTTCCTATTGAACTACAAAATTTTACTCCCATATTGCCTTTACGCATATATTACTCGAGATGACAAAAAATTTGAGGATTTCTTTTGTTTTCTTAGTGTAAGCTGAATTTATCTGACTCGTAAAAACTCAGTACAATTGGGTTGCTGGCAAATTTTCTTTAAAAGGAAAGAATGGAGTCTCGATTAATACAGGCCGAGAGAGGGAAACTAGGCCGGATCAATAATGCTTAAATGGGAAACAGGCTTGGTCCCACTTGTTTCTCTGAATGACCGTTGTTGACCCACTTCAATTCTTGGCAAACACAGACTTGAATGTATTTCGATGGCTCACCGCAAAACAGTTGTAACTGTCTATATGTTAATAGGCAGTTACAACTGTTTTGCGCAGAGCTATATCAATTTGGTATTCATTTAATCCTTTTATCAGACAGCATTCAGGTTGAAAGACATATTGTCTTTTTACTCTTAACTTGCTAAAATTGAAAATTTGATTCAACAAATTAACTTTTTTGGGGACATTTCGACAACTTTAATGTCAGTGTTGTGCCTAGGCCGCGCCATTGTGGGATTCCCACAAATCTATTCCCGATGTCCCCTAAAATCTAAGCCATTGTGGGATTTCGGGCGCGCTCGAATTCTACGATCTTTTATTTTCCGTAATAGACTTACGAAAAAGGTCTTGCTCGATCGGCGTTTATATTTGTTATGATAGTATATTTCACGCATTGTCAATTGTTACGCGTACACGGTGCACCCATAAAGACTTGACTGTGGACCGAAATTTACCATTCAATTTTGCAGATTCTGGTGTAAAATAAAGCTATCTAAAGTCTGACCTTCAAGAATTACGTAACCCAGTGTTAAATTTCATCCCAAACCTTCGGAGTTGAACCCAATACTTTCCCCCCCCTCCCCCCCCATACCCATCCCTATCCAAATCCCCCAAGAAGTGCCCTGCTGGACAGACCTAAGGAATAAAATTTAAGTAAATCAAGTCATCCAAAAGTACAAACAGCAAGTCTGTCCTTCAAGAGTTGCTTAATGTAATGTCAAATGATAATTGAAGAGCATCAAAGTGTAACTTACTACATAATAGTTATGCATGATATATGCTACATAAATCATGTAACCCTTCCCATCATTTGCCGCATGTGTCAACCCTTGACCAGACGACATTTTTTCAGACAGTCCAATTTCAAAGATTTTTACAGACAACAAGATTGGCGACTCATTCAAACAAATGATGGTTTGATGGCCCAGCCCCCTTGACCTCCGTCATGATACATATGGGACCCTTCACTAGTGTTGGGCATTTGGTTTCAAATCACAATCAATAATTGTTTTTTAGTTGGGAGAGTAAATCAACTAATGATCAATTGTGCAATCATTTTCTTAGAAATTAATACAGCACTCGAAAGTTTAGTTAAAACTTATGACCTTAAGACTCTTTCTGTAGATTTTTTTACCAACTTCATTGCTCAGAGTGAAACGGTTGTAACTGCCTATAAACATATAGACAGTTACAACCGATTCACGCTGAGCCATCAGACTGATGTAAGTTTCAAAAACAAATTCAATAATTAATATGACTTTCATTCATTTGTTAGGAAATGATTAATAGATGATAAGAAATTTCTTAGTTGATTATCACAATCGAAAGCCCAAACCAACTGATTATCTATTGTATTCGATTTATCTGCCCATCACTACCCTTGGGATCTGACTAGCGCGTAAAGTGTTTACTCTAGTCAGACTGCATGGGCTGTGCAGACTGACTAGGGTCAGAGCTAAGCACACTTTACTAATTTCCTGAATCTACAATGTGAATGTGAATTTCCTCAATCAGAGCATGGAGCTCTACTAGAATTTCTACTGTAAACATCTCTCTGCACATACAACAGTTTGGCGCTGCATCCCTATTATGGACCTTGCATATAACTACTACATAATTTGTCTCTAATCTGCAAATGACTATCCCAAACACGCTATAGTGCCATTATGTTAATTCAGCAAGCACAAATTAATTCAATGACATTTTTTCTGTAGCTTGATTAAATCTTTCTCATCCACGACCTTTACGTAATTCTGCTTAATTCATTTTTTCTCTCCCTCCCCTTTTTTCATCAATCCCATCACTTTCATGCCTTTTTTTACATCACTTTCATGCCTTTTTTTACATAATGTATATAAGGCTTCTGAAAATGTTATATAATTGACAACTAAGCAGGGTTTTAGTATTGCATCAACAAAATGGGGTCCTGAGATCTCAAAATTAAAGGGTCCTTGCTTAGGGTATTTGAGTCTACGCTTTGAATACAGACTATTTCTTTCTAGGCATTGTCATGTTTTTGTCATAATATGGGAATATTCTCTAGATTAAGCTTAATAAGGTAGCAGATTGATTCAGAAAAGACTTGAAGACTGCTTCAAGTGTTTTCTGCAGTTGGCCCTGAAAGGGTCCATGTGACTGGCATTAAATGATTTTTAGGGTCCAAGTTACTAATGACAAAGTCCAAGACTGGAAAAGCCATGGTCCCTAAAAAACCCTTACAAACTAGAATGGATGTACAGGGACAACACTTGTTGAGCCACAAATGTGTTACCCTTAAATGCAACCCTGACTTTTAACCTACAGCCAAAACTAGTTGATTAATTGTGACCTTGACCTTTGAGATACAGAAAAGGGTCTTTCATCTTTTCATTGTGGACATCAATTGTGACAAGGTCATTTTTATTTAAATCCATCCATAATGTAGTAGGAGTTATACTCCCGACATAATTGGACAGACAGACAGACAGACAGATGGACTATTACACACTTATGCACATACAAGGCTTGTGGTAGTGACGACTCTGTATCATTTTTTTGGATGTTCAACTCAAGGTCATCTGACAAGGTCAAGGCTATGCTTATCAATGTAAACCTAGTATAGACAACTAGCTGCCATTTCAAAAGACACAAGTATAAATAATTTGCAATTATTGCATTTCCATTTTCCTGTAAATGTCTTTTTCCTATTGAACTACAAAATTTTACTCCCATATTGCCTTTTACGCATATATTACTTGAGATGACAAAATTTCGAGGATTTCTTTCTTTTCTTAGTGTAAGCTGACTTCATCTGACTCGTAAAAACTCAGTACAATTGGGTTGCTGGCCAAGTTTCTTTAAAAGGAAAGAATGGAGTCTCGATTAATACAGGCCGAGAGAGAGAAACTAGGCCGGATCAATAATGCTTAAATGGGAAACAGGCTTGGTCCCACTTGTTTCTCTGAATGACCGTTGTTGACCCACTTCAATTCTTGGCAAACACAGACTTGAATGTATTTTGATGGCTCAGCACAAAACAGTTGTAACTGCCTATATGTTTATAGGCAGTTACAACTGTTTTGCATAGAGCTATCAATTTGGTTTTTCATTTTATCTTATTATCAGACAGCATTCAGGTTGAAAGACATCTTGTCGTTTTACTCTTAACTTGCTAAAACTGAAATTTTGATTCAACAAATAGCACAAGCTATACAACAGTTTGATCTTGACCTTCAATGTGACATTGGCCTTTGAGACAGAAATCTTCTTGTAGGGAACAATTGTGTGAAGTTATTTTGAAATACATCCATAAATGTGTACTTATATATGAGTTATTGCTTCGGCAACTCGGCAGAGCCTCGACAATTATCAATACTCCCAACGTCGTTAGATTTCTTTGAATGGGTTTTACAGCGCTTTCAACAATCTCGCAGTTATATCGCGGCGGCCGGAGCACCTAACAATGGATTCCTGGTATTTCTTTCACCTGTACTACCATTACACCCTTTCCTAGCCCCCGACTGCTATTTCACATAGGTTTACGATTATCTACCCATTGGTGAAAGACAAACATCGGAAAGGATATTTGCAGCCACCGGTGATCGAACCCACGACTTCCGGATTGGAAGTCTTATGCCTAATCAACTGCGCTATGGTGGCGGCTCCAACCTCGTTAGATATTTTTTCTCATACAAAACACTTAGTACCTATTATATATTTATCTGACACAAAAACAAACGATAGTTTTATTTCTTTTATGCAAAACTGTGACAAAATATAAACCTTTAGGAAAAATTTTCATAAATCATGTCATGATTGCACATGTAATTACTTAGCAATATCATGACTTCATAGGTATATATATGTGGCTTGTCATGTGAAAAGGAAACATCTGGTTTGTGCATAGAGTGTTGATCCTAGAATGATCAATCTACCTTCCTGAGAAAGAAGTTTTGAAATGTGACCTTTGGTTGACCTGAACTGGAACCAATCTCTTTTACAAAATTTAATCTTACGGGGTTCCCAGATGGCTCCTTTTCTCGTGCTGCCCGGTCACATATATATAAATCGGGTCTAGCTTCCAACATAAGTGGGAATAATCTTTAGTTAATTTCTCTAAATAACCTATTGATAATCTACTCAGATATTTCTCAATAATCTACCAAAATTTAAATTATTCAATAAAAGATAAATGATCATTATTTATGTCCATATTTCCAGCCATTAAATTGGGAGTATTCTGGGTTCACAATGACTTGGTTTCAGAGGTACAGATAAGAGGGGGTAACTCCAGTCTAAAATATTTATTTCTCAATGAAACCCTATGTTGTGGGTACTCATTCGAATTGTCTTGTCAAGACAATTCAAATGAATACCTACAAAATAGGGTTTGAGCAAGGATAAGGGAAATATTTCAATTTGAAATTCAAAATACCCCCTCTATCTGTAGCTCTGGGCCGCCTAAGAAAGTATTGCATCAAAGCTCAGAAAAAGATTAACATGTAGGTATAATCATTTCCAATTAACCCTTTCCTGTTTTACAAAATTTTGGACCTGTCCAAATTCAAAGGTTTTGCAGACGAAAATTTTAAGAGGATAATTAATTTGAAAAATAACCATTCAGTAGGGTAGTAAATAGCAAGCCATTTCTTTTTTTCACAATGTTTTCTCAATCATAAATAACAGACACATAAAAAGCAGGGATTAAACAGCAAAGGGTTAATTGGTTAGTATGAATTTAAACTTCAGAGCAAAAGGTCATAGCAAATGAAGTAAGATATATATAAATATTACCAACTGTATAATTGTTTTGTATGAAAAAAAAAAAATCTTACAAGGTTTGGGAAACTCATGATTGTCTAGACTCTGCCGAGTTAGTTTATTTTTTCATAGTAAGTATGTATTATATTAATCTTATAAACTCTATTTGCCTTGTTTTTGTCGATGTTTCTAGCAGAAATGCAAGTTTCTAATAATAACCACATCTAAAAATATCCATGTGATATCATAATAAATATCATTTTGGATGCTATCACACAGATATTTGTATAGTTATAAGATAAATAGTTTAATCATCTGCTAAAATCTTCCTTCAATATGTTATCATTTGTAAAGGAATTCCTGATTTACTCAGCAATATTTTGTACAATGCATGAATAATGCAATAATATTGAGGAAAACATAGAGAATAAAAGGAAACTTTTTACAAATAATTTTTACCAATAGATATGCATCGATATGGTATAAATATAAATGAATACCTTCTTCAAAAATCCAAAAATAGAATGTGAAAATACGAGTCCAATATTACAAAACCAAATATGACCATTCACACTCCAAACAACGCTGAAAATTAAAAGAAATAATCCTCAAAATATACAGAAACAAACCTTACCCTGCCAATATGTGTACTCCACTAACAGTTTGTGAGAAATAAACCGTAAATGTTTGTAACGCTGGCAGAATGTCGGCCTTCCATTGTCAATTACTCAATAGTAGAGTATTTGTAAAACGAGTGTGGTTTACTACAACCCGTTGTATGTAGTAATTGTACAGTCTAGTTCATTGGTGAACTTCTACCGTAATACCACCTCTAGTAGCACTACAGTCCAATAACCAATAATCATGCAGTGGTTGAGTCGATTTTTCCCAGGCAGGCAACATATACCTATCACTATTTGTGTGGGTTCTTACAGCCAGTCATTTCCAGGAAACTTCCAGTCAATAACATCGGAAAAATAGAGTCTACCTTGCAGTCTTCAAATAATTAATGATAAATAAGTATGAGTTTGTTTTGGATTAAATGCCAATTTGTTGTAACACTCATAATTACAGATATACTGTTCTTTGGGATATTCTTGTCATGGTCTATTTTTTGCCAATTTTGCCACCCTTGCTACTGGTGCCATGAAAGCTTGAAAGTAATCTGAAGCCTAATAGATTAAGGATTCTTTTGTACTGAGCTTCCTCATCATGACATTCTACCAATACACAAAAAGTTAGAGTTAAAAATAACAAAGGGCAATAACTCAAAAATTATGCAAGCAAGAGTTGTAGTTCTTGTGCAATGCACTTCTCCTCCATGAGATCTATCCATTTATAAAGTTTCAAGGTGATAGCTTTAATACTTTAGGAGATATGCTCCGGACAAGTTTAGTTACAGAATGATGGAACAATGGAATGACGGACGGAGACCATTACTATAACTTCTTTGTCAAAATGGGGGTAAAAAAGGGGCATAACTATTAGAAAATGCTTTCAGAGTTATCCCCCCTTGTTATCTGGATAGCTTTTGTGATGGTGAACAAGCATACCAAGTTTAATCAAGATATCCTCAATTACAACAGATATATGACAAAAGTTAAAGTTTGACATGCCAATGCCAACAACAACATCAAGGCAAACAACACCAAGGTGATCACAATACCTCATGTTTTCACTAAAAACTTATCTTAAGGTATTCCTAGTGTGAAGATCGGAATTAAATCGGTTAATTTTGGCTATTTCCGACAATCAAAGCGCGTTGTTTGCACTGGGTTAGATGACGTCATAATCATCGACGTTCCCGCTAAAAAAGACGTACAGTTACATAAACTCAGTGGAAATTTGATAAAATCTACCAAAATATAAATTTTATGATTCTTTTATTGTTTTGATTGAGTTTTCGGTCCTGTTACCAAATGTTAATCTGTAAAAAAATTACCTCGACCAATCAAAATAATTTGTAGGAAATTGTCTTTCTTTAAGCGTACCGACCAAAGGACTGCCGGAAGTCACACCCCGGAAACCAATTTCCCGGAAAAATTAGAGAACAAAAATTCTTGCGCTTATACCCGAAACAAATTCTCCCTGCTTTCACTAAAGGCATTTACACGAATTTTTCAATTCATACATTCAAACCATCAAAAGAGCAACCCAAATTATCATGGAAGATGCCTTTATGTATAATTGTACATATTATGTCCTTTTTCAATCATTTTTTTAATCAGTCGAACGTTTATACCAACAGAAACATTTTAATTAGGCCCAAATAAAGTATGGATACATGAAACGAACAAATCATTTGTCGTGATGTAGACATCTGGCATGCTAAAAAGGGACCGACTATGTCTATTTGTAAAATATTCCAGTTTTTGAACGAGTATTATACACAGTCCAACGATCCATTTCATACTTAAGGAGGGTTACCTTTCATACTCCAGTGAATGAGAGAATAATGAAAGCAAAATCCATGCCGAAAAAAATCCTTCCTTTAAAAAAGCAAAAGCCTTTTTCTTTCCAAGAGAAATCTTACTTTTTGCTACGGGAAAACCCCCCTTTTTTCAATAGTTTCGAGCAATTATTTCAAAGACAAATGGACACACTTTGTATTTCAGACACTTGAGATTAAGAATTTAATTAAATGCGAGTAATATTATAAGAACAGTGAACATTTTTCAGCAATTTTATAAAAAAAATAATGGCATTAACAAATTTATTTTACTTAGAAATTTTGTTAAAAACTCGAGCGCGATTAGAGAGCTTAAAAACATAATTATGGTAAAAAATTAGGGTTATTTATTTCAAGGGCGCATAACTCTTGGTCCATTTTCTCTATTTTTCCACGGTGAATTTTTTTCATACTTTTAGCCTGAATTCCCGAAGTATTTTGGTAATTTTTGAAAAAGGCATTTGAGATGCCCCATCAATACTTTTTGAAAAAGAGGAATTTCTTTGATAGTCACTGTAGCCAAAATACATTACAAAATGGCGCCTTATTTTGTTTCCGACTTGAAATATTGGCTAACTATGCATTATTTGATTAAAATTATTTGTTCAAAACTAACTTTTTGTAATTTAAAACATTTCTACCAAATATATTACACGAAATATGTCGCATGATTATACACAGTTAATTGCACAATCATCATTTTCAGATAGACCCCTTCCAGTCTTGTGGTCGATTTCCCCACCCACTCAAGAAACGGACTTTTTTAAATATTTTCTAAACGGGACGGTGAAAGTCATTTAAATTTCAGACATAAAAGGGGAATAACATGTAATATTCGTTTTTAGTATCATTTTTACATTCTTTTTACCCTTGCTTCACACTAGGAATACCTTAAAAGGGGCATAACTGGCATCTTCCTTGATAGCTTTTGTGATGGTGAAAGTTTCAAGAATATTATGATCTATAACAACAGAGATATGACCAAGGTTAATCTTTGTCACACCAACACCAACAACCACACCAATGACACCAAGGTGATGATAATAACCTTGGGTTTTCTCTGAATCGATTGATTGAATGGAGTTTTACGCCGCTTTCAACATTATTTCAGTTACACCGCGCGGCTGGAGCACCTACCAATGGTTTCCTGGTATTTCTCTCATCAGTACAACCACCACATCCTTTCCTAGCCTCCAGCTGCTATCTCACATAGGTCTACGATTATTAACCCATTGATGAGAGATAAATAGTCGAAAAGAATGAGTGCTGCGGTCTGGGATTGAACCCGGGACCCCTAGATCGGTTTTCTCTGAAAGCACAGTGGTAAAAAAGGACATTATTACAGCATATTGTATTTACAGTTATCTACCTCGATGGTATGATCGAGTGGCTCTTTCAAAGGTGAATTCAAAGCAACAATCAGTGTCATAATATTACCAATGTTGAAATTTCTGTACATACAATAAAACAACTTTGACCTTTTTTATCATAACAGCTTTAATATTGAAATAATATTCCTTCCAGTTCATCAACAATAGGTATGGCATATTTAGGTATGATCCATCACTTGTTTAGATTGATTGATTGATTGGAGTTTAAAGCCGCTTTCAACATTATTTCAGTTATATCATGGCGTCTGGAGCACCCAACAATGGATTCCTGGTATTTCTATCACCAGTACAACCACCACATTCTTTCCTAGCCTCCAGCCGCTATCTCACATAGATCTACGATTATCAACCCATTGGTGAGAGACAAATAGTCGGAAAGAAAGAGTGCCGCCGTCGGGGATCGAACCCGCAAACTAGATTGACAGTCCGACGCGCTACCAACTGCGCTATGATGGCAGCATCACTTGTTTAGAATAAGTAAAAGATTTCTAGTAATAATGTAGTTGAAGTTCCCATATTGCTTCATCCAGTGCCATTGTGTTCTATTTATGTCATGTAAGATGCACAGGGGTGTGGAAATACAACTTTTCTCCACTTGTCCATGGACAAGTAAAAGTCAATTTTCAACTTGTCCAGGATCAAAATGAACTTGCCCACAAAAAAAAATGAAATGATAAATATTGTGATAAACATTGTTTTTAATGAAGAAAATGCTGTAACCCAGCATTTTCTTCATTAAAGACAATGTTTTCTCCCCTTTCATACAAACAAAAAGATATCTTTCCTCCTAGTTCTTTTTTGTACTGTATAAAGATTTGCTCTGGTATATACTTGTCCACGGACAAGTGGTGTAGAAAAATGTACTTGTCCGCAAGTCGAAAAGCCCGTATCGGATAAGTCGGGCATGGGAATTCCACATCCCTGATGCACATGTGACAGATGTTGCATGGACAATCACAATAATAAATCTCAAGTGTGAATGTTACATTTACCCATTTTCCAAATTTCAGACTGCTCTATTATATTGATGGCTTTGCGCAAAATGTTGTAACTGCCTTTATTTAGGCAGTTACCACTGTTTGGCACTGAACCATGGATATGTAACTTTTTAAGTGGGTACATTTGAAGAGAACCCAAAATTCCAATGAAGTAAACAAGAGGGCCATAGTGGCCCTTAATCGCTCGCCTGAATGAACTGTCTAAAATTTTCAAAAAGAAGAATGAGAAATATAATGATGAATGACTGAGCTAAACAAAGCTGTTGCTTCTATACAACTTGAGAATCCGTTTTTACAATTTTAAGGTTGACTAACAAGGATTTTTATAATTGATTTTGTGACCTATTTTTAACCCCAGATGACCCTATTTCAATCTCATCCGAGATTTCATCTAGACAATCATTCTGACCAAATTTCAGGTTGATTGGCCAAAAATTGTGGCCTCTAGAGTGCAAACAAGGTTTTTCTTAGATTTGACCCTGTGACCTAGTTTTTGACCCAAGTTGACCCAATTTCAAACTTGTCCGAGATTTCATCAAGAGAATCATTCTGACCAAATTTCAGGTTGATCGGGCAAAAAATGTGGCCTCTAGAGTGCATACAAGGTTTTTCTTGGATTTGACCCAGTGACCTAGTTTTTGACCCCGGTTGACCCAATTTCGAACTTGTCCAAGATTTCATCAAAACAATCATTCTAACCAAATTTCAGGTTGATCGGGCAATAAACGTGGCCACTAGAGTGCATACAAGGTTTTTCTTAGGTTTGACCCTGTGACCTAGTTTTTGACCCCAGATGACCCAATTTCGAACTTGTCTAAGATTTCATCAAGACAATTATTCTGACCAAAAATTTCAGGTTGATCAAGCAAAAAATGTGGCCTCTAGAGTGCATACAAGGTTTTTCTTAGGTTTGACCCTGTGACCTTGTTTTTATTCCCAGTTGACCCAATTTTGAACTTGTCCGAGATTTCAATAGGACAATTATTCTGACCAAATTTCAGGTTGATTGAGCAAAAAATGTGGCCTCTAGAGTGCATACAAGGTTTTTCTTAGATTTGACCCTGTGACCTTGTTTTTGACCCCGGTTGACCCAATTTTGAACTTGTTCGAGATTTCATCAAGACAATCATTCTGACCAAATTTCAGGTTGATTGAGCAAAAAATGTGGTCTCTAAAGTGCATACAAGGTTTTTCTTAGATTTGACCCAGTGACCTAGTTTTTGACTCCAGTTGACCCAATTTCTCACTCATCCGAGATTTCATCAAGTCAATCATTCTGACCAAAAATCAGGTGGATCGGGCAAAAAATGTGGCCTCTAGAGTGCAAACAAGGTTTTTCTTAGATTTGACCCTGTGACCTAGTTTTTGACCCCAGTTGACCCAATTTCAAACTTTTCCGAGAATTCATCAAGAGAATCATTCTGACCAAATTTCAGGTTGATCAGGCAAAAAATGTGGCCTCTAGAGTGCATACAAGGTTTTTCTTGGATTTGACCCAGTGACCGAGTTTTTGACCCCGGTTGACCCAATTTCGAACTTGTCCGAGATTTCATCAAGACAATCATTCTGACCAAAATTCAGGTTGATTGGGCAAACAATGTGGCCTCTAGAGAGCAAACAAGGTTTTTCTTAGATTTGACCCCGTGACCTAGTTTTTGACCCAAGTTGACCCAATTTCGAACTTGTCCGAGATTTTACTAAGACAATCATTCTGACCAAAATTCAGGTTGATCTGGCAAAAAATGTGGCCTCTAGAGTGCATACAAGGTTTTACTTAGATTTGACCCCGTGTCCTAGTTTTTGACCCCAGTTGACCCAATTTCGAACTCATCCGAGATTTCATCAAGACAATCATTCTGACCAAAATTCAGGTTGATCGGACAAAAAATGTGGCCTATAGAGTGCATACAAGGTTTTCCTTAGATTTGACCCAGTGACCTAGTTTTTGACCCCAGTTGACCCAATTTCGAACTTGTCCGAGATTTCATCAAGACAATCATTCTGACCAAAATTCAGGTTGATCTGGCAAAAAATGTGGCCTCTAGAGTGCATACAAGGTTTTCCTTAGATTTGACCCCGTGACCTAGTTTTTGACCCCAGTTGACCCAATTTCGAACTAATCCGAGATTTCATCAAGACAATCATTCTGACCAAAATTCAGGATGATCGGACAAACAAGAGGGCCATAGTGGCCCTTAATTGCTCACCTGAATGAACTGTCTAAAATTTTCAAAAGAAGTATGAGAAATAGAATGATGAATGACTGAGCTAAACAAAGCTGTTGCTTTTATACAACTTGAGAATCCTTTTTTACAATTTTTAGCTGACTAACAAGGATTTTAATAATTGATTTCGTGACCTAGTTTTTGACCCCAGATGACCTAAGTTCGATCTCATCCAAGATTTCATCTAGACAATCATTCTGACCAAATTTCCGGTGGATCGGACAAAAAATTTGGCCTCTAGAGTGCATACAAGGTTTTACTTAGATTTGACCCTATGACCTAGTTTTTGACCCTGTTGACCCAATTTCGAACTCGTCCGAGATTTTTTCAAGACAATCATTCTGACCAAAATTTAGGTTGATCGGGGCAAAATATGTGGCTTCTAGAGTGCATACAAGTTTTTTATAGATTTGACCCTGTGACCTTGTTTTTGACCCCAGTTGACCCAATTTCCAACTCATTTGAGATTTCATCAAGACAATTATTCTGACCAAATTTCAGGTCGATCGGACAAAAAATGTGGCCACTAGAGTGCCTACAAGGTTTTCTTAGATTTGACCCTGTGACCTTGTCTTTGACCCAAGATGACCAAATTTCAAACTTGTCCGAGATTTTATCAAGACAATCATTCTGACCAAATTTCAGGTTGATTGGGCAAATAATGTGGCCTCTAGAGTGCATAAAAGGTTTTTCTTAGATTTGACTCAGTGACCTAGTTTTTGACCCCAGTTGACCCAATTTCAAACTCCACCGAGATTTCATCAAAACAATTATTCTGACAAAAATTCAGGTTAATTGGGCAAAAAATGTGGCTTCTAGAGTGCATACAAGGTTTTTCCAAAATTTGACCCTATGACCTACTTTTTGACCCCAGTTGACCTAATATCAAACTCATCCAAGATTTTATCAAGACAATCATTCTGACCAAAATTCAGGTTGATTGGGCAAAAAATGTGGCCTCTAGAGTGCATACAAAGTTTTTCTAAGATTTTACCCTATGACCTAGTTTTTGACCCCAGTTGACCCAATTTCGAACTCGTTCTAGATTTTATCAAGACAATCATTCTGACCAAATTTCAGGTTGATTGGGCAAACAATGTGGCCTCTATAGTGCATACAAGGTTTTTCTAAGATTTGACCCTGTGACCTTGTTTTTGACCCCAGTTGACCCAATTTCGAACTCGTTCGAGATTTTATCAAGACAATCATTCTGACCAAATTTCAGGTTGATCGGGCAAAAAATGTGGCCTCTAGAGTGCATACAAGGTTTTTCTTAGATTTGACCCTATGACCTAGTTTTTGACCCCAGTTGACCAAATTTTGACCTTGTCCAAGATTTTATCAAGGCAATCATTCTGACCAAATTTCAGGTTGATCGGGCAAAAAATGTGGCCTCTAGAGTGCATACAAGGTTTTTCTAAGATTTGACCCTGTGACCTAGTTTTTTACCCCAGTTGACCCAATTTCGAACTCATTCGAGATTTTATCGAGACAATCTTTCTGACCAAATTTCAGGTTGATCGGGCAAAAAATGTGGCCTCTAGAGTGCATACAAGGTAAATGTTGACGACACACGACGGACGACACACGACGGACGACAGACGACGAACGACGGACGACGGACATCCACCTAACCACCAAAGCTCACCTTGAGCACTTCGTGCTCAGGTGAGCTAAAAATGTGGCCTCTAGAGTGCATACAAGGTTTTCCTTAGATTTGACCCCGTGACCTAGTTTTTGACCCCAGTTGACCCAATTTCGAACTCGTCCGAGATTTCATCAAGACAATCATTCTGACCAAAATTCAGGTTGATCGGGCAAAAAATGTGGCCTCTAGAGTGCATACAAGGCAAATGTTGACGACGGACATCGCACGACGCACATCGCACGACGGACGACGGACATCCACCTAACCACAATAGCTCACCTTGAGCACTTCGTGCTCAGGTGAGCTAAAAATATTAAGAACAAGGTGGCAAATCCTCACAAGATAAGACCGGCAGAGTGCTGGATGAAAATCTGCTTACAATTTGACAATTAACCCTTGTCATGCTGATCCCCGAATATTCCTGCTTTGGCAGGAGCTGTAAACCAACATCAGCCTGCACATATGTGCAGTCTGGTGTTAGTCTACACCACCTGTTTCTCACTCTCAAACCAGAATTGTCAATAGATTTAGTTTTTAAAAAAAATTGACCTACAGTTGGTACTTTTTAGCGTTTTTTGCCCTTTGATTTGGATAAAAAATGTTAGCCAAAATTAATTCAGCATGACAAGGGTTAATATAAGAATGCATGCAGAAAAGAATAATACTAGACGCAAACATTGTTTTTAACTCACTGAAAAGAAAGATAGGATTAATAAGAATATTTAACAACCGCTTTATGTCTCTTCATAACATTATTGTAATCCAGAAATAGTAGTTTCCAAGTTAAAAGTTCATAAATGACAAGAGGGCCCTGATGGCCTTATAAACTCTCATGGTGCCATGCCATTGTTTTTACATAGAGAAGTTATATTAAGACTTTTAAAATAGATATAATTTTTAAAAATAGAATTTACATAAATATCATCAATGAACAACTTATGTTAATTTTTCTTGATTCCACTCTTGAGATTTTACAGGTTATGTTAAGCTACAATTGAATGACTCAGTATGAAATGTCTATATGCCTATATGTTTATAGGTAGTAAAAACTGTTTTGTGCTGAGCCATCAATATGTGAAGGCAAATGAGTAAACTCAGATTCATAGCTGTTTCTGAGAATCAAACTAAGGACCTCTTTTTCATGCTCCTCTAACAGTTTCTGCATTTGAACCATGACCATTTTGCTAACTATGTACTCTGTTTAAGTACATAGTTATAGCTTCCTCAAATTCATCCAAAGTGTTGTATTTCTAAGGTAAAATATGATGTCTGTCTAATTAGTACCATATACAGAACCATACAGTGTGCCATGTTGAATAAAACTTACTTGGTACATTTACCCTTCTCATGCGCTAAATTGTCCTTCTGTACACTGAGTTTTGGCAGACTGTATAGATCAAGATCAGCCTGCACAGATGTGCAGCCTGATCTTAGCCTATACTGCCTACTTTCTACTGAATATTTATGGAAAAACTTGAGCCGGACTGGTTGAAATGGCCCTTAACCCTTTCCTGTTTAACAAAATTTTGGACCTGTCCAAATTCAAAGGTTTTGCAGACGCAAATTTAAAGTGGATATAATTTGAAAAATAACCATTTAGTAGGGTAGAAAATAGTGTGGAAAAAGAAGAAATTGCTTGTAAGAAGCAATTTCTTCTTTTTTCACGATGTTTTCTCAATCATAAAATCACAGGCACGTAAAAAGCAGGGATTAAACAGCAAAGGGTTAATTTTTCAAATTTGATTGAAATAAAAGATGAATTAGGCACGATAATTAAGAAGTAAGGTACCAATGACGCAGGTTTAAGTAACAGTCGATTATCATCTATCATTAGGTTATTGAAAATGGTGCCAACCCTGCTAAATACTGCTAACCTATATGTGGATCAAGGATAAAATTGGCTCTTTGAAACACCTTACTACATGATTTTGAGTATTAATTTAGAATCCTTTGACAAGTAATTTCTACAACATAAAGTATGACCTAAATGCAGATCAATTATAATTCTTTACTTCATAGGAATTTTAAGCATAATAATTTTGCTGCAAATCCATCATTCTTTTCTTCCACAAGAAGCACACGTTTTTTAAATAGTTTTAAAATTAATCCTTTTATGTACTCCTGATATGCTGAATATTAATGATTGACCTTGAGTTGTGACCTTGGGTTTAATTTTAAATACTAGGCTATATCTATCATCAATTAAACCCAGTAAAATAAATTAAAGTTGTTTACCTAACTCAACCTTAAATGTAACCACTTGTTACTTAGGCTCTGCCCTGCCAGGGAAAAAATCAAGGATTATATTCAATAGAAATTATGCTTATCTAAATTAGAACAATTAACATTACTTTGAGTTAATTACTAATGGTACTTTTATTAGAAGAAATATAAAACTAACAGTAACAAAGCTTTTTTTGTACTTTTGATGTTTCTTTGTCAAAATTGCATGATGCAAAGGATTAATGGAGAAAAGCCAGCTAATGTGTCAGTGGGAGGATAGTTTTTCTATCACATCTTAATTGAATCAATTCATTCATTGAAAAGATAGATTTCTCGACAGGGTAGCGGAAGCCGATCACTCTAATGAGAGCTCTTTTGCTTTGCTGACATTCTCGATGATGTCAGACAGAGCTTAATATAGAAACAGGATTTGTTACTTTTGGATTTTTCATTCAAGGATGGAAAATACGGCTTAAATAGGATTTTAACCTCCCTATAAGAGAAATGATCGAGGTATATTGGATACTTTCAGAAGATGCTTTGTCTTGCTTTAGATTCCCTTTGACGGACTAATTTTAGCTTTTAGCAGACGATGCATGTGAAATTCTACTTTAATTATTTCAATGAACCTCAATTAATTATAGCAGAGGAATCCTTTTAATTTGTTCAAATTTGTTAATACTTATGTTGCTATTAACCAGAAGTTGCTCTGAAATGTAGAGCTATTTGTGCTTTAAGGATATCATTTGTGCACGATGGTTAGTTGAAATTAAAGAGAATTGCTATTATCAGATTTTCAATTAAATAGACTTTTCTATACTGCAATCTATTTATCGCTTTCTTTTGGTGCATAACTTTCGATATGCCACTTTGAAAAGTATTTCAGTAATATATTGGTGCACCTTACCATTCATATTTTTTTTTGATAATAAACTAACACCATTACGATAAGTACGGTATCTTTCACCCTAGCCAAACCAAATTATTTACTTATCCATTTTAGAAAATAACGTTTGTGAAGCTGACCCAGAGCTATCCTGCTTTAGCTTGAGGTAAAGACAAAGATCAGCATGCACAAATGAAGAGTTTCAAAATATTTTATAAGTAAATACTGACTCACAATTACTGCATCCAGTACTTTAAGTACTTTGATCTTAGAGCAATTTGGCCAAGGCTTTTATTCAGCACGGTAAGCTTGAATACTTATTTTTCGTCTACTTGTTAGAGACAACGCATATATTGTAAAAAATGATGCAATTTTGCCAAATATTTGATGAAAGATGGTCAAGCCAGGATTTGAACTCATTACTCAAAGATTGACAACAGAATATCATGTAAAAATACTTAGGTAGGTTTATAATCTTAAATGTCATGCCAATTTTTCCGCAATTTCCAGGACAACTTGATTGATTGATTGATTGAATGGGGTTTAACGCCGCTTTCAACATTATTTCAGTTATATCGCGGCGGCTGGAGCACCTAACAATGGATTCCTGGTATTTCTCCCGCCAGTACTACCATTACATCCTTTCCTAGCCTCCAGCTACTATCTCAAATAGATCTACGATTATCGACCCATTGGTGAGAGACAAATAGTCGGAAAGAATGAGTGCCGCCGTCGGGGATCGAACCCGTGACCTCTAGTTTGACAGTCCGACGCGCTACCAACTGCGCTATGACGGCGGCTCCAGGACAACTTGAACTAGAAAGCCATGAATGGCTTGAGTCGCTCCACAGGCTTGAAATTCTTGTAAAAGCAAATAAATGTTTTGACTAGATTTTTAGGTATTTGGGGTTCTACTGATGTTGAAAATGATTTTCAAAGTTTCAACTATATAACAGATAGAGAAATGACCTCTGCTATTAAAAGACATATTTTTCATCAAATCAAAATAATTTTTGACTGCATGATAATGGGTCACCCAAAGATCATACCAAAAATGTTTGATTGATATCCATCATTCACATTCTTAGAAAATGTTTTTCATAGTTTCCACTATTTAACATATTGAGAATTGACCTCCACCAATAAAATGTATATTTTTCATCCAATCAAAATAATTTTTGGTACACTGATAAAGGGTCACTCAAGTATCATTCCAGTGAAATTTAATTGATATCCAAAAATCAAATTCTGAGAAAATGATTTTCAAAGTTTCCACTATATAACATATAGAGAAATGACCTCTGCCCATGAAATGCATATTTTTCATCCAATCAAAATAATTTTTGGTAAATTGATAAAGTGTTACTCAAGGATCATTCCAGTGAAATTTGGTTGATATCCATCGGTTACATTCTGAGAAAATGATTTTCAAAGTTTCCACTATATAACATATAGAGAAATGACCTCCGCCCATAAAATGCATATTTTTCATCCAATCACAATGATTTTTTGTAAACTGATAAAGGGTTTCTCAAGGATCATTCAAGTGAAATTTGGTTGATATCCATCAGTTAGATTAAGAGAAAATGATTTTCAAAGTTTCCACTATATAACATATAGAGAAATGACCTCCGCCCATAAAATGCATATTTTCCATCCGATCACAATGATTTTTTGTAGACTGATAAAGGGTCACCCAAGGATTATTCATGTAAAATTTAATTGGTATCCATTGATTAGAATCTGAGAAAACTCACTTTTTACCATATTTGGAAATAAGCCACGCCCATTAAATCCATGTTTTTCATTGGATCAAAATTTCTTGAACAACTTTGAAAGAGGGTCACCCAAGGATCATTCCTGTGAAGTTTGGTTGAAATCCATCCAGTAGTTTCTGAGGAGAAGATTTTTAAAGAAAAGTTTACGACCGGACGCACGCACGGACGGACGGACGGACGGACGGACGCACGACGGACACAACGCCATGACAATAGCCCCAGTGGCTTTCAGCCAGTGGAGCTAAAAACTATTAATTTTTACTAGGTGCCTACAATTACAGCTGAACCAACGATATGGCAGCTTAGTACAAAGGAAAAACTCTACTATCTACATTGTAATAATTTCTTAATCAAATGCCGGTTACAACAGTGCCAATAAAAATGTGTCTTAAAATGGACATAATTCTGACAAATATGCTTCTAGGCCTTTAGTTATCCCCCTTGATATTCTGGATAGCTCTTGTGACGGTTAACACACATGACAAAATTCAAGAAAATATCTACAACAACAACAGAAAATTATTACCAAGGTCAAAGTTTGTCATGCCAACACCCACGCAAATGACGCCAAGCTGATGACAATAGCCCACCATTTTGTTCCAAAACAGCTGCGCTAAAAATATGTGTCTTAATTTCAAAATAAATGTAATGCAAATTCATCATTACCCTATATACTATCCCAGCTTTCAACATTAATATCATTTTCTCAAGTCTCTTTGATTTATGGGCTGTTTTACAAGCTCGCTTACTCATGTGTAAAATACCAAAGGCGAAATATGACATGTGTATAAACGAGTAATTACGGTATTTCAGACTGACAAGGTAATCTTCATGCTTGAACAGTCGCTCTTGTAATATTATTGTTGTACAGTGTTGAACAAGAAAATCAACATCATTAACCCCTGTCATGCTGAATAAATTTGGCTAAAAATTTCATCAAAAGCCAAAAAGCACTGAAAGTTCCAACTGTAGTTCAATTTTTATTTGAAAAACTTAATCTATTGACAATTCTAGTTTGAAAGTGATAAACAGGTGGTGTAGACTAAAATAAGACTGCACATGTGTAAAAAAAGACACGGGACTTAATTTCAAGATTAGAAATTATTTAATTCCCTTTGAAAAAATACTGTGTTCAAGAAAAGTCTGGCAGCCATGCCCTGACCATGTCATGTACAGCTCCCGGGAGGGTTTATTAGGAGAAATACGATTTCTATAATACCAGAACAATAATTACAAATATCATCCAATCAGGGCATCCAACAGCTCATTCTGTTGCAATTTTTGTTCTTTAACCCAGTGTTAAAGATATGTGCAGTCTATTCTTAACCCTTGTCATGCTGAACCGGAATATTCCTGCTTTGGCAGGAGCTATAGACAAACATCAGCCTGCACATATGTGCAGTCTGATGTTAGTCTACACCACCTGTTTCTGACTGTTTAACCTGAATTGCAAATAGATTTAGTTTTTCAAATAAAAATTGACCTACAGTTGGTACTTTCAGTGCTTTTACCCTTTGATTTTGATAAAAAAAATTTAGGCAAAATTTATTCAGCATGACAAGGGTTAATATGTACCAACTGATTTTCCTTTTTAAACAGTTTCATCAGCACTAAGGCTGGGGCTCTGAAATGCCTTGCCCAAGGACATAAGGACATAACCACATGAACAGTAGAAACATGGGTATTCAAAAAGCACTGCTTTTTTTCTCTCTCATATCTTTGACCAATCTGCTGCCTTCACTACAGAGCAATGCAGGACCTTGCTCTTGGATGAGCCTAAATTCTATGATCAGCTGGCAACGTGCTCAAGAATGTTTTTATTTTGATGGTAGGTGAATTAGTTAAGTTTGAATGTTTTTTTATGCCACTTATTTATCTTCTGTCTTATCACTGCGGAGTTGGTAGATGAAAACAGACATTTGAGATCAATAAGGGTTATTCTATGTAACAGATGTGCATATCATTTACATAATTACATCATCCCTATTTTACATTATCACATACAATTTAAGATTTGAAGTTAAATGAACAGCTTATCTAAAATAAGGTTCTTATGATATTTCTAGACCTGTATATTAGAGGCCAATATGGATCAATAGTATTGATACTTAATATTGAATCATTATATTTACCGTATTCAATATTGCCCATTCATTTTCAATATTATTGTCTATTATCTAGGGGACTGCTATTGAAGATCACTTATTCAGTATTATTGTCAAGAAATATTTGCCTGGGGTGTGGAATTCCCATACCCAACTTGCCTGATATGGGCTTTTCTACCTGCAGACAAGTACATTTTTCTTAGCTACTTGTCCATGGACAAATAAATACCAGGGCAACTGTTGGAACGACACTAAATCGATCTAAAAGATTATTCAGACTAAATTTTGTACCAAAACGTAGAAAACATTGTTTCTAATGGAGAAAATGCTGGCTTCCAGCATTTTCTTCTTTAAAAACAATGTTTTCTCATTTTTTTCTCTAATCTGTCTTTTTGCTGAAAAGTTCTTTTTCATCCTTGACAAGAAGAAAATCTTCATGAACTTGTCTAGGGACAAGTGGAGAAATTGTGTAATTCCACACCCCTGTTTTCAGTTACATTTGAAATTGTTAGAAAATTCAGGCATGGGCTCAAAAATTTTTCATCCAGAAGGAAAGACTAAATTGTTAAGTTCTTATGAAGTGAAATCATACTTTATTGTTAATTGTTCTTTTCTACCAATGAAGTTAACTTATTTGCTAGTCTCAGATTTGCAAAACCTGAGGGTCCCTTAAAAACGCTATTTTAATTACCAAAGGTTCAATCCCTCTACATATGATTTACGTCTTTTCTTTAACCGGTCTAATGAATAAAACACATCTAATGAATTGTAAATTCATGCAATAGCTGATTGCAATTCAATAATTTGAGGGATGCATGCAGAGACAGTATTGCAAGCGATTTCATCTCATTACGCCCACACATACCCTTGATTAACCCGATTTATATCATTTCAATTGTTTATTTCCCCATTTTTATTCCTTTCAATATTGCTTCCTTGTATTCAATTATTATGTGACCTACATCATTTCCCTGAAAGGTCATAGAAGAGGATTATCATCTACTTTCATGCTGCACAATTTTCTCAAGATTGTGGATTTTTCGTAGATTGTTTGTTGTATGGAATTTCAAACCCCAGTCATGCTGCAATTAGTTTATTGGTGCACAAGCTTTAGTTAGTGATGAAAGGTCAAATTTGTCTATACAATTTTAGATATAGACAAATTTGACCTTTGATCACTTACTTACTCGAGCCTCTATAGTCAGATGAAAGTTGGCTGATATGAGTATTGAACTAATTACCCAAGAAAATTCCTGTTGTCCTTTAAACCCTTGTCATACTGAGCCCCAAATATTCCTGCCTTGACAGCAAGTATAGACAAAGATCAGCCTGCACATATCTGCAGTCTGATCTCAGTTCATTCCACCTGAATTTCATTTTTAAACCTGAAAGGTGTAAAACAATTCATTTCCAAAATCAATACTCACTCACACTAGGTAACTTCCAGTGCTTTGAGCAACTTTGATTTAACATTAAATTTGCAAAGATTTTTATTCAGCAAGACAAAGGTGAAGTTGTATACAGTATCTATATTGATACGAGATATTTGTGTTGATATTTGTCTCTCACCAAAGGGTTGATAATCGTAGACCTATGAGATAGCAGCTAGAGGCTAGGAGAGGATGTGATGGTGGTACTGGTGAGAGAAATACCAGGAATCCATTGTTAGGTGCTCCAGTCCCCACAATATGACTGAAAAAAATGTTGAAAGCAGCTTTAAATTCTATTCAATCAATCAATCATTTATGTTAAATGATGTGAATAATTTGAATAAACATCACTTATTACAGTATTTCAAATTCATTTATAATACATTATCCGCTGGAGTACCTTACTTTCAAAGTTATGTTATGAGTCAATAAGAATGAGGGTGACATTTCCAACGATTTGATTATGAGCATGCTCCATGGACATACATAAAGCAGTCTGGACAATCATAAAATCGATCAAAATCTTTTCTGCGATTGATAACAAAGACTTAAGGTCCAAAAATAATCTTATATTCATTCTACATTAATATAAAAACTTTGAAATGAAGAGGAAAGAAGGAGGCCAAAAAATTCTTCATTGACTACAAATTCATTCACACAGGCCCTAGCCTATCCTTCCCGTATTGATAAAATTTCACACTCTGAACAGTCTGCGGCGAAATCGATCAATCCTAAATTAAACAGCGACCCAGTAGCAGTTACAATCAGGCTTGTAGTGCAAACATGTTGAGAGCCTAGTTGCCGACGTCAATGGATAGTTAAAGATTCTAAATTCGGAAGGCAGCGTTCACAGACACGGCTTTTTATAGATCAAATTCGACGTAATCCAAGACAGATTTCCCTGTGTCCCAGATAACAGAGGCAAAATCAATACATAATTTACGTCTGCCCAGTTTTCAGGCTCCGACATCTATTTCTAGACACTCCCACAATCCACTTCCTGTAGCAGTATGTCACCTCTAGACATTTGGGACATGTCAGTCAAAAAGGATACATGTGACGATTTGTTTAACTCTTGTGACCAGCTGATCGATATGAACTAAATTTTTTTTTTCAAAATTTTAAAATCAAAGTGCATCAAGTTGTAGAATTTTTGCTGGAAACTTGAGTTGCCCGTCAAGGATGTCTTACATTTGGAGCACTACAATTAGAACAAATTATTGATCAATTAATTGATTTTTTTGTTCTGTTTCCTGAATAATTAATACTTAAAAATTTTTGTTTTTTACTAAACTTAATTATCTCATTTTCTGTTGGTTATGCAACAGTCATTAGATGAAGAATAAAGCTGCCAGGACAAAGTCCCCGATGTTGAACCTTTGATGCAAATTTGTGAATTAGGTAATATCAAATCCCTCTAATATTCAAATGTGAAAAAAAGTAACACTGTTTTACCAAACACGGTAACATGTTTAATCGAACTGAAATTCAAAAGTTTTACTTTCAAAATTAATCTTGGCCTTGTTTTTTTATTGGGGTTAATTACCACTTTTAACACTTTTTCAGACATTTTGGATGGCTGCATGGAGCACCTTACACTGTATTCCTGGTATTTTTCACACCAGTGTTACCATCAACCAGTATTATCCTTTACTTTCTTAGCCCCCTGCTGCTTATCAAAGTTTTACAATTATCCACTCATTTGGGAGAGACAAATGTTGGAAAGAATAGATTGAAGGGTCAGTGCAACACTATTGTAAGTGCCTATATATTTATTGGCACATACCAGGTACAATAGTGTTGCACTGACCCCTTGTTACGCTGCTGCCAGGGATCTAACCTGTGACCTTATGATTGAAGATTGGAAATCTGGTGCCCTACTAACTGAAGGCAACCCAATCTTGTCAATGTAAACATTTGGCCTCTGTCATAGCCCAGTGCATTGTGACCTCCATATTAAAAGATATCTCCAAGAATTTAGTATTATAAAATGCAACATAATGATTATTAACACTTAAAAGCTTTTGTAATTGCAGAAAAAGGTAGTAGTCAGCTTTTGTAATTGCAGAAAAATGTAGTAGTCAGACATAGCTGACTGTTTGTGTCTTTTTGAAAGCAACAAAGGGAGACCATTTATGTTTTCCATTCATTTCTTAAGATTACTTCACATTATACTTCACATAGATAAATATAGCTATTCAGTTGAAATCAAGAAATCAATAAATGCAAAGTTCAACTTTTGTAGGTGTGTTATACATCATAGGCACTTGCAATAGTTTTGCACTGACCCCCTCAAAATAGAATAATTAATGTAACTCTAACTAAAATTGCAGATACCTGTAACTATAAGTATACATATACTAAAGTGAAACTCAGGTTGCAAGTCTAAGGGAGACAGACAGATACAAGTATCCCATGCCTCATGAATATTTTTGGCATTATAACTTTTGGACAGCAGCATACTTCACAGATTTTTAAAACAATATTTCAAATTATTAAGACATTAGTATGAAAAATGTTAAACAGTGATATCAATGTATAGGTATATAACTTATAACTTTAAGTGATTGGTCAAAGGTCAATTTTGTCTATATCTGTATAGACAAAATTGACCTTTGATCACTCGCTCAAACTTGTGCATCTTTAACATGTGTTGTTGTTTTTTTCATTGAAATTATTTTAGGCAAAATTCCTTGCAAATTCAGGATAAAGGGTTGATCTTCGCCCACAATTTTATTTCCACCTGATAAAGGTACATGGTAAACAAGGATATACTTTTAACCCTCAAGTATGCAAGATTAAATTCTTCTCCAGGTAAACTTTGTGCTTTGTTGGCAAGTTAACCCGACCCGGACACTAAATGGCACTTAAATCAAAGTCCTGAAAGTGCTGACAGTTCAAACTTCTTACATTTAACCATTAATGTGTTATTCAAGGTATGTTCTTGCTGTACATAAAGCTTTGCCAGACAGATTAGACTAAGATCAGCTTGCACATACATGTAGTCACATCTTAGTCTACTGCCTTGAAGTTCGAATGAAATATTGTGGTTTGCACAGCAGATCGTGACCCATATTTAAGTCATTCAACTCAGCAGTAACACATTGGCCTGACAATGTTGGGATCACAAGTTCAAACCCTGGCTAAGCCAACTTTCATCCAACATTTGACAAAAGTCCATGTGACACAACTCACTAATTTGTCTCCAACCAATAGACTTATGATAAGTGGTACACCTGAGTGGGACAAGCAACTGGTTGGTCGGATGAAATATTGTGGTTGTACTTGTGTGAAAAACAAGAAACTCTGAGTAGGTGCAACAGCTGAAGCTATATAACTACAATAATGTTGAAAGTGGCATTAAACCCCATACAAACAAACACACAAAATTTTAGTCATTCAAAGCATTTTACTTTAATTGTAACAAAAACATACTTACTTAGAGTTTAAGTGTCATCAACAAAATGGGGTCCCAAGGTCTCAATAGTAAGCATGCAGGAGTCCTTGCTAAAGGCTTGGGAGTCTCTGTGTTTTAGCTATCCTCATGTTTTTATGTATATATCAAATCATTCCCTGGATTAACGTTCACATTGCATTGGATTAATCTATATGTACCTTTATGTTCCTTTGGGGGATCAGCTTCAGAAAAGAATTCAATTTTGTTTGTTTGTTTGTTTGAATGGGGCTTAACACCGCTTTCAACTTTATTTCAGTCATAGCTTGGCGGCTGGAGCACCTGACGATGGATCCTTTGTATTTCTGACACCAGTAATACCATCACATCCTTTCCTAGCCTCCAGCTGCTAACCCACATAGCAGCTTCTATGATTATCAACCCATTGGTGGGTGACAAATAGTCGGAAAGGACATATGCAGCTGTCAGGGATTGAACCCAGGACCTCTAGATAGATGTCAGTCCGATGCACTTCCAACTGTGCTATGACAGGGGCCCAGGAAAGAATTGATGACTGTTTAGAACAGCCTTCAATTATTTTCTGGAATTTGTCCAAAGAGGGTCCTAGGGACTCACATCAAGTAGTTTTGAGAGCTCAAGCTTCTCTCATATAGGGGTATAAAAACTTGCATCGCTTAAGACCCTATTACTGAGTTTCCAGCAAATAGCTGAAATCAGGATTATCATTATCTATAATAAGTGTTGGAGAAGATCCTTGATTGAGGGTCAGGTGAGCTTCCGATTGCAATGACATGTCATGTAGCAGATTCAAAATATGTGTCATTGAAAGCAGAAACCGTAAAAGCTCTAGTAGAATCCCAGGTTCTATTAGTATCATCACATTTCTATTAGATAAGGATGGGCTTTTATTACTCAGTCGAGAAAGTTGTAACTACCTATGAACTTATAGGCAGTAACAAGAGTTCCCTCTAAACCATCCACATACCACATCCAAAATGGTCGATTTCAACCTCCGAAAAGGGGGATAGGGTTTTATTAGAGCATGGGGTTGGTTCTAATAGAATTCTTATGGTATGTACATACTTTGAGATTTTTTCAATCAATCCCCCCCCTCCCCTTTTCTTATAGTACATGTATTTCCCAAAATAATCTACACAGAAGTAGGCTTGAATTTGTGGTGATGGGCGTAGCCAATTCAATTGATGTAAGATTAAGCATAAGGGAAGCTACACATGTTGAAAATGTTATTTTTAGCAACTGTTACCACAACCAATTTGAAAAGATAAATTTACATTACCACATGCCTTATCAAGCCTTTTACCTTATAAAATATCTTTCGCATTGACATATGAGCATCATTCAGGAAATTTCTTAGACATAAAACTTATTAAATTATGTGTTTCTATTATTATTTCCAAAATATCCTCACATATAAACATATATAGTCATGTTGAACTCGGTATATTCTTGCTTCAAAAAGGGGTCTGTTTGTTTGTTTGTATGATTTGGTTAAAGTTTAAAACACCGCTTTTAACAACTGTTTTAAGTCCTATCATGACAGCTGGAGCATCTAACCATGGATTTCTGGTATTTCACACACCAGTACTACCATTACATCCTTTTCTGGCCTCCAGCTGCTATCCCACATAATGTCTACAGTTATCAATCCATTGGTTAGAGACAAACAATCAGAAAGGATGGAGGTCACCATCGGGGATGGAACCCAGGACCTCAGGACCTACACATTTGTGCAGGCTGATCTCAGTCTTTACTACCAGATTGCTTCTTTTTAATCAGAAAAAAGTTAATGAAGGTCATTAAAAGGTCATCATAGGATTACAAGCTAACCAACATGTTTGACCTTCAAACAGCCTTGACCCATGCCTGGTTACACCATATTTGGAACATGCTTCTTTTCAAACAGAAAAATGTCAATGAAGGTAATTAGAAGGTCATCATAGGATAACAAGGTGACCAACATGTTTGACCTTCAAACAGTCTTGACCCATGCCTGGCTACACCATGTTTGGAAAATGTTCAAAACAACTGTTGAAACATGCTTAACCAATGAATTGTAATAAGCACATATAGTAAGACATGATCCATTTCTAGAAAAGGATCCCCACTCTTAATATATGGTTGACTTAAGGTAGTAGACCCATAATAGTTCCGCAATATTTTGAAACTCATGATCTTTCACAATGTTGACAGAGGTTTCCTAATGAAAATCATTAGGAAACCTCTGTTAACATTGTTAAAGTTCATTACATCCGAATTGTTGCGAAATATTATGGGTCCACAACCTTAATCTGTTTTTATGACCTACCATTCAGTAGCCATTCATCTTATTATCACCTTAAAACTGATATATTGCTCTAGCCTGAAATAAGTCACCTGTTCCAAGTCTTGACCTGGGAGACCTTGGGCAAGGCAAATCTGTTCTAGCAGTTGTCATCTTTCCACTGCTGCCAACAATTGTAACAATCCAAGCCCATAGTCAGCCGTGACTTTGGGTGTAACCGGAGAAACCCTTTGCATGACAGTGTTCATCCAGGTAACCAACTGTGTCTGATATTTTCAAATTAATCCATAATTGTAGAAGTTATGCCAAAGACACACAGCCATTACGGACATGCACATACACACACACATTTACACACAACAGATGTATCTCTTTATCATGCCTGTTGCCATTTCAAGGCTGGGACATAATCATTGATTGAATAGAGTTTAACACCACTTTCAATATTTTTTCAGTTATATCGCAGCGGCTGGAGCACCTAACAATGGTTTCCTGGTATTTCTCACACCAGTACAACCACCACATCCTCTCCTAGCCTCCAGCTTCTATCTGACATAGGTCTATGATTATCAACCAATTGGTGAGAGACAATTAGTTCGAAATAATGAGTACCGCCATTGGGGATCGAAACCGGGACCTCTAGATTGACAGTCCGATGCACTATTTACTGTGCTATGACAGCGGCAGGGACATAATCAAAATCAGCATGATAAGGGTTATCAAAATTGAAGAAAACTCGAGACAAGCTAAAAACATGATCTTTACACTCATTTGATTCATATCAATTATTACTTCTTACAAGAACCCACTTAAATTTCTGTTTCAAGCATTTTCATCTTATCAGTTAAAGGTCTTAGGTAAAGCTACAACCAGCTGATTGTTACTCATCCGAGTAAATTCCTTGTTTATATAAGTACTGTAAGAAAGGACCCTATATTTTGTCAGTGTTTTACTCAAACCTCGTGACTACGACAGAAAATTGACCAAGGTATATACTATGTGAATGATTGGTTGAATTAAGTTTAATGCTGCTTTCAACATTTTTTCATAACTATCACCTTGATTGAAGCATCTAACAATGGATTCCTGGTATTTCTCTTACCAGTACAACCATCACATCCTTTCCTAGCCTCCAGGTGCTATCTCACATAGTTCTTCGATCATTAACCAGGGGTGTGGAATTCCCATGCCCGACTTGTCCGACTCGGGCTTTTGTACTTAAGGACAAGTAAATTTTTCTAAGCCACTTGTCTAAGGACAAGTAAATACCAGAGCAAATCTTGGTATATTACTTAAAAGAATTAAGAGAGAAATCATCCTAATGTTCATATCATAGGGTAGAAAACTTTGTTTTTAATGAAGAAAATGCTGCATACCAGCATTTTCTTCATCAAAAGGCAATGTTTTTTTTTCCAAATTTTTCTATTTACTCTTTAGCGGACAAGTTCATTTTGATTCTGGACGAGTAGAAAATCCGCTTTTACTTGTCCAGGGACAAGTGGAGAAAACTCGTATTTCCACACCCCTGCATTAACCCATTGGAAAGAGACAAATAGTTGGAAAGAATGAGTGCCACTTTTGGGGATCAAACCCGGGACCTCTATATTGAAAGTCTTACGTGCTACCAACTGCGCTATGACGGCCGTATATACTATGAGAAGCTCTCTTTCATAGGATGCAACAGAAGTACAGAGGGTAATGCCAGTCTGAAATATTTATTTCTTATAGAAATCCTATGTTGTGAGTATTAATTGGAATTGTCTCTATGAGCACTACAGCATAGGATCTGAGCATGTAATGTTGACCCTTTCCTATTTTACAGAATTTTGGACCTGTCCAAATTCAAAGGTTTTGCAGACGAAAAATTAAAGTGGATTTTATTTGAAAAATAACCATTCAGTAGGGTAGAAAATAGTGTGGAAAAAGAAGAAATTGCTTGTCAGAAGCAATTTCTTCTTTTTTCACTATGTTTTCTCAATCGTAAAATCACAGGCACATAAAAAGCAGGGATTAAACAGCAAAGGGTTAAAATAATTTAATTCAAAATCCAACATACTCCATCTGATGCAGTTCAAAGCAAAGTAAAACCGGCTTACAATTTTCAGGTGGAAATAAATTAAGTTTCAGAGGGACGCTCTTTAATGTTGAAATCAGGACAAATTATTTTGGCTCACTTAATCATTATTGATGAGAGATACTGCCACAGCATCTAGGGGAATGAATATTGAAGAGGCATCGGTCCTTTAAGTATAGACACCAAAGTCAGTCCTCTTAACCTTCTTATCCAGTCATAGTGACATGGAGGTCACCATAAAAACTAGTGTCAATGACTGCCTGAGGTTAACTGGCCATCATTAGTAAACATACTGCAATTTTTTAAGCTGCTTAATGATAATACTAAGAAATCTAAACAAGGAAAAGAAGCTTGCTTCATATTGGCTTATTTAATGAGTAGTCTTTACAAAGTCTAATGTTTTCCCTCAAATTATTGACAATTGTTAATATTATGTCTTATAAATCTTACTTAATGGGATTTTTCATCTCGCTCTGGCCAATGCTCCTCAGGTGTCAGTAATTAGAAGACAGACTTCTCTAGATTAACTCCTCTTTATTTGTTACCCTATAACTTTCAGCAGTATAATGTTAAAAGTTTTAGGGGAATGATTATAGAGGAGTGAATTTAAGGACATCAGTCCTCTAAATACTGACACCTAAGTCAGTCCTTTTAACCCTCTTATCCAGGCATAGTGACATGGAGGTCACCATAAAAACTATTGTGTCAATGACTGCCTGAGGTTAATTGGCCATCATTACTAAACAAACTGCAATCAGAGTTTAAGTTCTAGAAATTACTTTGAACAACAAAACCCTTTCCACCTCTACCCACTTTCTTGCAGCAATCTCCACGTCTACATGACCTTGACAATAATCCTTGACCTTCAAAGATAGATAATTTACCAACTGTTCGATTACTTCAAGAAATACATAGAGAAATACATAAAAGTAAAATGATGAATCTTTCCACATCAATGCTATCTTGAGATTTTTTCTGAAAAAATTCTGTAACAAGCAATTTCTTCTTTTCCCGAAACATTTCCATCCACATCTAATGGTACATTTAAATTTCAGCTACTTTTCAGATTCCTCTTTCATAAATTTTCGAAAAATTGGAAGCGATGGAAGATATTGTAATGTATTGTTGGGTCACATACGATGTACCAGTTTAAGATATTGTCTTCAAATAATGGATTGAAAAAGATCTGCCATTGATAACGAAGGCATCTTCTTCTGTCTGCCAAAGTTGTACTCCCAAAGAAAATAGTTGGCAACCAGTCAGCGATTTATTTTTGTAACTCTGAATTGGATTTAGTGTGCCAGTCTAGGCACATGATCAGGTTTTTCTCGTACATCAATGATTCATCGTACCACCGTAGTAAAAATACCGAATCTCTCTTATGTCTTAGATGCCTTGAAGATTACGCAGGCATCACTCAGCCATATTTTTTTTGCCCACAAATTAGTATTTATTAATCAGAACATTAATTAGATCTCCACATATCCAGCTATGTCGTTTCTTCAGAGAGTTTTTACAGCATGCCTCATATTCTCCCTTGTTGTAGACGACAAAATTCATCCCTTATCATGCTGAATTTAACCCTGGTCATGCTTAACCCAGAAAATTCCTGCTTTTACAGGAGGTAGACAGTGATCAGCCTGCATGTATATGCAGCCCGATAATAATTATTAGTCTATACCACCTTTTTTCCCTTTGAGAGAAACAGATGATATTGATAACTGTTTTTTTCAAAATACTGATTCACAATCAGTGGATCCAGTGCTTTTAGCACTTTGATTTAAATGCAATTTCGCCAGGATTTTTATTCAGCATGACAAGGGTTGAAATTGGTTTCAGATAATTTGCCACTTTGGCAGACACTCCGTGTCTTGAAGCTTCTCCCAAAATAGTCAAGTAAAATCTGAGCAGTGCAGGCAAGGATCAGATTGCCCAGGCTGATCTTAGTCTATACCATCTTCCAAAGCATTGTTAACAGCAGGAAAATGAATAGCATGAAATTTCGGCCAAGATTTATAGATTTGTTTGCATCGTGGGTTCAGTGAAAGACTGTAGTAAGTGTATTTACAATGTATATACACTTACTACAGTATTGCTCCGAACCCTTGGCATGGGGTTTAACGCCACTTTCAACATTCTTTCAGTTATATATTGCGGTAGCCGGAGCACATAACAATGGATTCCTAGTATTTCTAACACCAGTGCTATCATTACATCCTTTGCTAGCCTCCAGTTGCTATCACACATAGGTCTCATTGGTGAGAGACAAATGTCAGAAAAAATTAGTGCCACCGTCGGAAAGATTTTTAGAATTTGAAACAGTTGCTACGGCCATAGGTTCGGGCTATTTAATATACCACTTTGAACAATATGTTGGTACAAGCTTCGTTTATAATACTTCAGTACAATGTAGTTGATTTTTTGTCAAAATAAGGAGTCAAAATTAATTCATTATACATGTCCAAACCACATTTTGCCACAATTGTGAAGGAATGTTTAACAAGTAATGCCTGTACCAGTTCATTCATTGAACAAAATAATTAATACGTCAGACCTTGCCAAGACTTTATTTTAATCTCGCCAACGTAAGCTGCCAGACTATGTCAGGCTATCTGAAAGGTCATCAGTCTATAGTAATATGTTATTATAGGGTATAATGCTTTTTTGTCGCTCAAAATGGAAACCCTTTAAGGTAGTGGCCCCTTAATAAGGGCCATTTTCTTGAATTAATGAACTTCATCAGTGTTAACCAAGGTTTCCTAATGAAAATCATTAGGAAACCTCAGTTAACACTGTTTAAGTTTATAACTTCCAAGAGTTTGCGGAACAAATATGGGTCCCCTACCTTAACCATAGCTGCATTCCATTAAATTCATACTAGTACTGCAAAATAAATCAAACTTTGAAAAACTGGTCATGTGGAGGGTGGAAATACAATTTTTTATCACTTTTCTTTGTACAAATTTGACAGGTGAATTTCACTTGCATGACACTAAAAATTACAGTCTGCAAAATTTCAAGAATTTTTTTTTTTAATTCAAGTTTTTTCCTTTGTATTATAAAATTAATACAAATTACATATTGCAATTATTTAAACAGCAGTAAAAAAGGTTTTGAAAACATAATAAAGACAGGAGAATTTAAATCTTCACAAAAAACTATTTTTCAATCCCTTCTATGATTTATGCGCTATTTAACTGTTCTTGAATAATAGATTGCCTTCAATTATTTCATCCTTTCCTGAGCCTCAAGCAACATATCCCCATTATCATCACATTGATAGGAGAAAAATTGTCAGAAAAAATGGTGCCACTGTCAGGGATCAAACCTGTGACCTTTTGAATGATAGTCTGACGCCTACCACTGTGTTATGATGGCATGCAGCATGACTTGTGTTTTGGAAACATTTCTGTCTCTGAGATAGCATTTTAATTTTATAATTACATTTTTAACAATCAGATATTGTATATATGGACAGACATCCAGTACATAAAATGACAATTGGTGGATTGTGGCTCCTACCCCTTTACCTCCAGTCATGACACACCCCTTCAAGTTGAGGGGTTGTTGCAACACTATTGTAACTACCTATATATTCATAGGCACTTACAATAGTGTTGCACTAAGCAACATTTTATCGATTAATATTCAAATGTTATTTATCTGCAAAATATATATAGTCACCCACAGAAAATTATCTACATGAAACAAAGAGTAAACTGTTTGAGAATGACCATCACATTGTAACTATATAGCTTTTTCAAGCTGTCACTATGGAAATATTTCAGTCGCCTGCAAAGAAAATGATTGAAACTCAATGGCAGAAATGTTGGGAGTTCAACAGTCATCTCATTGTAAATAAGCGTTTTGATTGGTACAGAAGCGTGTACAAAGCTGCATTTATGACATTTTGCTTTCCCTCTGACCTAATGATTCTTTGATTTCCATTTATATTTCATTAGTAAATTATATTTTTGCTGAAATTCAAGGTGTGGTCCAAACCCTTAAATTGCCCCCTCCCCCTCCCAAAACCGATGTTCTGAGTTTGATCAACAAATACAAAGCATTGCTTGTTATGTGTACATGTGTATTTTATAAAAATCCCTTACCCTTCAAAATTTCAAGAAGAGGGGGGTGTTGGAGAGAGGGGCCTTCCTTATCACAGCTATGTGACTGCCAACAATATCAGTTCAGTTGTGAAAAGCTACATAAATGATTATAGATACCAAACAAAAAGCTTATAGCTGTCTCAATTTAACAGTAGGCTGTAGTTACAAGATTTAAGCCAACAAACTTGATGTGATTTGATGTGATGTGATTTGATAAGCTTTTAAAGCAGTTTGCAATTTGAAACCAAATGAAATATTACTTGTGAATTCGGTTTATTTTCTTGCTTTCAAAATGCTTGACAAGCATTTTGAAAGCTACAAAACAAACCAAATTCAAAGAAAAATCTATGAAAACTATGTTTACGAGCACTAAATATACAAGAAATAGAAGCTGATAAAAGAAATATAAATAGTTAACCAGCTTACCTCACAAGTTCAGCCTTTGTTCATTCACAAAGTACCTATATTGTATGTATAAACTATACCGTGTCCCAAATCGTAGTGAATGTTTTCAGCTGGGTGTAATATTGGATATGTTCTACAAATTTACACTTAACAACAAAATGCAACTTTTTTTGCAAAATTGAGCATTCTTGAGAATTTGCTTTATACATGTAGTATAAGGGGCAATTATAGAAATCATATTGTTAATATGTGATTTTATCTCATGATTGGACATTCTGCACACTCAAAGAAAACAACAACTTCATAAAACTTTGTGACAAAAGAAGAAATTAAAACAACTTCTCCTTTTGCCACTACCTTTTCAATCCTGCTATATCACAATATCAACAGTATTTAAATTCTTCATTACCCCATCTAAGCTTAAGCTGATTTTGAACAAAAAGTCAAGGTAATTTTGAGGGGTCAGCACAATATTGTATGGGCCTTTAAGGTAGTGGAACCATAATAGTTCCGCAACATTTTAGAACTAATGATCTTTCACAATGTTGATCAAGGTTTGCTAATGAAAATCATTAGGAAACCTCGGTCGACACTGTTAAAGTTCAATATTATCAAATCATTGTGGAACTATTGCCGGTCCACTACCTTGAATGTATAGTTTTGTGCTGACCACTCATTAATTCTCATCACCATATGCCATTGGTGTTGTTGTTTGCTTGACAAACTTTAACCTTGATCATAACTTTGTTACTACTGCAGTGATTAACTTGAAACTTAGCATGTGTATTCACCCCTACCGGAGTTATCCATTCTATCAAGGTTTCAATCTACAAATCAAAACAGATTGAATCCTGTCTGTGTTCAGAATGACAAATGGCGAAAACTGTTTGGGCATTAAACACCGCTTTGCTTACAATCTAATTTGCAAAGCAGGGTATAATTCACAAACAGTTTGTACTGTTTTGTCATCCTGAACGCAGGGTCATACATAGTGGTCACTTCAATCATAAATTTAACCCTAATCCAGCTGAATTTTGATTTTGTTTTAAAAATATTGCCAAATTTTGGGAAAGTTCAACCAGGCTGGCTCAAGTTTTGTACATTTTTTAAGAAGAAAGCAATTAATGTAGGCTTTGTTCAAACTCCATGTCTATGCAATCCAATCTTAGTCTATACTATCTGCAAAAGCTTTGTGTACTGCAGGAAATTGTTGTGAATAGCATGAGAAGGGTGAAGCTATATACTATATGATTAGGGTTTGGTATGAAAAATAAAAATCTAACGAGGTTGGGAGAATTGATAATTGTCAAGGCTCTGCCTAAACAATTATCAATTCCCACAACCGAGTTAGATATTTTTTCACACAATACACTAAATACATATTATATTCATCTTACAACCTCTATTTGTCTTGTTTTCGTCAATGTTTCTAACAGAAATGCAGGTTTCTAAAAATAACCGCTGGTCTTCCTCTCACAAGTACAACCACCACATCCTTTTCTAGCCTCCAGCTGCTATCTCACACAGGTCTACAACTATCAACCCATTGCTGAGAGACAAAAAGTCAGAAAGAATGAGTGCCGCTGTCGGGGATCGAACCCGTGAAATTAGCACATGACTATTTTCAAATATACTTATATAAATATAGGTATCTAGAACAGTTTTGTGCTGATCCCTCTATAAATTAGATGAAAATGAAACAAAATGAATTTAGATGAAATAAATGGTGATATCATGAAAATTCCTAAAGCAAAAAAAAAAAGTCATTGCAGGAAACAAGAGTATTAAACATTTCCTTATTTTTCTGTCATCCCTTTTTTTCCTTTTAAGATGTCTCTTTAATTTTTCCTATTCAAAAATTTGCCAGCAATATGATACTATCTTTGAACATAAAAGTTGCATCTAGTTTGTTCTTCAGTATACTACATACACATGACCTCAAAAGTATTTTGCACATTGACTGAACTTACTGCCCTCAGCTATGTAAAAGGTATACATGTGGTCTATATATAAATTCATACATAAATAAAACATCAACTTAACCTTTTATCCATTTACAACTCTTATGATATTTGGACAAAAAAAAAAGTAAAACAAGATGTGTTTGTGAAACACGAATGCCCCCGACACGGCTTTTTTTTCAAAGTTTGACCTTGACAGATGACCTTGACCTTGTCACATGACCTTGACTTTGGTACCAGCAGATGCGGATCATTGAGATCTATCATCATGCCAAATATTAGCTTTGTATTTTGAATAGGCTTGAAGATATTGGCAAGGTTAAGTTTTCGGGTTAAGTTTTTTCAAAGTTTGACCTTGACAGATGACCTTGACATTGTCACACGACCTTGACTTAGGTACCAGCGGATGCGGATCATTGAGATCTATCATCATGACAAATATTAGCTTTGTATCTTGAATAGGCTTGAAGATATTGGCAAGGTTAAGTTTTCGGGTTAAGTTTTTGGACAGACCGACGGACAGACCGACAGACGGATGGACGGACAGACAGACAGACGGACATGAGTAAAACAATATGCCCCCGATCTCTCAATACCGGGGCATAAAAACCAGAAAAGAACACATTTTTTAAATCAACGAAGCTACACAATTCATATTTTCAGAAATATTGTCTGAAAAAGAAAATTTACTTTTGAATCAATATTAAAAACCCTAATATTGTTAAGCCTGTCCGGATTACAGATATAAGCACTACCTGATCTTAGTCTATTCCACCTGATTTTGCTTTTAAAACCATTACAGTTAAAGAAGTATTTTCTTTTTTTGTCAATATAGATATATACTGACTCACAATAAATGCACCCAGAACATTCAGCACTTTTAATTTACTATACTTTTGCCAAGGTTTTTATATTTATAATAACAAGTGTTAATTTTGCAAATTTATTAAATCTTGCTTAGAATATGAAGTTTTACCTTTCTGGGGAAAAGCTCATTTCAGATTTCCAATGTCTGCTTTTTTATATAACTTAATTTGTGAAAATCGATGGCTCAGCAAATCACAGTTGTATCTGCCTATATGATTATAGGCAGTTACAACTTTTTCAAGAATAGCCATAGAAATGGTGACATTTTTGTGGCACACAAGTCCTGTCAAATTTTACCTCATTAAACTGAAACCCAATCTCCTTAATTTGTGGTTACAAAAGTGTCTTTATAATACTTCACTTGTTCACCTCAAGCAGTATACTGCTGTCCTTCACTCGTCAATGAATTCAGTTTGCAGAATCCTCAATCAAACTTGGAACAATCACATTAAATTAACAAAATCTCTTTTTCATGAAACAGTCATGCACCTCTACCGTGCCGTATTTATACAGGTATAATGATACAAGAAATATTTTTCAATATTAGGTGAAATATTATATTTAATTCTGGATCTTTTAATTTTGATTTTTTCCCTTTGCACTAGTATCTCCAAGACCAATAAAGCAAGACAATCTACAAATGTCAGACTGACCATGACCTTAGATTGCTTGAAAACAATTCATTGCAAATCAAGGCAAATCAAGGCAACAATAGATAAATATGTGCTACTACTTTGGTGACCAAAGCCAAATCCTGTCTCAGTATTTTAACCAAGCAAGATTTTATGCATAAACCATGCTTCAAAGTCAACCAATGTCCTTGACCTTTGATGGATTTCCCTTAAAAAACATGGTGGTAAATGTCTGTGCCAAATTAAGACAAGGTTTTACTGATCCATCCCAAAGTTTAAAGTTCTACCAGTAAATTTGGCCATTGATGGATTTCTCTCAAGAACAATAGGAAGATAGCAATTATACTTTAGGTGAAGGTATGTGCTGAATTTGGTGAGACTTTATCAATTCTCTCTCAAGTAATCATCCATACAAGGTTTTGACCTATACACCACAAATTTCAAGGTCACAAAGTGACCTTGACCTTTGAGTGATTTTTCTTAAGAACAATAGGGATCATCTACACATTAAGTGAATTTCTATGCCGAATTTGATGAGCCCAAAATCATTTCCATCTTAAGTTATCATCTACATAAGGTTTTTAACTTTATATCACAAAATTCTGGTCAACCAGTTACCTTCATTTTAGCTAGATTTGTCTCAAAAACAATCAGGGTTTGACACTTAATCCAAGACTCCTTGTTTACCAGGTCAGACTCCTTCCATTCAATTTAGCAAGTGCAAGTCCGATGGACTCCAATGGTCATATGAGAATATTTTGAAAAACAAATGCGCAGTGTCTTTTTTTCGGACTCCTTACTTTGAGCTTGGACTCCTTGATTTCATGTGTCAGGAGTCTAATTGACACCTTAATCTCAGGTGTTTGTCACAACCCCTGACAATAGTGATCATATACAACAGAGGTGAATGTGCTAATTTTGGTGATCCTAGTTCAAGATGTAGATTTCACTTATACACAATATCATATGGTTACAAGAAATTGTCAACTAAAGGGTTAGAATGGCCCTAAATTGCTCACTTAAATAATATAAATTTAATCAAAACTGAAGAAACTTGCAATAAAAAAAGAAAGACCGTGACCTAAGGGTCAAAATGAGTTCCATCCTGCAACATCCATATTTTGGAGACAATCATAATTTCATGAATAAGTTTTAACGAGAGGACCATGATGTTTCTGAATTGCTCACCTGAATATCATTGACACTTGGGACATCACATGAATAAAATTGGCAGATGTTCACTAGGGAGATAATTTGTACCCACTTTCGATAACTTTTTTCAAGGAAGATGATTGTTGAAAGATTTCCCACTTTGTTTCTTTGTAGAAAGGGTTGCATACAGGCTAAGCCAAATATATGACCATAGTAACATGATACAAACTAACTTGGTTGAAGTCAACTTGGTGAAGCCAAATACCAAATATCTAGGTATCATCTGCCTTTTAATCTCAAAGAAGAAGAAAAATATCTGACTATAAAATGCGATGCACCCAGGCAGAGCCAAAATTTGACCATAGGGCATGATATGACATACATGCGAGAGGTCTAGGATTTCAGATTGCGAGAATATGTTACATACCAAATATGAAAGCTGTCTTCCTTTTGGTTTCAGAGAAGTTATTTGAAGATGTTCTTATTTCTTCTATATAGAAAGGGATGCGCCCAGGCGGAGCCCAAATATAATGCCAGGGGCATGATATGAACTAACTTAGTCCACTAGAGGATACTACATACGAAATATGAAAGCTATCTGCCTTCTGCTTTCTGTGTGAGAGAAAATATTTTTGAAGAATTTCTTCTTTATTTATACGTAAAATTGGAAGGGCTATGGCATACCCAGGGTCATGATAGGGAACAAACTTGGTAAAGGTCCACTAGATGATGCTGCATACCTAATATGAAACCTGTCTGCCTTCTGGTTCCAGAGAAGAAGATTTTTAAAGAAATCATTGGTATTGTCTCAGACTAGACCACAGCAATAGGTTTGTTGGAGGACTAAAAATATTTTGATTTAGCGTCGGCATTTTACCATGAAATACAACTTTTCTCCAATTGTCCACTGACAAGTAAAAGTCAATTTTCTACCTGTCCAGGATCAAAATTAAGTTGCCCACAAATAAATGAATTGATAATAATTGAGAAAAACATGTTTTTTTTAATGAAGAAATGCTGTAACCCAGCATTTTCTTCATTAAAGACAATGTTTCTCCCCTTTGATACAAACAATAGGATGGTTATTCTCCTAGATATGTTTAGTACTGTTCCGATTTTTGCTCTGGTATTCACTTGTCCACGGACAAGTAGCCTAGAAAAATGTACTCCCGCAAGTGGCAAAGCCTGTGTCGGACAAGTCGGGCAAGGGAATTCCACACCCTTGTTCACCAGTCTTTCTTGAGACAGTAGTTCTGGTCATCAAAAACTTTCAGTTCTAAATTCATAAAATTTGCTGTGTATAGTAACATGGTTAGGTCTTTTTGACCTTGACTTTACCTTGTTTATAAGTCCCCCAGCCTTTGTGACCCAAATAACCCTGTCTGGTTCATTTTTATGGGCCTTTGATCGAAAAAAATACCATTAATAATTCAAATGCCAGTAAATCATTAAAGGTGGTGAAGGCATCAATACAATTAAGGCCAGACAAAATATACAATTAAAACTCTTGATTGATCCTTACAGTTCTTGGCATGCATAAACATACCCACTGATAGCAAAATGCCATGATGAATTCAAGTTTTAGACTTCATATACATGGCTGCGATGGAATCACATGACATAAATTTTTCATCTGCAGATTTTTTGAAAAATCCCCCACATTTAGCATATTCTTTACATTTTCCATCTTCTCTGCTCAAACGGAATTAACCCTTTCTAGTGTTTTACAAAATTTTAGACCTGTCCAAATTCAAAGGTTTTGCAGACGAAAACTTAAAGTGGATTTAATTTGAAAAAAAACCCATTCAGTAGGGTAGAAAATAGTGTGGAAAAAGAAGAAATTGCTTGTCAGAAGCAATTTCTTCTTTATTCACAATGTTTTCTCAGTTATAAAATCACGGGCACGTAAAAAGCAGGGATTAAACAGCAAAGGGTTAAAATTGGTAGCAAAATAAAAAAAATTATCAATGATTTCTTGAAATTGTTGTGTCACACGATTATCCATTGGAACTTGTTTTTCCTGGTAAACTTGATGCATTATAATATGCACAGTACTCAACTTTTCCTAAGAGATCAAAATGAATGATCATGTATTTTCAAAGTGAAATTTAATTCTAGCAAAGACAAAATCATAAATGGATTCCCTTTTCGTGTAAAGAATATCACAGAAATTCAATAAGAGCAGCGTCTGCTGGTGCATCCTGTCTGCCTGTGCGACTGCTTCCCTGCAGGTGCTGTATGAGCAAAAATTCATCTGAGTAGGAAGGGACATAATTCTTGCAAAAATGCTTATAGAATTATCACCAAGATAATATGGCTTTATATGTTCTTGTGATGATGAGTTAACATGTATGTCAAGTTTCAAGAAGGTATCATCAGAGATTTGACCAAGGTCAAAGTATGTCATGCAAACGCACACTGTGAAACATGCCAATTTCAACAAACACACTATAACGATGCAAAGATAATGTCAATAACTCGACTTTTTAATGCAAAAAACAGGGCTAATGAATAAGGAGAAGTTAGGAAATGATTGGTTTAAATTCAATAAATTTAATTCTAGAGAAACAAAACATTCTTTCAGTTAAGATATCCCTAACAGAAATTGAGTAGTAGATCTACTATCCATGTCGAGGGATCAGTGCAAAGCTATCGTAAGTGCCTATAAAACCTAGGCACTTACAATACTGTTGCAATAACCCCTTGATGTAAAGAGCTCAGAAAGTTATTCACAAAAAAACATATTCAAGAATTTTAATTCATTGATTTGTAAAACATTAATGTCAGCAATAAGAATTATTTCTGAAAAAAAAATCTTAGTACATCTCATTTAATCACTCCATGGGATTCTGGTAAAAAGTGAGAGAATTTTCCGGTTAATGACGGCCTAAGTCAGTCAAAGCCAAGCCCATCATGGACATAAATCTTTTATAGAGCCTGGATTCCATTTATAGATCCTATAGACTAGAAAGCGCTGTAATTATAAACTCAATACTGGTTTCATCTGATCTTAAATTAACTCTTCACTGTACAATTACGTTGTATAACAGCTTGTGTGTGACATTTCGAACAATTTTGCATGTGCTCGAGGTGAAACCACTGACCAGTGTAGAAAAACCAGATCATGCAAGAAGAATTTACACTGACAGCCTGAAGAGAGAACAATTTGATTTGAATTGGGGTTTTATGTCGCTTTCAACAATCTCTCAGTTATATCGCGACAACTGGAGCACCTAACGATGGATTCCTGGTATTTCTCACACCAGTATTACCACCACATCCCTTTCCTAGCCTCCAGTTGCTATTCCAAATAGGTTTACCATTATCTACCCATTGGTGGAAGACAAATGTCGGAAAGGATACAACTGTCATCGGGTTTGTGCTTATGGGCAAAACACTTCAAAGACAGCCCCAATTCACCCAGCTGTAAAAATGTGTAGCAGTGAATTTAAACCACTGCCTCTCTCTCAAGAACATGAAAACATCAGGATTGAGAATTCAAGAGCGGTTCTATAAGCTTAAGCTTTCTTCCAAATCGAACTAAAATAAATTAGTATATACAAAATATCACACTCAGGCTCATTTATTATTATTATAAAATATCAATCCTCCTCAAAACCACAAACCTTTTAGAATTCTGATCTGCAGGTGACCTTGACCTTAGATTATTTCTTAGTCACGTTTAGTCACGTTTAGCAGATTTATGGGAATAATTTTAGTCTGAGCAGCCTATACTCAGCCACTAATGATCTTGACATCAGACCATTCCATAGCCTGAGATACCCAGAAAATATGGTACCTGTCTATATACAGTTTACTGTATTTCTCCTAATAAACACTCCCAGGAGCTATACATAACATGGTCAGGGAGCTTTTATTTAGTATGAATTTTCTGATTTAAAAAAAAATCATTCAAATTTATGTCTTTTATGCCATTTCCCTTAAATTTTAAGTGAATTTCCTCTAAACAATCATATAAATGATTGTTTAAAGGAAATTCATCTCAAATTAAATTATGTCACTTGAAATAAAATATGTAGGGGTGCTCCTATTAGGGAGGGCACTGTTATTAGAGGAAATACAGTAGCCATAGACTAGTAAATTTTGACTTCTTGAGAAACAAAGAGCTGTCAGGACAGCAAAATGACTATTACGAGTGCTGGATTATAGTATAAGTAACACTGTCAACATAATATGGTTTCTATGTCCAAAAAGGGTTAATTAAAACTCCTCTAAATGAAATATCAGAGTAATCATATTATGGTCACAGAGGCGAACCAAAGTTTCAAAGCAAAAGTTTTGGTACAAACATCGAGGTATACATCTGTTGCACATAAAAAATTAACCAAGATTTCTTGGTCCAAAAAATATCTTTGTCTAGAGGCTGGTATTATGGTTACAGAAGCACAGACTGTGCTGAGTTTCAAAACAATAGCTATCACAGAAACAGATTTAATACAGATATACAACAGTTGCACATTAAAACTTAAATCAGATTTTCATTAAGAAACCTCGGTTAACACTGTTTAAGTTCACTTCTTCTGAAATGTTGTGGGACTATTACAGGTCCACTATATTAAGAGGGCTATATAGTCATTAAAAGAGCTAGGGGTTATCCTCCTACAACTTCCGCCATTGCCATCGCTGGCGTTTCAAACTATATCCCTGGCATCTCTTTGAGTAGTACATTTCGATTTAAGCAAGCAATGCCTCTGAGGGTTTACAGCTGGCTTTCAATCATGGAAATTTTGCATAAATAGACATGGACAGTTGATTCATCATCTATCAATATCATTTTGACCATCTGAAACTCCAAGAGTGTTCTACAAGGGGGTAACATGTCTTCCAAAACAATATCCATGTCCATCGGTTTAGCATCGTAGATTTCAAAACAAATCCAGGAAATCAAACATGACATTTAGTTTGGCCTAACACAATGTTGTCTTAGGACTGCCAAAAAATGCAGACGCTTACCCCAGAAAATGAGCAACGATAATTCACACAAGTCCTAATTGAAAGCTTAATTTTAGCTTATAGATTTAAGTTGGACATACAGTAATCACACAAATTCAAAATTCTAAGCTTTGGAAATAAACTAATTTAATTAAAATGCTTCAAAAATTTCTCAAATTAAAGGAACACAAAATTAGATATATCTATATTTAATTGTATTGTAAAAGCAATATAATCTTTGAAAATGACAAATTTCTCCTTTTCACAGTAGAATCCAATTTCTTTACTTTTAACAGTTTTCTCTAGCTCTTTTCTTAAAGATTGTGAACTAACAAGACTGACATTGTCTCAATTACTGGGCATATGCCCATAATAGGAAAATATTATTATAGAGGCCCTTTTTGCCACATTGCAGCTTCATATTGCTAATTTGCTTCATTAAGTGTTTGGTCATAATGTTCTATTCATGTAGGGGTGCCACTATTAGGGAGGGCGCTACTATTAGAGGAAATAAGGTATATGCAAATGCATCCATAGTTTAAGGAGCAACATATCAAATATAGAAGATTCTTCACATAAAGGCAACATTTTCCAACAGAGCAAAATGTTTAGAATTTGAGAAGATAAATTTTCACTGCCCTAAAAAGGCTTATTTCCACAGGATCAAAATATTTTTTGTAGTTCAAAAAAGGGTCATTGTAAGATTATTTAATGAAACTTTAGTCGAATTGCATTTTTAATTGTGATGGAAAATATTACTTCTTTTTTTAATTTTAAGAAAAGAAGTCAATCCAATGATTTCTTTCCCAGCGAAATTCCTTGGAAGAATCTAATAAAGAGCCAATTAACAAAGAGTCATCTCTGAAATTAAGCTGAGGTCCATTCATTAGTTTCTGAGAAGATTTTTGAAGAGAAAAGGGAAAAGGGTGGAGGGAGGCAAACATGACATACTATGGACACATTGCCATGCCAAAAGCAAAGTGACCTTTGGCCTATTGAGCTAAAAATAAATGGGATAAATAGTCTTTACTATTCTTACAATGCTTTTGGCACAATAAACAATTATAGTGGAAATGTTGAGACCATTTCAATATCTCACAGAGTGTAAATAGTTCTGTCAGGTGATGTAATTGTCTATAACTAGGTACAAACTCTTGAATGCAAGAATTTTTCAGGAATTCCCAGCCGTTTGCTGTCAAGCTTCCAACAAATGATTCAACAAGTGTTCCAGAAGAGGAGAGCTGAAAAAACCTGATCATGATCTAATCATCGAAGAATGAAAGGTATTGTAAATAAATAGTGACGCAACTACTATGGAATGCCAGTTGGCAAATCTGCAGAATGCAACTGATTAATGCCTAATTATACAGGTAAAAACTTTTTATTTTCCTTCTTAGTTTTTTGGTGCACAATAATTTGGGTGCTGTAAACCCTTTACTTTTCTGTTACAATAGCCAAAATTTAAATGTTACAAGTGTGAAATACAAAAAGTTGAGGGGTCAGAGCAAGACTATTGTAAGTGCCCATACATAGGCACTTACAATAGTGTTGTGCTGACCCCTTGAAAATTTCATGGAAAAAAATGACCTAATAATTGACATTATCATGAGAAAATCACAGTTGACCACACAATCTTGCAATTTACAAGAATTAACCATAGTTTTGGGGGATATAATTATTCATGAATTTTCTTTTTCTTTTTATGTAAATTTTTCAAACGTCACCAATCAAGGATTTGTTTAAATCTATTGGATACAATTGAGAAAAACGAGTTCTAAAAGACTTCTTAACTTTTTTTATTTTCATTCTTAACTTTTTTTATTTTCAACCTATTTATTTTATATGGTTTGGGAAATAAGTTCTAACAGCTTAGATTAATCCTTCTTGATCATGCTTCAACCATCCAGTACGAGCCGAATGTATCGTGAAAGAACCAAGATCAATGGGCACTTTTTGGAATTGAACTCAGGACCTTTGGGTCAAGTCAGGCTGACTCTCTACCTCTAGATCACGGACACCACACAAACCATGGACACCACACTACTTAATACTTGAAGTGCCAAACTAAAAGATGTCATAACTTTTGGTTCAGATGAGCTATCAAGGTGGCAAATTGTCACAAGATACGCCACTTATACTACTTGATATCCAAGTACAAAAAACAACAAAGGGAAATAACTGAAAATTAAGCTAAGTAGGCTTATGGTTCTTGTGCAATGCACTCTGTAATCTTTAGAGGAACATAACTGCCAAGTTTCAAGTTAATCGGACATACCGGTAATATGACAGAATCATCAGGGTTTGTGCTAGCTTTTAAAATTTGGGAGTCATTGACACACTTTATTGTTTATGTTGTTTCATTTTCTAGATCTTTTTTATAGTATGAAGACAATAATTGAATTATATAATCTTTTATATTGCTTAGATTGCACTGCTGAAAATTAATTGGGTCATAATGACCCCCTGAAGGAAATTTTTGAGGGTCAAAATGGGATATTTGGGAGTCAAAACCCTCGTTTGAGGGTCAAACACGAACCCTGATCATGCTCCGAACAAAGAAGTGGATGCTGACCACAAGCTGGAGGCCCGACACCCGGACGCTGGACTGCATGAGTGATCACATATTAACATCTTTTGTGTTTTGTAAGTCAGCAGTATCAAAATGACAAATAGGAGACGGAATGTTTTTATTCCAGCAATTAGTGAAGGAATTGCAACATCACCATCAGCCATACCATTTGACAGAAAAATCCTACTCGTAACACATTCTTTATGAATGATACACAAACTAATGATGGTTCACAGTAAATGTGCATCAATGACTGTTTCTCTCTGAATTCTGATTATCATTACTGTGACTTTTCACTTAAATTTTCTTGTTCTAGGTCAACCTAATTTTCGTTAGACAAGAGTTGCCTGTGGACAACAGTTACATAGCTCTCATAATTTGGATTCACTGAAAAGTAACATCAAGGCCTGTATGTCACTAAGAAAAAGTCTAGATCTATGGATGCACTGCCAAACAGATGGACGCAATACAGATATGCTGAACCTAGACTATTCCTGCTTTGACAGGCAGTATAGACAAAGATTAGTCTGCATGTTTGTGCACTCTTGTCATATTCTATACAACCTTATTTTCCTTTTCAAAAACAGGACAGTTTGAAAAATTATTTTCAATATTTACTGACTAACAACTAGGGCATCTAGTGATTTCAGCAATTTGATTCTAATACAATTTTGCCAAGGTTTTTAATTGAGCATGCATGACAACAGTCATAAGAACCCTTCTGCAGTAAGAATGCTTGGGAATGTAAAATGTTAAGTGGTTAGAGTAAAATTAGACTTAATTCCTATAAACTTAAAGGTTCTTACACTGATTTTATACTGACCCCTCAATAAAATTTCTTCCGAGTGACAAAATGATTTAATATTTGTGACCCATCACACAAAATGGAACCATCTGGAAACGCCATAAAATGGATATATGAAAAAAAGAGATTGATTCTTGTACAGGTCAACAAGTGGTTGCATTTTGAAATCTCTTACACAGGAAGGTAGATTGATCATTCTGAATTTTGAAAAATAGTATAGAGCAAAAGGTTTTTCCCTAATTGTCAGGCTGCCCAGTTTGTGCAGTCTGACTAGGGTCTACACTTTACGCACTACCCAGATGGTCCCTTTATATGTGATGGGTCACCTTTATTAACCCTTGTCATGCTGGATAAATTTTGGTTAGAAATTTTCATCAAAATCAAAGGGCAAAAAGCACTGAAGTACCAACTATAGGTCATTTTTTATTTGAAACACTATATCTATTGACAATTCTGGTTTGAAAGTGAGAAACAGGTGGTGTAGACTGACATCAGACTGCACATAGGTGCAGGCTGATGTTTGTCTATAGCTCTAGTCTCAATTTTGAACGTTACATATGTCATTGTATTTCAGTCCAAAAATAGCATCGCATTCCGAGGACAGAAATCTGTACTATCTATAGCTCCTGCCAAAGCAGGAATATTCCAGGTTCAGCATGACAAGGGTTAATATTTTTCCAAACATGTAGGTGTTAAATAGTCAAATATCATATATAAAAGATTACAAAGATTACGTGGGAGTCAGATTTATTGGCCTTGACATTGAATAAGATCTTATAACAGCCTCCCACTTATCTCAAAAAAATTCAAGACACCAGTAAGTTACCTCCAAGGAGATTTTGAACCATTGACATGCTAAATAAAAATCTTTGCAAAAATAAATGTAAAATCAAAGTGCTAAAACCACCAAAAGTTACCAAATGTGAGTGAGTATTGATTTCATTGTTTTACACCTTTCTGGTTTAAAAAAGAAATTCAGGTTGTAAGCACTAAGATCAGACTGCACATATGTGTTGGCTGGTCTTTGTCTATAACTCCTGTCAAAGCAGAAATATTCCGGGTTTAGCATGACAAGAGTTAATCTTATACAATATATTTGACAAAGGTCTTGCAAACCTTTAGACCTCCTCTGTGAAAAAGTTACACAACTGGTTCATGAATGTTCTGGGACCTGAAAAATTCAAGAACTGGTTCTTGAATGCTCTAGAAAATTAAATGGCAGTATAAGAACTTCTAAAATTCATCTCAAATTAAAGGGAAATGGGCCTAAATGACATAATTTCAATGATTTTTTAATCTAAGAAAATGCATACTAAATAAAAGCTCCAGGGGCCAGTTTCATCAAAACATTTAGGACGTATTTTTGTCTTACTGATGACTTTCGAAACAGTAACAACAACAATCACTTTACATGGGTATAGATAGATTGGTGATACATGATTTTTGAACTATATATGAACCAAGTCATAGGAAAGACAAAAAAAACGTCTTAAATGTTTTGATGAAACTGGCCCCAGGACCATGTTATGTATAGCTCCTGGGAGTGTTTATTAGGAGAAATACGGTAGGGGTGTAACAATAGGTCGCACTATCGCTGTATCGTGATAATTTATCTTGCAATAGCAATAGGTCGATATCATTTTTTCAAGTCAATAGATATCGCAATAGTTCCTCTGACTATCGATAGTTTACAATAGTTTTTTTTTTTTTGAAAATGAAAGTAGAACTAAATGTAGTTACAATGCTGCCTTTCTGCATGTTTTTATTAGAGAATGATTTCAAATCCTATTCTTTTTAAGGGAATATCTGTAATTAACTGATTTGATCATTTACTCACCATTGACATTCAGGTAAACAGCATCATACCAGACCAATATAAAGTTACTGTCTCATAAAAGGTGGACGCTTTAACATTAATTTCTGTAAAAAAACTACTATTGTGATAGTATTGCAATAGTTTTCTGACTATTGCAATACTATTCCAATAGCAACTTTACTATCGCAATACTATCATGATACTTATTTTGAACTCAATAGTCACCCCTAAAATATGGTAACTTTTATGTTCTAAATTAACATCATAAATATTTTCTATGGAGAAATGACAGGAAAAATTGTCATACAATAGTTTTCATGAACTTGGCAATGATCTTTGTGGTTTTGTGTAGGATTTTAATTCCCGTCTTTTTTTTCCAATTAGAGTACTGAGAAGGCACTTTAATACCTGCCCACACAATAATCTAAGTTCCCTGAAATTCGTTATAGTCTGCAACAATTTTTTCTTTAAATCGTGTAATATACTGAAAATTTAGAAAAACAAACGTTATTCATTTCTTAAAGCTACTGCCAAACTATTGACATTACCAAACAAAATTATGATACCCTGCTTTTGTTCATGTTACCTTGTTTGATGTTATCTATTCGGGGCATAATTTATATCCTCATGAATGTTGCTTAGTGAAAATGTGCAAAATGTCATGCTTAATGAAAGTTGTTCCAACATAAACTCTTGTCATGCTGAACCCGGAATATTCCTGCTTTGGCTGGAGGTATAGACAAAGACCAGCCTGCACATATGTGCATTCAGATCTTAGACTATCCCACCTGATTTTCCCTTTTTAAACCAGAAGAATCTAAAAATTAAATTTTCAAATAAAATACTGACTTTCAATTAGTGCATTCAGCACTTTGTTTTTAAAGCTGCTCTTGCACAGATTGGGAAAATGTGAATTTTAACATTTTTCGTAAAATAAATCGGAATAAACTACCCCATCATGTTGAAGCCTTTAAAATAACAAGATTCAATCTGGTAATGCATCGAAAGAAAGACCGATATACCCGAATTTAGGTTAGATTCATTCTAAAAAATAAAGTGACTACTAACGCTAAAAAAATTATTCTTCAATTTCAAGCCAACTATTTTTGCTTGACATTCGGCATGTTTGTCTTATTCAATCAAAGATTAAGGTTAAAGTATTTGACAGCTAGAAACTTCATATCAATACAGGCAAAAAATGAAAGGTTATTCACGGAAAATAACGATTTTGTAATAAATAGACTAGAAATAAATAGACTGGATACCTTACTGAGCTTGCCACTTCGAAAAAATAAGTTACAAAATTATTGAAATATGTTGTTTCTAGTGCCAATGCTTTGGGCCATTCTTTATAGTCTAAAAATACACACATTTCCAAAACTTAGAACAAGTTTTGTATTTTTTCTATGAAAAACTGTGCAAGAGCAGCTTTAATGCAATTTTACCAAGGTTTTTATTCAGCATGACAAGGGTTAATATTTCTTGTTGTTAACAACAAAAGCTATATTTCCTCATGGGGGTTGGGGGGTTAGGGGGGGGGGGGGGAGTAGGGGGGCTGTAATGATAATGATCAAAGAAGAAGAAAGTTAAAGCCTTTAGAAGGTTATTGACAATAGTGTAATTACCCTTAGATTTCAAATGTAAATGGATTTTGAAAGTGAAAAGAAGCATGTTAATGTGTCCAAATAAAACTCAAAGGGTGAAATCCAAAATTGCCGACCCTGATTAAACTGCACCTTAAAAAGACGTTGATTCTGGTCTACAATGTTTGCTTTGATATGTCTGTTTGAATTGTTATATTAATTTTATCTTGTCCCAAATCTTGTACACAGGAACAAATTACAAAGTATGAATCAACAGGGTTTGACACTGACCACTTTTTGCCATCTGCCTGAAGGACCTGTTAGCCCAAAATATAATAGGTCCTTCCTGATAGGACAGGTCCTGCATGAAAACCATGATTGAATTGTAACAATTTACTGTAAGGGATAAATTTCATGGAAAACATTGTTGGAAAAGAAGAAATTGCTTTTGACAAGCAATATCTCCTTTCCAACAACATTTTCCAATTGGTAGTGCAAATATTAGTATTGGAAAGGCAATTATTTTTCAATACCGGACAGATTTTAAATACTAAGTGCTGCCATTAATCACAGGCCAGAAGGACATGCAGCATGAATACATCTACCAGTCCTCCCTAAAATCCACAGGTCTCGAGCCTGTGGACTGGTGTTAGTGTGAATTCTTGATAAAGAATCGCATTTCTTGGAAAAGGTTACTATGGAAATTTGATGACAGAAGTTCCACCTCCTACACAATGTCAATTATTGTACGAGACAGAGGTACTCGTCTCCTTTTTATGATTTCCATTGACTTAGAAATAATTTTCCCGGTTATATATAGGCCATTAAATATTCCATATAAAATTCAAGGTGGGCGAAGCATGATCATGACATTGATATTGAAAAGACAGAAATAACTGCGGTTAAAGATATCAACTCCGTTTTCCCTTAGAAAGTCTGGCTTTTGAAAATCGTCTCCCACACGCTCTTTCAATATCAATTTCAATTTCTTTTATTCTTGATTTTATTTTTTTTGTTTTAACGCTCATTTTTTTTTTTTTCGTGTTATCATTTTGAAAAGGGCAGATGGTGATTTGTAAACAGAAGATATCTGTAGGCAGAATTTATAATCGTCTGTGAATTCTGCCAAGCTTTCAATAGAAGATAAAAAAAAAATAAAATTTTGAAAATCTATACAAAATTTGAAAATAGAATTAAACTGTACACTGCAATATTTTCATTGGAATTTTATATATAAAATTAGGTTAAACTGAAAGGGCTGAAAGCACTTAAATCTGTAATTGTGGGACAAAAGTTCTTTCAAACAAACATCTCAGAACAATTAACCCTTGTCATGCTGAGCCTGTCTTGTCAGAAGGAATAGGCAAAGATCAGCCTGCATATATTTGCAGTCTGACCTTAGTCTTTACCACCTGATTTTTGTTTTTAAAACAAAAGAGATTAAAATCTATATTTTGGAAAAAGACACTGACTCACAATCAGTACATGCAGTGACTTCAGTACTTTGATTTTGATGAAGTTTTGCAGAGTGAAGGTGTTGTTTTTTTTAGCATGACAAGGGTTAAGGACAAACAGATGTTGTAGAGTAGGATTAGCCTGCATATCTGCATCTGCACAACTCAGTTACAGATTGACAAAATTAATAGAAAGGGGGGGTCATTTTCCCAGTATAACCTGCCCTCCATTCGGGAGATACATTAGCTCTCACTGCAAGAAGGTTTAACAGCAAGCAGTCTTTTTCGAACGCATCTCTGAAAACAACCGAGCTAAAAATGTTTTGCACTCTTTTCTTTTGATTGAAGGATTATTCTAGTCCTATTTGAGCCAATTATCCACAGATGAGAGGAAACAATTCAATTGTTATACATACAAAGGGACATAACTTCAGTTCAATTAGGTCATACACTTATCCCATTTACTCCCCTTGCATTAATCGGCTATTTATACAATTGGTTGATAAAATGTTGGGAATAACTTCAATCTTAAAATTCAATTCATGCAGTTAGATTATTGACCATTAAATATTTTGTATTACATATTGATAAAAATTGTTGCTCTGAACAATACAATAAGCACCCACAACATAGAATTTCTGGAGAAGCACATCAACATACCTATAATTTTAGAATGCAATGGTTTTGCTATAATTCAAGATTATTGCCCTTGCAGAGTGTAGCCTAAGTATAGACTAGTCCTGCTGTCGACTCATGTGTGAAGCCGACAGGTATACACGGATATCTTCCTCCATAGTCTAGAGACCTATCTCTTCAAACTTTCTAGTCTATAAAAATGAAAACGAGGCTCCGGTGCGTAACAAAGTTAAAGCGAAAATGGCGTTTATTCATTAATCTATGTGTGAAAAGATTACATACTGAAGAAAAAACTTTAGGGATATATAAATTATCTATGAATGTATCCTTTCTTTAAGAATATAACCTTAAAAAACAAACTTACGCGAAAGGCAAAATGGCGTTCCCTCCTGATTTGTTGTTTACAAACAATTCATTAGCGAATCAGAAGTGCTAGGTGTGTGTACGTCATCAAATATTGAAAAGCCATACCATGTGACAATATTTTTGAGACTACCTGGCGGCTTTTATGATAGTCGACAGTGGGACCAGTCTATCCTAAGTATTGGTTCTTTGCTTGTAAGGTTAAGGTAAATCAGCTTTCATTTATAATTACTCAGTTAAATAGATAGTAGACATTCTTTAAATCGAAGATTGGCAAACAAACCTCTTACTTTCAGCTGGATGAAATGTGTTCAATTTTGCTCAGCATGGTTATAGTTTGGGTTTTATGGTACTATTATTCACACTTGTTCATGTGAGAGAATCCAAACTATTGAAAAGTAAACTAATTTTATTAGGTCATGGCTATGTCAGGAAAAGAACAGAATGTCCATAAAGTTGTTAAACCAAAAATTTCACTGTATAAATCTCCTTCACACATTCATATGGTTCAAACTTGTAAAGCCATTAGAACATAATCTGACTTTTTTTAACTGAAGAAATTAATTAACTCGAGATGCATTTTTGATATCTTTTCTGATAGAACATTTCTATTCTAAACTATTATCTTGTTGAATTTATTCATTTATTTTCTCCAAACAATTTTTTGCTCATTTCTGCCTTAAGTTTTGTTTTTTTTTAGTTCGTAATTATTAAGTAAAGAGCAGGCAGTGTAGACCTAGATCAGATTGTGCTTCTGTTAAGGATGATCTTAGTCAACATTGCCTACCAAGGCTTTGAGCACAGGAGGAATATGTTGTGAATACTCGTCACAATGACTATGAGAAAGGTTCACACAAACAGGTGTGTGTGTCTTTGTAATTGTTTTTGGATCAAGTTACCCAGTCTAAAATTTGTTTTCTAGTAAAGATCATTATCCACACCTAGAGATATATTGTCAATGAAATGCTTAAACCTCATAGCTACAGCTTATTCAAGCTGTAGTTACGAGGTTTGAGAATTTTATTTATGATATATATCAAAATAAAGAATCAAATAAAACCGAGTAGTGTAAGGCTGTCTAGAAGAATCAAAAGTGCAAGAAATCATGTGACTGCATTAAAACGTGTTTGATATCTGAAGAATTCTGTAAATAACCCCCAATGTCAGGTTCACGATTGCGGTGTAATAAATAGATGAAATTGATACTTTCTTTGTAATAATCAAACCCACACAGACTTTGAAAATATGACAAACTCAGCCCCCATGAGATCATGTGGCTTACTGATCAGGTTTTCAAAACCACAAATTTATCATTATCTTTTCTTAATAATCTTTTCATGGCTTTTCTTTCCCGGAAACCCTTCTGAGAATTGAAGATCACAAACCCTAGGAAAAAATTTGCTTTGATCACATACAAAACAAAAGAAAATGATGCCTGTGAATGGCATTTTCAACCATTTTGTGCTTCGAGCTTACTCGCTTAGTAACATGGAAAAACAATGTAAATTAAGAATTTACACTATATTTAGAAAACTCTTAATTAGTTAACCCTTTCCTGTTTTACAAAATTTTAGACCTGTCTAAATTCAAAGGTTTTGCAGACGAAAATTTAAAGTGGATTTAATTTGAAAAATAACCATTCAGTAGGGTAGAAAATAGTGTGGAAAAAGAAGAAATTGCTTGTCAGAAGCAATTTTTTCTTTTTTCACAATGTTTTCTCAATCATAAAATCACAGGCACGTAAAAAGCAGGGATTAAACAGCAAAGGGTTAATACATTGTATCTACAGAATGCAGTGTGAAGACTCTGATCAGACTGAGCAAATTTACTGGCTGATTGGAGTCTTTAATTCGCTCACATATGAAGATTTTGGAAATGTCACAAATTAAGAATTTTCAATGAGTATTTAGAGAAAATTTAAGCCAGATGATATCAACAGAATGCCAAGCTGATCAGAGCCCTTACTTGGTGCACATGGGAAAAGTTTGTAATTGATTGATTGGATGGGGTTTTATGCAGCTTTTAACAATCTTTTAGTCATATCAAAATGGCTGGAGCACCCAATCATCTGCCAAGGTTTTTGAAGTAAGGGAACAGAGTCCCCAAGGTCACATTTTACAAAATCACTTACAATCTAGGTACCAGGGTTATAGAACCAAAAAGAAAGTGTCCCCATGGTCTTAATTAACTGGGGACATCTGAAATATTCGGAGACAATGGTGCAAAAATGCAGCCTTGGGATATCACAGAGCACCTAACAATTGTTTCCTGATATATCTCACACCAGTACTACCATTAAATCCTTTCCTAGCCTCCAGCTGCTATCCCACATAGGTCTATGATTATCAACCCATTGGTGGAAGTCAAATAGAGGGAAAGAATGAGTGCCGCTGCCAGGAATTGACCCGTGACCGTTTGAAAAATAATCAGAGGTGCTACCAACTGTGCTATGATAGCAGCCAACGAAAAGTTTGTAAACATCATGCAGTTATCTGCTACTTGTGCATTTGCACTTTTTACACCGTTCCTCAAAAACACCATTATGATCAATGTTGCCGGCTTTTGTCCAAAGCCCCTATTGCAACACTGTTTTAGTGTGAACAGTCTATTTTTAGAATCAGAGTTACGACACTTGCAAATGGGTTATGGTTTCACTTAATTAGTTAAATATAAACAGCAACAACTGGTTTGAGCTAAGCCATGGATGATAAATTATAAACAATGTAAAAATGTAACAGTCAAGTTAAAAATGGTGTCATTGGCAGATGGTGCATCATTGTAGTGTTTTTTCAGTGGCTCCTTCATACTGATTATTTGTTGCTAACTTGCTAGACTACACAATTTGTAAAACATTCATGCAGACTGATTGTTGTTCTATACCACCAGCCAAAGTAGTAATATTCCAGGTTTCAGCATGATACGGTTGATAATACAGTCAATCTTGCTATAGCAACCATGTCTATAAGGCAACCATTTTTATTAAGCGACTGTTTTCAAAATACCCTATTTTAAATCAAAGTATCCTAATAAGCAGGTATTGTTTGTCTAGAAATTATTGAAAAAGAATCCTATGTTGTAATAACTCAACAGAATCGTCTCAATGAGTTATAACAACCTAGGATTATGCATTATTATGCACATCCAGTCAAAAAGTATGTTTCTTTTTGTAAACAAAACATGTTTTTTGCGGCCATTTTCTTTAATGTCCACTTTTTCGTGGTCCCTGCAGTCGTCGCTTAAGGTGGCAATGGACAGCCGCCTCCCGACTCTATAAACAGGAAGTGGGTTTTCGTTCATTTTACGGCTCTTTTTGCACGTTGATTCAAAAGACCGGTTTTCATAAGATTCTGCTTATGGAAATAACGTTGAATAATGATGGAAAAATTGAATAACTTAGCTTCTTTTCAACATTTGATATCAATTGAATGACTGGATCAAAAATTTAACAATAAAAATGCGTTAAAAACGTCATTCAATTAGGAGAGGTCACCGTAAAATAACGAAAAACTTTCTTATTTGCATGGAAAGGTATGCTGAATTTTTTACCAAATAAAGGCAAAATATGGGGTTTAAACATATCTGAAAATAAGAAAAATTCATTGGGTAATTTCTTCAAACAAGAGGGCCATAGTGGCCCTTAATCGCTCACCTGAATTAACAATCTAAAAAAGTTTTTCTAAGATTTGACCCAATGACCTAGTTTTGACCTAACTTGACCCAATTTCAAATTCATCAAAGTTCTCATCAAATTATTCATTCTGTCCATTTTCAGGTTGATTGGGCTAAAAATATGGCCTCTAGAGTGTCCACAAGGATTTTCAAAGATTTGACCCCGTGACCTAGTTTTTGACCCCACTTGACCCAATTTCGAACTTGTCCGAGATTTCATCAAGATAATCATTCTGACCAATTTTCAGGTTGATTGGGCTAAAAATATGGCCTCTAGAGTGTCCACAAGGTTTTTCTTAGATTTGACCCTGTGACCTAGTCTTTGACCCCACTTGACCCTATTTCCAACTTGTCAGAGATTTCATCAAGATATTCATTCTGACCAGTTTTCAGGTTGATTGGGCTAAAAAAATGTCCTCTAGAGTGCCCACAAGGTTTTTCTAAGATTTGACCCTGTGACCTAGTTTTTGACCCAATTTTGAACTCATATGAGATTATATCAAGATAATCATTCTGACCAATTTTCAGGTTGATTGGGCTAAAAATATGGCCTCTAGAGTGTCCACAAGGTTTTTCTAAGATTTGACCCCGTGACCTAGTTTTTGACCCCCATTGACCCAATTTCAAACTTGTCCGAGATTTTATCAAGATAAACATTCTGACCAATTTTGAGGTTGATTGGGCTAGAAATATGGCCTCTAGAGTGCCCACACGGTTTTTCTAAGATATGACCCTGTGACCTAGATTTTGAACCCAGTTGACCCAATTTCAAACTTGTCCAAGATTTCATCAAGATATTCATTCTGACCAGTTTTCAGGTTGATTGGGCTAAAAATATGGCTTCTAGAGTGTCCACAAGGTTTTTCTAAGATTTGACCCCGTGACCTAGTTTTTGACCCCACTTGACCCAATTTCGAACTTGTCCGAGATTTCATCAAGATATTCATTCTGACCAATTTTCAGGTTGATTGGGCTTAAAATATGGCCTCTAGAGTGTCCACAAGGTTTTTCTAAGATTTGACCATGTGACCTAGTTTTTGACCCCACTTGACCCAATTTCGAACTTGTCCGAGATTTTATCAAGATAATCATTCTGACCAATTTTCAGGTTGATTGGGCTAAAAATATGGCCTCTAGAGTGTCCACAAGGTAAATGTTGACGACGCACAACGCACAACGCACAACGGACGACGGACATCAAGTAACCCCAAAAGCTCACCTTGAGCACTTCGTGCTCAGGTGAGCTAAAAATAGGTTTTTGTAGCATTTTTACCCAGTAAAATTACAAAAATTAGTGCATTTTTTAACTTTTGAAGGCAAATTGTGAAAATGCAGTTGATCAAAGAGAAGTTTTCTTGGCAACAGCCATTGTATACACGTATAAGGTCTATCGAAATGTATGTGTTTTATAGCTATAAGCTAGTATATAGTTTATAATCGACCTAAGACGAATATAAACGTTTTACTGAAAAATGGCCAATACCACTCAAGGGCAGATAACTCTAGCAAGAAAACGAACATGGAAAGGTACCTACAATTTTTCATATAATGACTAGACAATGTTAATCTACAACATATGTGAACAAGAAAAAAATTTATTGGGCGGAAAAAAATGACGCCATGTGTCCATTGCTACCTTAAAACAAGTTTGACTGTAGTTGCTTACTCAACAGAGTTTTTTCTGAAAAAAAAAAACAACACCTACCTGACTAAACATAAATGATTAAAGGCCAAGGCCAACTTTGCACAATATCTCCTTTGCCCACACAAAATTTAATTTGTAATAAATTGAAAATGAAAGTAGATTAATTCTCCCACAGAAATGTCAACGCCTACCTGCTGGTATTAAGAACTTATTCCCTGTTCTCTATTTCTTCATAAAGGTTTTACTTACTTATGTAAGATATGCGGGGTTATAATATCAAATCATTTTTATGACTCCACATCCATTCATTGGGGACATATTATTTTTGACCTGTTTGTTTTTCTGTTTGTCCCTTAAAATTTTTAATGTTGGACTTAACCTTTAATTTGAAATGGAAATAGCTTTCATATTTCACATGAGTATTTCTTGTGACAAGGTTTTTCTGTTGGTACATCTTGTCAAGGTCATTTGTTAAGGTCAAGTTCATTTGCAAAGGTCATATATGTTGACAATTTCTGAAAATGGCAGTGGTCCATTCATTTTCTTTTTTTTTTACAGAAACTGGTGCTAAGAAAACTAAGTTTGTATCTATGCACAGATCAGTCTTTGCATACATGCAATATGGTTTTAGTTTAGACCTGTAGAAATTTGGATTGTGATTTGCAAGCAAGAAAGGGATGGAAAATAAGCCTTAAACACAAGCCTTTACACTAAATAAAAAATTAAATTTTCCACAACCTTTTCCAATTTTGTTTCACTGTAACCTTACAAGCATGTCCAACTACTAATTAAAAATTGAAAGCTAAAAACAAAATGTGTTCATTAAGCATGTATGCCCCCAAAGTGGCATTTTTTATATAAATTTGATCTTGTTAACCCTTTGCTGTTTAATCCCTGCTTTTTACGATCCTGTGATTTTATGATTGAGAAAACATTGTGAGAAAAGAAGAAATTGCTTCTGACAAGCAATTTCTTCTTTTTCCACACTATTTTCTACCCTACAGAATGGTTATTTTTCAAATTAAATCCACTTTAAATTTTCGTCTGCAAAACCTTTGAATTTGGACAGGTCCAAAATTTTGTAAAACAGGAAAGTGTTAATTGATCTTGTTAATTGACAATGACTGCTGACCTTGACAGTAAAAGGTTTTAATGAGAGGAACCTGCATGCCAAATATAAGCATAAATGTCACTTGAATAGGGTTGAAGTTACAGGAAAATGTTAAATAGCAGGTCAAGTTTTCACAGACAGACAGACAGACAGACAAACAACGGTAAAACCATTTGCCCCTTATTGGCAAGGGGGCATAAAAATCCTTTATCTGAGTCTATACCATCATTTTCTTAACCCTTGTCAGGGATGGGGAATTCCCATGCCTGACTTGTCCGACACAGGCTTTTCGGCTTACGAGCAAGTACATTTTCTGGGCTACTTGTCCATGGACAAGTAAATACCAGAGCAAATCTTTGAAATGCACTAAATAGTTCTAGGTTAATTGTCATCCTAAATTAATGTTTGTATCAAAGGATAGAAAACATACTATAGAAAACATTGTTTTTGATGAAGAAAATTCTGGTTTACAGCATTTTTTTCTTCATTAAAAATACTGCTTTCTCAATATCAAACAATCCACTTTTTTGTGGACAAGATCATTTTTATCCTTGGCAAAGGATAAATTGATTATTATTTGTCCATGGATAAGTGGAGAAACTTTGTTTTTCCATACCCCTGCTTGTTATGCTGATAAACGCCTTGGCAACATTGCATTAAAAACGAGATGAACTATTTTGTGATTTGTGAATCAGTGTCTATTTCGAAAATATAACGCTGAAACTTTTCTGGTTTAAAAGGAAAATCATGTGGCATAGACAAAGATCAGACTGCACATTTGTGCAGCCTGATCTTTGTTTATACCTCCTATTGATTGATTGAATGCAGTTTAATGCCACTTTCAACATTTTTTTCAGTTATATCGTGGCGGCTGGAGCACCTAACAATGGTTTCCTGGTATTTCTCTCACCAGTACAACCACCACATCCTTTCCTAGCCCCCAGCTACTATCTCACATCGGTCTACAATTATCAACCCATTGGTGAGAGACAAATAGTCGGAAAGAATGTATGCCGCCGTCGGGGATCGAACCAGGACCTTTATCCCTCTTACTAAGCAAGATTATCCTGATTTCAGTAAGGCCCCCATTAGGGTTAAGTTTAACAAATAGAAGATCAAATAACATTCTGGACAGTAGAGGTTATTGAATGAGTGGTCATGAAATACTATGAACCCTCCTCTTGCTGTTCATGATGTATACAAAACTTTGGCCTACAGTATGTTAATAAACTAAAATTATCCTGCACAGACATGCAGTCTGACCACAGCCTAGACTGTCTGCTTCCTACTGAATTATTGTCTGAAATTTTATAGCTAAACTGGTTTAAATATCACAGAATGTGGCAATTTGTTTGAAACAACATTTAAATTCATTAGGATAAGGGTTAAATTAGTCATCTAAAGCAGATAAAACAAGGCTTTGCCAACAATTTCAAAAATATGAGCCTCTGCTTGACATTTCCAACAATTTTATATTTGGGCAAAGCAAAGCCTCTGGCCAGCCTGTGCATTCTGATGAATTGCACAGTTAGACCAGAGTTTTCACTAAGCACTCTTTAGGTAGACAACTTCTCATAAGCTTAACAAGGATTTTGTAATCCATACGCACTCAGAAGGCGACCAATGTAGAGTATATGGGATAAAGGCGATATGTGGACTGTGACAAAAGATGGAATGTCCTGTCCAAGTCAATAGTTTCTGTTTCCCGTGGTTACAATTACCAAGGTTTCTGTCCACTCCCCTTTTCTGTGATTTGGGTGTTGCTGAATAATCAAAACATTGTAACTACAGCTTTCATCAAAGACATTTTTCGAAACAGAATTTATTTCTGTTAAGCACTTGCACATTGTACGTAATGGGAGTTAAGCCCTTGCTTCTTAACCCCATTTAAAGGTGGTAAGCAAATATTCATATAACATTCTGTTGATGTCCTTGATGCTCAATGTCAGTATACACGTGAAATAGTTGGAAATTTGACTGTCACACACAGGCTCATATAAAATCCTAGAGGTTGGATTTAAGGTAGTGGACCTGTAATAGTTCGGAAATGTTTCGGAAGTAATGAACTTAACACTGTTAACCGAGGTTTCCTAATGATTTTCATTAGGAAACCTCGAATAACATTGTAAAAGATCATAACTTCCGAAATGTTGTGGAACTATTACAGGTCCACAACCTTTAACCCTTTGCTGTTTAATCCCTGCTTTTAACATGCCTGTTATTTTATTATTGAGAAAACATTGTGAAAAAAGAAGAAATTGCTTCTGACAAGCAATCTCTTCTTTTTCCACACTATTTTCTACCCTACTGAATGGTTATTTTTCAAATTAAATCCACTTTAAATTTTCGTCTGCAAAACCTTTGAATTTGGACAGGTCCAAAATTTTGTAAAACAGGAAAGGGTCTAAGTCCACCAACCTTCTGAATACGGAGTGGCCATCTCAGTTCAGTGACACAACTGGTCAGGGCAACTCCACAACTGTTGAGCCGGTTCAATCCATTTGTACATGTACTGCTGCTTTAAAACACCTAAAATATCAAATAATTTGATTTTAGTTGCGTCAGCCAAGATTTGTTTATTCTGATCGACTTAAAAATTAAATCCATACCTCCGTGAAAATGATTTCAGTGTGGACCTATTTTGTGAGCATGGGCATAAAAATGTAGTCCCAAAGAATGTATGCCTTATTGGTAAAGACTTTATTTTAAACCCTTGTCATGCTGAATATAAAACCTTGACAAAATTACATGTATATATAAATCAAACTGCTGAAAGCTCTGTATTTCCTACTTGTGAGTCAACATTTGATTTTCAAAATATAATTTCTGAAACTGTTTAGGTTTAAAAAGGAAAATCAGGTGGTATAGAAAAAGATCAGACTGCACACATGTGCAGGCTGATGTTTGTCTACAGCTCCTGCCAAGGCAGGAATATTCCGGATTCAGCATGACAAGGGTTAATTAGAAGAAATTAGATTCTTTACAGAACTGTGCTGGTTTAACTAATGCAAATGTGTTGATAAAACACAATGGTGCTTCAGAATACCCAGTGTTTCCACCAGCCTTACATGTTTTCGAGTCATGAATGACCCCATACACAAATTATTGGGGGTCATACACATTTCTGAAGGGGTCAATATTTTTCATGATCTACAATTTTATTCAAATGGACATAAGTCATTTTGACATATCCATTTTCTTTAACCCTTGTCTTGCTAAATAAAAAACCTTGGCAAAATAATATATAAATAAAAGTGCTGAAAGCTCTGTGTTTCCCTATTGTGAGTCAGCATTTGATTTTGAAAATATAATTTCTGAAACTTTTCTGGTTTAATAAGGACAATCAGGTTGTATGGTAAAATCTCTATATTTATCAATCCATTTTTTGGAGGGACAAGTTAATTTTGATCTTGGACAAGCAGGAAATCAACTTATACTTGTCCATGGACAAGTGGAGAATATTCGTATTTCCACACCCTTGCTCATGAACTCAAATTACCAAAACTATTTTGCCTTCCTCTTAATATTCCCATTAAATTACAAATTTTATTCTACGAAGGCTACTGGGATTTATCAAGCATAGAAATTTCAATGTCTCACACAATTTAACCCTTGTCATGATGAATAAATTTTGGCTAAAAATTTTCATCAAAATCAAAGGGCAAAAAGCACTGAAAGTACCAACTGAAGGTCAATTTTTATTTGAACTAGAAAGCCATAAATGGCTTGTGTCGCTCCACAGGCTTGAATTTCTTGTAATAGCAAATCTAAGTTTTGACTAGATTTTTAGATATTTTGGCTTCTACTGATGTTGAAATGATTTTCAAAGTTTCCACTATTATAACATAATAGAGAAATGACCTCCGCCCATAAAAGACATATTTTTCTTCAAATCACAATAATTTTTGGCTGAATGATAAAGGATCACCCAAGGATCATACTAATGAAGTTTGATTGATATCCATCAGTTACATTCTGAGAAAATGATTTTCAAAGTTTCAACTATATAACATATAGAGAAATGACCTCCGCCCATAAAATTCATATTTTTCATCCAATCACAATAATATTTGGTAGACTGATAAAGGGTCACCCAAGGATCATTCATGTAAAATTTGGTTAATATCTTTCAGTTACATTCTGACAAAATGATTTTCAAAGTTACTACTTTATGACATATTGCAAAATGACCTCCACCCATAAAATACATATTTTTCATCTGATCACAATAATTTTTGGTAGACTGATATAGGGTCACCCAAGGATCATTCATGTAAAATTTGGTTGATATCTATCTGTTAGATTCTGAGAAAATGATTTGCAAAGTTTCCACTATATAACATATAGAGAAATGACCTCCGCCCATAAAATACATATTTTTCATCTGATCACAATAATTTTTGGTAGACTGATAAAGGGTCACCCAAGGATCATTCATGTAAAATTTAATTGGTATCCATCAATTAGAACCTGAGAAAAATCACTTTTTACCATATTTGGAAATTAGCCATGCCCATTAAATCCATGTATTTCATTGGATCAAAATTTCTTGAACAACTTTGAAAGAGGGTCACCCAATGATCATTCTTGTGAAGTTTGGTTGAAATCCATCCAGTAGTTTCTGAGGAGAAGATTTTTAAAGAAAAAGTTTACGACCGGACGCACGGACGCACGACGGGCACAACGCCATGACAATAGCCCCAGTGGCTTTCAGCCAGTGGAGCTAAAAACTTAATCTATTGACAATTCTGGTTTGAAAGTGAGAGACAGGTTGTGTAGACTAATGCACATATGTGCAGACCGATGTTTGTCTATAGCTCCAGGAGTCCTGCCAAAGCAGGAATATTCCAGGTTCAGCATGACAAGGGTTAACATTGTTTGTAGGATAGCCATTCTTTCCATAGGGGTATCAGGTAAAAAATCAGACATTAAAGGAAAGCCGCCAGTAAGCTTACTTGAGGTTGAGTAAGCTGGTGATCGTTACCCTTTACCTTAGACAAGCCTTTCAAATCATTTAAAAACAAGGTGCCAAATTGTCACAAGATACGCCCGTCACACTGCTTAGTATAAACTGGGGGTTTGAATAGAACTGAGGTTATTTTGAATGAATATTTTTTGCACCCATGAAGTTTCATGATCCTAGCTATTATACTTTTAGAGATATACTCCGGACAAGATTCTAGCATGAAAAACAACAATGGGCAATAACTCAAAAAAAAAGGCCAGGTAGAATTATGGTTCTTGTACACTGCACTCCCCCTTGGTGAGATCTATACACCCATGAAGTTTCATGATCCTAGCTATTATACTAATACAGATATACTCCGGACAAGATTCAAGTCTGAAAAACAACAAAGGGCAATAACTCAAAAAATAGGTCAGTTAGAATTATGGTAATTGTACACTGCACCCCCCCTTGGTGAGATCTATACACCCTTGCAGTTTCATGATCCTAGCCATTTTTCTTTTAGAGATATACTCCGGACAAGATTCAAGTCTGAAAAGCCAACAAAGGACAATAACTCAAAAAATAGGCCAGGTAGAATTATGGTTCTTGTACACTGCACTCCCCCTTGGTGAGATCTATGCACCCATGAAGTTTCATGATCCTAGCTTTTATACTTTAAGAGATATACTCCGGACAAGATTCCAGTCTGAAAAACAACAAAGGGCAATAACTCAAAAAATAGGCCAGGTAGAGTTGTGGTTCTTGTTCACTGCACTCCCCCTTGGTGAGATCTATACAACCATGAAGTTTCATGATCCTAGCTATTATACTTTTAGAGATATACTCCGGACAAGATTCTAGTATGAAAAACAAGAAAGAGCAATTACTCAAAGAATAGGCCAGGTAGAGTTGTGGTTCTTGTGCACTGCACTCCCCCTTGGTGAGATCTATACACCCGTGCAGTTTCATGATCCTAGCTATTATACTTTAAGAGGTATACTCCGGACAAGATTCAAGTCTGAAAAACAACAAAGGGCAATAACTCAAAAAATAGGCCAGGTAGAGTTATGGTTCTTGTGCACTGCACTCCCTCTTGGTGAGATCAATACACCCATGAAATTTCATGATCCTAGCTATTATACTTTTAGAGATATACTCCGGACAAGATTCTAGTATGAAAAACAAGAAAGAGCAATTACTCAAAGAATAGGCCAGGTAGAGTTGTGGTTCTTGTGCACTGCACTCCCCCTTGGTGAGATCTATACACCCGTGCAGTTTCATGATCCTAGCTATTATACTTTAAGAGGTATACTCCGGACAAGATTCAAGTCTGAAAAACAACAAAGGGCAATAACTCAAAAAATAGGCCAGGTAGAGTTATGGTTCTTGTGCACTGCACTCCCCCTTGGTGAGATCAATACACCCATGAAATTTCATGATCCTAGCTTTTATACTTTTAGAGATATACTCCGGACAAGATTCTAGTATGAAAAATAACAAAGGGCAATAACTCAAAAAATAGGCCAGGTAGAGTTATGGTTCCTGTGCACTGCACTCCGCAATGATGAGAAAAATACAATTGCCAAGTTTGAAGTCCATCGGACTTCAAGTGGCAGAGTTATGCTCCGGACAAAGAAGTGGACGCCGCCGGACGCCCGGACGCCGTACGCCACGGGTGATCCCATAATACGTCCCGTCTTCGACGGGCGTATAATAACTTGACAGTGAACCGTGTCAAAACCACAAATAATATGCCCTGGCAGAAACACTGCATACCAAGGGCATGGCTACCATTACACACATTACGCAAGACCTCTTTCGAAAAATGTTGCTTAAGAATGATCATATCGAAACTACGGCATATTACAAAATATGACAGCCCTCCATCAGTTCCCTTTTTATGATTTGAGTGTTGGTGAATAATCAAAACATTTTTACTACAGCTTGAATAAGTTGTAGTTTCAATGTTCTGATCATTCATCAAAGATATTTCTCAGCAGATGATTATTTTTTTTACGCATTTGCAATTGTGTAATGGGAATTATGCCCTTGGTTTTTAACTTTTTTCGAAATTAGTCAATTAATTTGAATTCAAAATGATAATCTAATTATTCCGGCTTAACCGCTTTACAGTCAAAACGGCCCAAAGTCAAAACGTCCATAGTCAAAACAGCCTGTAATTTGGTCAAAAAGGCCCAAATCAGTTTTGACAATAGGTTAAAACGGCCAAAAAAATAAATTTACCTTATTTTCCTATCTTTGTCGATGTGAAATAAATTATTATCATAGCCTTGAAAAACAATGTTAACATGAAGTTAAAAACTCATGCAGACCTATTTCTCTTACAAATGTTTGTAAGATTTTGAAATTTACCAACATCTGATTTCTCTTTATAAAACAATTTTACATGAATCTTTTTCAAGGGAAATTTATATTTTACTAGCATCTTTTCTGCAAGAGTTCTGAACAACAAGAATACCTCCCAGAGGGTGCATCGACCAAGCGGGGGAACATACACAGAGAAGAAGAAGAACAAGATTAGTAATGACTATAATAAATTGTGGTACAATCAAAAACCTTTACTTGTAGGTAGAACTTTGCCAATAAGTTACACAGTCGAAAAATTTTATTATCAAGAACCCCTTCCTTTCAGTTTTCGAGAATTTATATCAAAAATTCAAAGAAGAAAAAAGTGCTTAGTAGGACGAAAACTATCATTTGCGTAATCGTTGACATTAATCTAAGACGTTATGATAAGAAAACAAGTTTGCTATATAATTTCAAAGAGTTATTTGAGACAAAATTCCTATTTGGGTAATTTTGACCAAATGTAAAATCTGCTTTGTGCCGTTTTGACCAAATTACTGGCCTTTTTGACCGAAAAGCGGGCCGTTTAGACTCTGGGCCGTTCTGATTTTGGGCCGTTTTGACTTGCACCCGCTTAACCTTAATAGTAAGGGACAGGGTTTTATTCTTTGTATTCAGAGACCTAAACTATTATTTGAGAGGAAAATAAAATAATATGTATCATTCTTTAAGCTACCTTAGTCTAGAATTTCTGAGTCAGATTAATTTTGCATGCGTTTTTCTACGAATTGCAAGCATTTGTTGAGGTATTTAGCAGAAATCTGGAGTGAACGGTTTGTCCTAAAAATTTGGTAGCCTTTAATAGAAAAATCGGGAGGCAAAATAATTATGAATTAATGAAAAAAGATATGAAGCCTACACAAACAGCTGATTTGCAGAAAAAACGTCAATTAATCGCAATTAGTTAAACATCCTCTGATTCGCCGAAATTTAACTGAAAGTAACGGAATGGACCAATGAAAGAGACCCATACAATGAAATGTAGTTTCCTCTATATCGCAGCATCCGTTTCCGGTTTAACCCCCAGCAATTCGTTGACCGGCTGTCGTCTAATTTTAGATCGGAAGAATCTTTGCATAGTTTTACAGTGAGAGTAAGAAATCAACGATGAAATCAGTACTTGGACGATTCATATTTCTTCTTCTCCTGGTTTTGCCAACCACGTTGATGATCTTCGGAAATGGTTGGTATATTTCTGGTGGCTGTCATCAAGTACGACAGATGTCCCACCTACGTGGCATAATCTGTCTTCCCGGTTTTTTTATTTGCCTCGATGTTTTAATGAAAGGTTTAATTTGTTTCAACCAAATTATCATATGAAATCATAATGCTAATTTATTGTCGAACATAGTTCATGTAAAATATTGAAATTTGTGTAGTCTGGGCCCTTAGGTTCAAATTGTTAGTCTTACCTATAGAAGAGTTACTGAAAGCTAAGAGGTAACTAGTTCAGTAGTTGACATGCATGCCTTGTGCCTCGATTGCCAGTCACCTGTGTGTCTACACGGTTCACAGTCAACTCAGCCTGTGAATAGCTCTGCCCGTCAACTTGGCCTGTTTATGTATTATGTATGACGATGCAATGCAAATATTTTGGATACCTTATGTGCTTTTTTGATAATTGATAAATATTAATTAATAAATAATCACTCGTTAAAAGGGTTTTCAGTTAATAATAATAATCTTATTTTACTATTAATTGGCATTTGTGTAAATATAAGATAAAGATATAATTGAATACATAATTCACCTTTTATTCAAAGTTATTTTTCAAATTATTTTTTTCCAAGCACAAAAGAAGATGACAAGTTATATGCGTATTAACCCTTATCATGCTGAACCCGGAATATTCCTGCTTTGGCAGGAGCTATAAACAAAATCAGCCTGCACATATGTGCAGTCTGATGTTAGTCTACACCACCTGTTTCTCACTTTCAAACCAGAATTGTCGATAGATTTAGTTTTTCAAATAAAAATTGACCTACAGTTGGAACTTTCAGTACTTTTTGCCCTTTGATTTTGGCGAAAATTTTTAGCCAAGATTTATTCAGCATGACAAGGGTTAAATATGAAGATCGTAGATTTTAGTCATCATTTGTGAATTCGCACCTCCTTTAAGTACATTGATTAACTATCTGATAAGTGTGCTTATATATCGGCTGAGTTGACGGGCCGAGTTTTACGCGGGCTGAGTTTTTAACAGGCCGGATAGACAGGACACCGTCTACACAATATGGCACCTCTCCGCCTGTCTAAATCAATATTGGCAGTGGGGTCAAACTTTGAATTTTTTGTTGCCAGTCATTTCTCAAGTTTCTTTTTTTAATTGCCAGATTCATTTCATTTTTAGCATTTAGCGACCATCCCCAGAGTAGGCACAGTTTCTTCTTTGACCTGTGGTCTTGATCTATGTACAGACAAACATTACACTGAACTATGTAACAAATCTAATTTTACTTCACACAAGAATATTACAATTAATGTTGTACTACTTTCAGTTTCAGTCTAGTTTACAGGGGAAAATTGTATTGTTATTAGTGTATATGCCCAATTTTAGTTGCTTAGGGTGCTCAAATATGGGAGACTACAGGCTATTCAGCAAATCGAACCCTGAGGGCAGCACTCATCCTTTCCAACTATTTCAGATACACATGGAATTTTTTCGTCCACAAATGGGTTTATAGTCATAGATCTATGTGGGACAGCAGCTAGCTGCTAGGAAAGGATGTACTTCAGAATACCTGGAATCCATTATGTGCTCCAGCCTCCGCAATATAACTGGAAGATTGTTGAAAATGGCGCAAAACCCCATTAAAACAATCAAGTAGGCTTTTAAAAAATTGTTCTCAATGATCACCAATAAAATATATTTAATTTTGTGCATTTGTTTCATTCAATACATTTTGTATATTTTTAGCACATGAACTCAGAATAGAACATTGAAAAACAGTCAGGTTTTCAAATGAACATTCTCTGTTGCCTCATAATTCAAATGAACCCTGAAATTCATGCAATATAGTGAAACACTAGGGAAACAAATTCCCCTGAATCTAATGTTCGAACTCCCTTGACCTGAGTCCTTGATCTTTACATGGCTGAATTTATTTTTTGATTTTCATTTGCATAAATGTAGGGATTGCATTCTTTTTATAGCAAATCCTGACAATAAATTTTGTTGCTGATTTGACAGCAACTTACAATATTCTAGCATTTATTTTTATTTATTTTTTTTTTTTATGAAATAAACATTATGTTACTAAGGAATGAGAAAACACTTTGATCAGGAACAAATCACAGGGTCAGTGCAATACTATTGTAAGTGCCTATAATTATATAGGCACTTACAATAGTGTTGCATTGACCGAGTGAAATACAACTTCTATTCTAGGGCCTAACAACAAGATAGTGAGTTACGCAGATGACCCTATGGAAGGTGAAGGGGATGCTGATGAAGATGATGAAGCTACGGTAGCAGATGAGGGAGAAGATGGGACACCCGAAGAAGGGGATCAAGCTGTTGTTGATGCTGATAAGGTGTGTCAATGTTAGAAATGGGCAGATTAACCGATTATAATAGAAAATCAGTTGGTTTGGGCTTCTGATTGTGATTATCAACTAAGAAATTTCATAATCCCTAATCAATTCCAAGCATATAAATGAAAGCCGTCATCTTTTACTGTTTTCGATACTAATAGTGAGTTTGATGGCTCAGTGTGAAACAGTTGTAACTGCCTATAAATAGACCGTTTTGACTGTTTCACGCTGAGCCATCGAGTTGGTAGAAAATCTGCAGAATGAGTCTTTAGGTCATTAGTTTTAACTAATCTTTCACATTCTATTCTTCCAAGGGTGATACTGGGAGTGATGTATTGATTTCTATGAAAATGTTTGTAAAATCAATCATTAGTTGATTTACTTTTCCAACTAAAACCAATTATCAGTTTTGATTCAAAACCAATTGACCAACACTAGTCAGTAAACAGCTTAGCATAGATTTTAAGGGACTGGGGTTGCAAATATTAGACTCGAAATGAGTTGCCAAGGACCCTCACAACTATCTGATGTGAGTTCCTGGGACGAGAATGAAGTTTAATGAACTTCAGACAAGATTGTAAGACTACAGTCTTTAATACTTTTCTGAAGTTCATCTGGGATGCTACATATCTCAATAAAGGTTGGTGTTGGGTGTCCAGCCACTGCGATATAAGTGCACATGTACATGACTCTACTTGTCCAGGATCAACATGAACTTGCCCACAAAAAAAGAGAATAGATAGATAAAAGTAAGTATTGTTTTTGATTAAGAAAATGCTAAAACCCAGCATTTTCTTCATTGTAACAGTATTTTCTACATTTTGATACAAACATTTGGCTGATATCTTACCTCTATCAAGTACCATTCCAATATTTGTCCTCGTGTCAAAAAAGATATACTTGTCGGCAGGTAGAAAAACCTATGTCGGATAAGCCGGGCATAGAAATTCCACACCCCTGATTTATGTTTATGAAACAGTATTTCATCCTTTCCTGCATATTTTGCATAAGCTCTGTTTATGGCATTATGATATGGATTGCATGGAAAAAGTTTGTGACAAAATGGTCTCTTTTTATACGCCCGAAGGGTCGTATTATGTTATGGCCTCGGTCGTCCGTCCGCCTGTCTGTCCGTCCGTTAGCAATTTTTTGTGTGCGCGACTCCTCCTAAACTATCAATGGGAATAAGCTGAAACTACACACAATTACTCCCTATGATGTCTAGTTGTGCATAAGACCTTTGAAATTCAAATCGCTCCAGTCATTCCTGTGAAATCTTGAATTATCTGCCCTTGAATATAACGAAAATCACTGTTTTTTGTGTGCGCAACTCCTCCTAAACTATCAATGGGAATATGCTGAAACTACACACAATTACTCTCTGATGTCTAGTTGTGCATAAGACCTTTGAAATTCAAATCGCTCCAGTCATTCCTGAGAAATCTTGAATTATCTGCGCTTGAATATAACAGAAATCACTGTTTTTCGGTGCGCAACTCCTCCCAAAGTATCAATGGGAATAAGCTGAAACTACACACAATTACTCCTTATGATGTCTAGTTGTGCATAAGACCTTAGAAATTCAAGTCGCTCATGTCATTCCTGAGAAATCTTGAATTATCTGCTCTTGAATATAACAAAAATCACTGTTTTTCGTGTGCGCAACTCCTCCTAAACTATCAATGGGAATAAGCTGAAACTACACAAAATTACTCCCTATGATGTCTAGTTGTGCATAAGACCTTTGAAATTCAAATTGCTCCCGTCATTCTTGAGAAATCTTGAATTATCTGCACTTGAATATAACAAAAATCACTATTTTTTGTCTGCGCAACTCCTCCTTAACTATCAATGAGAATGAGCTGAAACTAGACACATTTACTTCCTATGATGTCTAGTTGTGCATAAGACCTTTGAAATTCAAATCGCTTCAGTCAATCCTGAGAAATCTTGAATTATCTGCCCTTGAATTAAACGAAAATCACTGTATTTTGTGTGCAACTCCTCCTTAAGTATTAATTGATATGAGCTGAAACTAAACACAATTACTCTCTGATGTCTAGTTTTGCATAAATCTTTTCAATTCAAAATGCTCCAGTTATTCTAGAGTTATCTTGGATTATCTGCCCTTGAGTTGATGAAAAACAAAATTTCTTGTCAGCTCATTTTCTCCTACATTATGGATGAAAGGAAACTCGCCATAATGACTCTGTAGGTTGTCTTTTTGTGCTTAGGACTGAATACATTTTCATATTTAAATGTTATGGCACCAGTTGTCCGTCTGTCTGTTTGCAGTATTTTTAGCTATCATTCAAGCTCACGTTACTGACAAGCCAAGGTTACTGACAAGCCCCTTCGGGCGTATATGCGCTCTTTGCGAAGCTCTTGTTAATCTTGGATATACACATGTCACCTATAATCAGAGCTGGACACAGACTCTTATGTTACCAGCCTAAAAGACCTGTTATCTGTATTTGTAACAGGTCTCTCCTGTAGAAAACACGTCCCATGAATAATTTTCAGCAATTGAAGGTTTGGAATACTGTGGGTAAAAAGAAATTACTTTCGAAAAATTTCTTCTTTTTTCCATGTTTTCAATTTGGTAATGAAAAATTTAGTATTGAAATGGCAACAATTTTTCAAAACAGGACTGATCATTAATAATTTGGAAATAAATAACACGCCTAAATGACATACAGCATGATAACCTCTACCAGTCCTCCCGAAAATGCACAGGTCTCTGGCCCAAGGCCTAATGTTTGTGTCAATCCCTAAATGATGAAACAAACCCATAGTACAGATGGCTGTGGTAAATTGGGCTTCATTGTTAGATGCTCCAACCGGCTGGATACAACTGGAAAATTGTTAAAAGTGGTGTTAAACCCATTAACTCGCAAATCAACCAAGATTAAATGTCTGTTGATTGCCAAGTGCAAAAACAATTGTAACTGCCTATAAACATATAGGCAGTTATAACTGTTTCACGCAGTCAACAATCTGTTTTTATAGGGAGAAGAAGAAGAGGAAGAAGAAGAAACAATCAAACCATCGCCTGATGCAGATACAAACATTCTCTTTACTAGACCCATAAACTCTAATGGTAAGTAAACTTTGGCTCGTACTATGTCTTTTCAACCAGTGGGTTGATAATTGTTGACCTATGTCGGATAGCAGCTGGAGGTGAAAGGAATGTAATGGAAGTATAGCCTGGTTAATTTGACCCGAATTTGACCTCTGTGGAAAAAATGCTTAAATAACAATTACTGACATATTTTATCAATTAACAAAATGTGTAATACATTCAAAATCGTTTGTTGTTCATTCCTATGAAAGCACGTGCAAAGCCGAGTAGGAATAATCAGATTTTTATTCATCTAAATAGCAGGGGTCAGATTCAAGTCAATATAACCGCACTATACCTATGTGAGAAATACCTGCAGTGTTCCCATTCAAGTACATATGTACGTGAATCACGCATCAAAACAAAAATTCACGTACAGAATTAAAAACTTACTCTGCCTAATACGCTCGTTTCACGCGCAGAAAAAGTAGAATGGACACGTAAAAGATTCTCCTTTTTATCACTAGAAATACGTGAATGATAATCTCTATCCAAAAATTGGGAAACCCAAATTTAACAGCTTCCATAATTAGAAATCAATGAACCCGGTAGTCATTCGATCTTCATCGCGGCCGATTCTGTAAGAATAAAACTGATTTTTTTTTTTTGTTTGTTTACGCTAGATATCGGATAATGTTCGCTAGAGCCTAAATTATATCCCGCGGATTCGGCCCAAGATTAAATAACAGTCTGTTTTAACTACGGGGTTTACATTTAACATCGACAAAATAAAGATTTGATTGTTTTGACTGAAATATGATAATAGATTACTGATATATTCTTGTTATCCAAAAATACGAAGCACTTGCGCTATGAATAACCAAGAAAATAATTTACCGGTATTTCAATTATTTATTCCAATGATCCATCCGAAATTAAGTCCCAGTAGCGACATGACAAATTCGTGAAATAAACATTTTATTCTCGTAATGAAGCGTGGGCCCGGAACAGTTTATTTTTCGAAGAGGGTGAACGGGTGATCAAACGTCGCCGACACCAGGTGTTCAGTTATTTTTGGACAGTTTCCAGACTTGGCACGCCACGCACGCTTGTAAACCTCGTGAGATGGAGACCCTTTCCATCATGAGAATAAAACGATATGATTAGTTGGTCAACTATTTGATTGATTTATGTTCAAAAAACAGGATTACTTTTCATTTAATCATCTTTTTTAATAGCAGGTATGGCTTTATCTAAAAAAATTGCTTTCCAAAATTCTACCATCAAATAATTTACGATGTCGTCCATTGATTACCATAAAGTCGTAACAACAACTTGGATTGGCAGTAGATACGATCTTTTAGCTGCGATATGCGGGATTTGATTATAATTTAAAACAGAAAAAAAACTTCTGAGACTCGCAAAACATTTATCAAACACTTCACAATTATGAATTGAGTATTTTCAATCTTCTTTGCTCGAAATCCAAGTTCGACAGTCTGAAGAAGAATAAACATCTGTAGAATAATCGGCTTTTGAAAATGCGATCGTCTTGCATAAGTTTCTGTCTTCATTACTTAGACCTAAACTCGAATCAAAATAGCAAGATCGTTGGATTTGTAACTAGCTAAAATCAGATAACAATGGTTTTCCCCTTGATACTTTGGCCATGTATTCGAACACAGGCTTGATCAATAAATTATAAACACATCGTCAGTAGTACAAGAGATTAATTATTCGCACATTCAGTCAAGATTTACATGCATTTGGAACATAGAAAGTATAAAAAGTTTGATTCTCATCAAGATTTTCTTTTTCTTTTTTTTCTGTGCTTGTTTGAATAGATTGTGATTTTGAAATTTCTGAGACAGTTTTCCCTGAAACAGAAGAATCATATTTTGTTTATTAACTGCCACTTTCGGGTTTCCATGATCAGTTCTTTGTGCAAACATCAGACTTTGAAAACACCAATTATAACAAACCAACACACAAATTAAATTAAAAAAGACAGCCATAGACCAGAGTATTTGTTGAGATACTTACTAGATTTAGCATTTTTAAAGGGGGTTAGAAGTCCTTGATTTCTAATGATAAAATTGCCAAGGCTGTCAATAGTTTTTTTTCACCTTAACTTGAGACATTTAACCCCAGCAGGGTTCCCAAATACATGCACCCCCATATGGGGTGATTTATCCTCAAATGGAATTATTGCAGACAGCCTTCTTTGTCTCATATAGAGGGGGTACACACATGCTGCAAAGTAACCATTTTTACTCCCATTTTGAAGAAGCAGTGGGAACACTGCCCATTCCACATAGTGAGATTATACAGCTTGACATTGCCAGTTATCTTTACATATCTAGGGTTCTTAATATAAACGTAACATAAAAACAGATTTGCCAAAATTCTTTCAGTACTAAAGTAACCTCAAAGTGAACATAAAATCCTCCATCGAATCTTAATATAACAGTTTTGAATCATTAAACTGTACATTGTCTTGATGAAATAACTTTTTCCTTAAAAAAAAAAAACGTAAAAAAAATGAAACCCCTTGCTTTTTCGGAAAACCCCCAGTTTTTCAAAATCCAACCTTTCAGGGGGTGACAAAAACCCCTTTTCCAAAAAAGCACTGGGAACACTGACCTGGAATCAATTGTTAGGTGCTCCTGCTGCCGCGATATAACTGAGATTGTTGAAAGCTGTGTTCAACCCCATCAAAACAATTCTAATGGTGAGTAAACTGCAGAGATATAGATTGGCAGGGCTTAGGGCACCGATTTAAATTTGAAAGTCTTTTGACTCCTCAGAGCCTAGTATGGATGAACATGTTCAAGTAAGGCAGTGACAACTGTTATGAGCTGAGCCATCACTATTTATAGAGACAGTGAAAATGGCCAGAAAAACACAATCCATGCAAAATGTATAAATTTGATTGGGGAAAAGGTGCATTAACCTGTTGAATACTCAATCCTCTTTATATGTCTTTCAGATTTGCCATCCGGCCAAGTTGTGAGGTTCTTGGTGGGATTCAAGAACAACGGAGAGAAAGATTTTACAATACAGAGTATGGAGACCTCCTTTAGGTACCCCCAGGATTACTCCTTCTATATCCAGAATGTAAGTGCAGGCAGGGGTGTGGGAAAATAGATTTTCACCACTTGTCTCTGGACAAGAAAAATATAATTTTCTACTTTTCCAGAATCAAATTGAACTTATCCACAAAAAAGACACAGAATAAATAAATTTTGAGAAATCATTCTTATTAGCTCACCTGAGCACAAAGTGCTCATGTGAGCTATTGCGATCACCTTTCGTCCGGCGTCCGTCCATCGGTCGTCGTCCGGCGTCCGTCAACAATTTCTTTAAACGACATCTCCTAAACTACTGGGCCAATTAACTCCAAATTTTACAGAAATGTTGCTTAGGTGGTCCCCTTCAAAAATAGCTAAAAGAATTGAAATCCATGAAAAACTCTGGTTGCTATGGCAACAAAAGGTGAAATTTTAAGAAAATCTTAAACATTCTTCTTCTTCTCAACCAGTAGTCCTACAGACTTAAAACTTGGCATGGATGATCAGTTCATAGACCTGAATAAAAATAGCTAAAATTATAACTTTTGGGCCACCAGGTGCGGAGCACCAGGGGGGAGGGGGTAGTACTTTGGGAAAATTTTGTTATCTTTAAGTTTCTTCTTCTTCGGAACCAGGAGCCCTACAGACTTGAAAATTGGCATGGAGGATCAGCATATGGACCTTTATATAAATAGCTAAAATCATGACTGTAGATTCACCAGGTGCGGAGCATCAGGGGGGAGAGGGTAGTACTTTTGTGAAAATTTTGTAATCTTTAACCTTCTTCTTCTTCTGAACCACAAGCCCTACAGACTTGAAAATTGGCATGGAGGATCAGCTCATAGACCTTAATTAAAATAGCTGAAATAATATCTTTTGGGCCACCAGGTGCGGAGCACCAGGGGGGAGGGGGTAGTACTTTGGGTAAATTTTGTAATCTTTAACCTTCTTCTTCTTCTGAACCACAAGCCCTTCAGACTTGAAAATTGGCATGGAGGATCAGCTCATAGACCTTAATAAAAATATCTAAAATAATATCTTTTTGGCTGCCAGGTGCGGAGCACCAGGGGGGAGGGGGTAGTACTTTGGGTAAATTTTGTAATCTTTAAGTTTCTTCTTCTTCGGAACCAGTAGCCCTACAGACTTGAAAATTGGCATGGATGATCAGCATATGGACCTTTATATAAATAGCTAAAATCATGACTGTAGATTCACCAGGTGCGGAGCATCAGGGGGGAGAGGGTAGTACTTTTGTGAAAATTTTGTAATCTTTAACCTTCTTCTTCTTCTGAACCACAAGCCCTACAGACTTGAAACTTGGCATGGAGGATCAGCTCATAGACCTTAATTAATATAGCTGAAATAATATCTGTTTGGCTGCCAGGTGCGGAGCACCAGGGGGGAGGGGGGAGTACTTTTGTGAAAATTTTGTAATCTTTTACCTTCATCTTCTTCTGAACCAGGAGCCTGACAGATTTGAATATTGGCATGGATGATCAGCATATGGACCTTTATATAAATAGCTAAAATCATGACTGTAGATTCACCAGGTGCAGAGCATCAGGGGGGAGAGGGTAGTACTTTTGTGAAAATTTTGTAATCTTTAACCTTCTTCTTCTTCTGAACCACAAGCCCTACAGACTTGAAAATTGGCATGGAGGATTAGCTCATAGACCTTAATAAAAATAGCTAAAATCATGACTGTAATGCCACCAGGTGCGGAGCACCAGGGGGGAGGGGGTAGTACTTTTGTGAAAATTTTGTAACTTTAACCTTCATCTTCTAATGAACCAGGAGCCCTATAGACTTCAATATTGGCATGGATGATAAGCATATGGATCTTAAATAAAATAGCTAAAATCATGAATGTAGGGTCGCCAGATGAGGAGCATTAGGGGGGAGGGGGTAGTACTTTGGATCAATTTTGAAACCTTATTCTTCTTCTGGATCAGGAACCCTACAGACTTGAAAATTGTTATGGGTGATCAATATATGGAGATTAATAAAAATAGCTAAAATCAGTACTGTTGGGTCACCAGGTGCTGAGTGTCTTGGGGAGGGGGTAGTACTTTGGATCATTTTTGAAATCTTTAAACTTCTTCTAATGAACCAAGAGTCCTACAGACTTGAAAATTGGTATGGATGATCAGCATATGGACATTAATTGAATTAGCTAAAATCATGACTGTAGATTCACCAATTGCAGATCATCTTGGGGGAGGGGGAGTGCATTGTTGAGAATTTTGAATCCCTACAGCCTTTATATTTGACATGGATTATTCAACTCATTAAAGAAAACTTTAAAAGTCTCAGACTCAGCCTGTATATCTGGCATAGATTTGCTGATCACAGACCTTCTATGAAAAAAGCTTAAATAAATAATGACCAGGGGAGGAGCAGGGGGGGGGGGGGGGGGAGGGGGTTTATTTCAAATGTAATCTGATTGAATAAGTGAAAATCTCTTTTTTCTGTGGTTGCATGGACATACCTAGGTAATGAAGCTTTTTCCTCAGGTGAGCGACCCAGGGCCAACGGCCCTCTTGTTTAAGGTAGAAAATGCTGGACCTAAAAAAACCATTTTTTTCTAACCGTTGATACAAACATTAAGATAATTCATCGCTTCTATCTATTTAGAACCATCTAAGATTTACACTGGTATTTACTTGTCCACGGACAAGTAGCCTTGAAAAATGGGACAATGAGGGGCTCTGGTTAAAATAGTCAGTTTGTGGAAGACTTCTCCCAAATACACTGAGAAAGGATTCTTCATCTAAAGCACTTTAATAACTGCACTACAAATTGACTATTTACTTGTAATTTTGAAAGAAAACTATCTTTTGAGAAATCCTTTGTTTGTAACAGGCAATTTCTTCTTTTTCCACTATAGTTTTCCAATATAAAGATTGGGACTGCTCACATGTAGCTAGCCTAGGACTCCTTACTCAGACTTCTTACTCTCTGAAATAAGTGTCAAACCCAGATATAGTATGAAAACTTACAGGCACAATAAAGTTTTGAAGAATGTTTAGATTATTAACAAGAATGAACCAAGTAACTCTGCATTGTATGAACTACCTGCATCTCTGATACTTTTCTTTATTTCAGTTCACTGCCGCTGTTTACAACCAGCTTGTAGAGCCTAAGAAAGAAGCTTCATTTGAGTATGGATTTACACCCAGTGAATCGTTTAGCTCTCGCCCATTTGGACTGACTATACTGTTGAATTATGTTGATACTGTAAGTATTCAGTGTTCAGTCTAAATAACATGAAACGCCTATCTCTACCTGTAGTAAAACCTTCTCATACTGAAAGGCATATTCCTGCTGTGCTGCCATCATAGCAGAGTTGTAGGGTGTCAGACTGTCAATTTAGAGGTCATGGGTTGGATCCCTGACAGTGGCAGTCATTTTTTCCGACTATTGGTCTCTCACCAGTGGGTTGATGATCGTAGACCAATGTGAGATAGCAGCTGGAGGCTAGGAAAGGAATTGATGGTTGTACTGGTGAAGGAAATATCAGGAATTCATTGTAAGGTGCTCCAACTCCTGTGATATAGCTGAAAAATGTTGGAAGCGGCATTAAATTCCTTTCAATCAATTTATCATATTCCTACTGAAGACAGCTTTTCAGGGGTGTAGAAATGAATTTTCTCCACTTGTTCACAGACAAGTTAGTCAATTTCTCACTTGTCCTGGATCAAAATGAACTTGTCCGCAAAAAAATTAGATCGGTTAATATTAAGAAAACATTGTTTTTAATAAAGAAAATGCTGTAACTCGGCAGTGACATGCTACATGATAAAGTATTTTCTACCCTTTGATACAAGCATTAGGAAAACTTTTGTCCTTGATCGTTTAAGTACTGTTCCAAGATTTGCTCTGGTACTAATTTGTCCATTGACAAATAGCCTAGAAAAATGTACTTGTCCATAAGTGGAAAAACTCATGTCGGATAAGTCTCGTATGGGAATTCCATACCCCATACATTATTTATATTCTACTTAATTGTTATGTGAAAGCTCAACTGAGGCTTTTAATTTGATATAAGAGTTTGAATAAAGCAGGGGAAGGTTTTATAGGGGAAGATGGTATTGAATATCAGAAACTGTTAATTTAACTCGTAAATTTTGGATAATGTGTGTGAGCTTGTTTCTTCCAGATGTCCCAAAAGGCAGGGCTTATGTTTGATCCTTAAACTAGGGTTTTTTACCAAAAATCTTCAAATATCTCATGTTGACCCCTTAAAATTTTTCGCCAGGGAGTCATTTTAGGCCCTTAAACTTTTCACTTCTGCATGCATCTTAAGATTTCTTCAAATTATGATTGAATTGGAATTAGAATTCTCCTTCATATCTGATGTGAATGATGAATCTTTTGAAAAGATATCAAGAGACCGATGTCAATCAGCATTACAAAGAAATTACTTTTACTCATTTTAATGTTTTGACCCCTTCAACATCATTTTGACCTTAAAATTCACATTCAAGGGGAAAATGACTCCTGAATTTGAAGAGCAAGCACAGGCCCTGATATGGGTCAGTGCATACCATGAATGATTAAATGAGAAGGATTAAAGGGGAAAGAAATCTGTAGGAAGTGTTTTGTTATTATAAAACAAATCACTTATACCTTTTAAAGGTTTATGCAATTAATAACAAGTGATAAAATGAAAAAAAAAACAACACTACTTTCTGAGTCTTGCCTTTGAAATATTGTGCTTTTTGAATTTCAAAACAATATCTTTGTTTGTAGGTAAAGGTTACCTAAAACATGCCAGTCATGTACACACATTTCTTGAATACTGCTTACAGATCCCTTATAAAAAAATCTTTTTTGAAAAAAAAGTAGTCATTGGTACAATAAAAGTACCTGTACCAATATTTTAACACAATTAACAGCAGCAATATGCTATAAAATATCATATTGTTGGCTCAATGCAAAACAGGTGTAACAGCCTATGTTTATAAGGAGTTACAACTGTTTCTCTCTGAGCCATCAATGAAAGATAAAATTTGGCATATTAACTTTATGTTCTCATAACAGAATTTGATGCAATAAATAGCAGTGACATGCTACATGATAACATGTTTACTTCCTGAATATTGCTAAAGAAATATTTAGTTGTTTGAACTCCAAAACAATGCATTTGTTTGGAGGAAAAGGAAATCTAAAACATAACAATAAAAGACACTCATTCATAAAAAAAAACCCTAATTGGATCATTATTTTCATCACAAGAAATTATACCATAAAATTTTCAAATTTCAATTTCTCATACTGAATACTGGATGCAATAAACAGCAGTGACATGCTTCATGATAACATGTTTACTTCCTGAATATTGCTAAAGAAATATTTAGTTGTTTGAACTCCAAAAATGCATTTGATTGGAGGTAAAGGAAATCTAAAACATAGCAATAATAGACACTCATTCAAAAAAAAAAAATAAAAAAAAATCAACAACCAAATTGATCATAGTTTTCATCAAAAGATATTATAGGATGAAATTTTAGCATTTCAATTTCTCATCCTGAATACTGGATGCAATAAACAGCAGTGACATGCTATATGATAACATGTTTACTTCCTGAATATTGTTAAATAAATATTTAGTTGTTTGAACTCCAAAAACTGAATTTGTTTGGAGGTATAGGAAATCTAAAACATAGCAATAATAGACAATCATTCATAAAAAAAATCAACAACCAAATTGATTATAGTTTTCATTTCATGAAATTATACAATAAAATTCTACATTTCAATTTTTCATACCAAATACTGGATGCAATAAACAGCAGTGACATGCTATATGATAACATGTTTACTCCCTGAATATTGCTAAATAAATATTTAGTTGTTTGAACTCCAAAACAATGCATTTCTTTGGAGGAAAAGGAAATCTAAAACATAACAATAAAAGACACTCATTCATAAAAAAAAAAACCTAATTGGATCATTATTTTCATCACAAGAAATTATACCATAAAATTTTCAAATTTCAATTTCTCATACTGATTGCAATAAACAGCAGTGACATGCTACATGATAACATGTTTACTTCCTGAATATTGCTAAAGAAATATCGAGTTGTTTGAACTCCAAAAAATGAATTTGTTTGGAGGTATAGGAAATCTAAAACATAGCAATAATAGACACTCATTCATAAAAAAAAAATCAACAACCAAATTGATTATAGTTTTCATTTCATGAAATTATACAGTAGAATTTCCACATTTCAATTTTTCATACCATATACTGGATGCAATAAACAGCAGTGACATGCTATATGATAACATGTTTACTTCCTGAATATTGCTAAAGAAATATTTAGTTGTTTGAACTCCAAAACAATGCATTTGTTTGGAGGTATAGGAAATCTAAAACATAGCAATAATAGACACTCATTCATAAAAATAACAACCAAATAAATCATAGTGTTCATCACAAAGGAAACATAACATTAGAATTCCACGTTTCAATTTCTCATACTGAATACTGGATGCAATAAACAGCAGTGACATGCTTCATGATAACATGTTTACTACCTGAATATTGCTAAAGAAATATTTAGTTGTTTGAACTCCAAAACCATGAATTTGTTTGGAGGTATAGGAAATCTAAAACATAGCAATAATAGACACTCATTCATAAAAATAACAACAACCAAATAAATCATAGTGTTCATCACAAAGGAAACATAATATTAGAATTTCACGTTTCAATTTCTCATACTGAATACTGGATGCAATAAAAAAAATCAACAACCAAATTGATTATAGTTTTCATTTCATGAAATTATACAATAAAATTCCACATTTCAATTTCTCAAACCATATACTGGATGCAATAAACAGCAGTGACATGCTTCATGATAACATGTTTACTCCCTGAATATTGCTAAATAAATATTTAGTTGTTTGAACTCCAAAACAATGCATTTGTTTGGAGGAAAAGGAAATCTAAAACATAACAATAAAAGACACTCATTCATAAAAAAAAAAACCTAATTGGATCATTATTTTCATCACAAGAAATTATACCATAAAATTTTCAAATTTCAATTTCTCATACTGATTGCAATAAACAGCAGTGACATGCTACATGATAACATGTTTACTTCCTGAATATTGCTAAAGAAATATTCAGTTGTTTGAACTCCAAAAAATGAATTTGTTTGGAGGTATAGGAAATCTAAAACATAGCAATAATAGACACTCATTCATAAAAAAAAAAATCAACAACCAAATTGATTATAGTTTTCATTTCATGAAATTATACAATAGAATTTCCACATTTCAATTTTTCATACCATATACTGGATGCAATAAACAGCAGTGACATGCTTCATGATAACATGTTTACTACCTGAATATTGCTAAAGAAATATTTAGTTGTTTGAACTCCAAAACAATGCATTTGTTTGAAGGTATAGGAAATCTAAAACATAGCAATAATAGACACTCATTCATAAAAATAACAACAACCAAATAAATCATAGTGTTCATCACAAAGGAAACATAACATTAGAATTTCACGTTTCAATTTCTCATACTGAATACTGGATGCAATAAAAAAAATCAACAACCTAACTGATCATTATTTTCATCACAAGAAATTATATAATAATTTTTTACATTCCAATTTCTCATACTGAATACTGGATGCAATAAACAGCAGTGACATGCTTCATGATAACATGTTTACTACCTGAATATTGCTAAAGAAATATTTAGTCGTTTGAACTCTCAAACCATGAATTTGTTTGGAGGTATAGGAAATCTAAAACATAGCAATAATAGACACTCATTCAAAAAAAAAAAAAAAAAAAAAAAAAATCAACATCCAAATTGCTCATAGTTTTCATCACAAGAAATTATATGATAAAATTTTCACATTTCAATTTCTCAAACCATATACTGGATGCAAAAATCAGCAGTGACATGCTATATCATAATATTTTTATGCCCCCCCCCCCCTCCATAGATTTGAGGCATATTGTCATGTCTGTCTGTCTGTCTGTCTGTCCGAAAAACTTAACCCGAAAACTTAACCTTGCCAATATCTTCAGGCCTATTCAAGATACAAAGCTAATATTTGGCATGATGATAGATCTCAATGATCCTCATCCCCTGGTACTTAAGTCAAGGTCATGTGACAAGGTCATCTGCCAAGTTCAAACTTTGAAAAAAAATGCCGTTACGGGGGCATTCGCGTTTCACAAACACATCTTGTTTACTTCCTGAATATTGCTTAAGAAATATTCAGTTGTTTGAACTCCAAAAATGCATTTGTTTGGAGGTATAGGAAATCTAAAACATAGTAATAATAGACACTCATTCATAATAACAATTAACAACCAAATTGAACGTAGTTTTCATGACAAGAAATTATAGGATAAAATGTTCACAGTTCAATTTCTCATACTAAATGCAATAAACAGCAGAAACGTGCTACATGATAATATTCCAAAACAATGAGTTTGTAGGAAGGTATAGGAAATCTTAAACATAGCAATAATAGACACTTATTTCTTTAAAAAAAAAAAAAAAAAAAAAAAAAACAACCTAACTGATCATTATTTTCATCACAAGAAATTATATGATAGAATTTCCACATTTCAATTTCTCATCCTGAATACTGAATGCAATAAACAGCAGTGACATGCTACATGATAAACATGTTTACTTCCTGAATATTGCTAAAGAAATATTTAGTTGTTTGAACCCTAAAACCATGAATTTGTTTGGAGATAAAGGAAATCTAAAACATAGCAATAACAGACACTCAATTATAAAAAAACAACCCCAAATTAATCATCGTGTTCATCACAAAGGAAATATACAATAAAATTTTCACATTTCAATCTCTCATTCCCAATCCTGGATGCAATGAACAGCAGTGACATGCTACATGATAACATGTTTACTTCCTGAATATTGCTAAAGAAATATTTAGTTGTTTGAACTCCAAATCCATGCATTTGTTTGGAGGTATAGGAAATCATAAACATAGCAATAATAGACACTCATTCATAAAAAAAAAGTCAACAACCAAAATAATCATTGTTATCATCACAAGAAATAGGATAAAATTTTCAAATTTCAATTTTTCATACCTAATACTGGATGCAATAAACAGCAATGACAAGCTACATGATAACATGTTTACTTCCTGAATATTGCTAAAGAAATATGAGGCATTTTGAACTCCAAAACTAGACATTTCTTAAATTAATTTAAAGCTTGCCTTATTGAAAGATCCAATGGTCAAAATTTGCACATTTTTAAAGTTCTTACACACATGATGCAATAAACAGCAGTGACATGGTATACATAATAACATCTTTAATTCCTGAATGTTGCTGTGAAAAACAAATGCCAATAACTAAAAGAATAGGCCTGGTAGTATTTTTACTTGTTTACTGCATTACGTAATGTGATGAAGAATATAACCGCCAAGTTTCAAGAAAATCAGACATAAGATTACAGAGTTATGCTCCAGACAAAGAAGTGCACACAACCGGACGCCACAGGTGATCCATTAATAGGTCCCGTCTTCGACAGGCTGATAAAAAGAAAAAAATGGTTCATTAAAATTATTCATACTGAATTTTGATGCAATAAACATCAGTGACTTGCTACATGATATTATGTTTACTTTCTGAATAATGCTATAGAAATATCCAGAAGTTCGTATAATTGGTCCATAACTTTGGAAATTCTAGCTTGTTCAGTGTAAAATTTTTAGTGTGTGAAGTTCATTATCTAACAAGAGTACAAATGTTATTATTTTTTGCAAAATCATATTAAGCGGCCTTGAATTTCGTTACCATAGTAACATATGAAGTCTTGGGTGGGGGAGCGTAAAAAATCATAGAAATATTTTACATAAATCAAATTTTCTGAATATTTTCGTAAATTCTATTTGAAACTTCTTACTAGAAATAAATAAGACGTAAATAGTGAATCAATAGTCATAATTTAAACTTTTTTGGAAGAGTTTGTAAGGACACAGATTATTTTTAAAAAGGCTATTTGCGAGTGAATAGTGACCTGACGTCAACACCAAAATGTGAATTCTGTTTATTTCTCGAACTTTGTCATGATCTTGAGTCAATAACCACCCTCAACATTTGAGATAGTTTGGAAAAAATATTATTATGTCAAACAGAGAAGTTTTTCTTGAGTTGCCTGGGACATTCAAAGAAAATCAGGCTTTATTAGAGGATTAAGAATGGTATACTGTATTTGTGTTTCAACGAACGAAGTTGTCCCAACTGATCATCAATATTATCCAAACATCAAAGGCTAGCATCTGTGTCTACACTTCACCAGAAAGACTGTTCATACAGAAGTTGTAGACAAACGAATCCCAAATGGAACTGGGGATATTTTATGCAAATAAATTTATTAGGCGCAGAAATGCATGTGAGCAAATGAATACTATGTAGAAAAGAGTTTATAATGACGTCGCATTCAACGTTCTTGCTCCCCCGCCTACGCGCGGGGTCTATGTATCTGATTAGTCACAATATAACATCTGAATGACTTACAAATTTGAAAATTTCCACATTTATTACACAGATGTTGCATTAAATAGATGTATAATTTTTATTTTTATAGTCAACTTTTCTGAAGATTTATAACCCCATTTTACGAATTTCTGGATCAACCCTCGTATAAGGCTGAACTCCAAAACAATGTATTTGGTTTGAGGTATAATAAATGTAAATTATCATAAATAAAGGAACTAGTGCCTTAAGAATCTGTTCATATTTTTTTTTTTTTTTTTTTTTTTTTTGTAAAGAAAATGGTAAATGTTATGCTCATTTAATTTTTAGCTCGGCTGTTTTCGGAGAAAACCCGAGGTATTGCTATAGCCTCCGTGTCGTCGTCGTTGTCGTCGTCGTGCGAAAACTTTGACATTTTGTTATATCTCTGGTTCTACTGAAGGCATTCACTTGAAACTTGGCACACATGTTCACCATCAAAAGAGCAATCTATACTATCAAGGGGGATAACTCTAGATGCATTTTGTGCAAATTATGCCCCTTTTTCGACTTAGATTTTTCCCACCATCCAGCACTCAACAGCCAAGCGTAGGCACCCGTAGGCGGTGCTCTTGTTATACTAAGATCTCCATGCATTAAACAGCAGAGAGATACTCCATGAAAACATGTCTAGCTTTAGAATGTTGCATTTGAAAAATTAGGTTGAACTTCAAAACAATATATTTGTTTTGTTCCCAAACCCCTTATTGGCCTTAAATTTAAGTTTGTACCCCTAATCTTTCCAAGCAACCTTATTTTTCTCTAAAGTAAGAGGTGCAGGCAAGCTTAGAAATAACTTTTTACCCCTAGATTTCAGGAGCAGTGGAAACCTTTTTTAGCTCAGCTGTTTTCGGAGAAAACCTGAGGTATTGCTATAGCCTCCGTGTCGTCGTCGTGTGAAAACTTTGACATTTTGTTATATCTCTGGTTCTACCCAAGGCATTCACTTGAAACTTGGCACACATATTAACCATCAAAAGAGCAACCCATACTAACAAGGGGGATAACTCTAGACGCATTTTGTGCAAATTATCCCCCTTTTTCGACTTAGATTTTTTCCAACCATCAAGCACTGGACAACCGAGCGTAGGCACCTGTGCTCTTGTTTGTTTTGAGGTATAGGAAATGTAATACATCACAATTATGTAGACAAATTCTGCATAAAACTGTTTTAAGGTTTCCTAATGAATTTTTTTATGGGAAAAAAATTAAAAAATAACTAATATAAAGAACCAATACCAAGATATTGACCTTATATTTCTCTAAACGAAGGGGTACAGGCAAGCTTAAAAATAACAGATTTACCCCTAGATTTCAGAAGCAGTGGAAACCCTTATTTATTTTGAACTAATACAAAGATATTTATTGTAATAAACAGCAGTGACATGCTACACGATAACATGTCTACTTCCTGAGTATTGCTATAGAAATATTAGACTGTTTGAACTTCAAAACAGTGTATTTGGTTTGAGGTATAGAAAATCTAAAACATCATAATGGAAATATATAATTTTTTCAAATCTGTTTGTAGCTTCCCTTATGAGAGGAAACTATAAAAAAAAAAAAAAAGAAGAAAGAAAAAATGGTACATTTAAATCATTCATTCTGAATTTTTGATGCAATAAACAGCAGTGACATGCTACACGATAACATGTTTACTTCCTGACTGTTGCTATAGAAATTTTAGACTGTTTGAGCTTCAGAACAATGTATTTGTTATGAGGTATAGAAGATCTAAAACATCAGTTGAGCCACTGTCATAGCTCAAACTCACTAAAAAATACCTACCTTTATTTTTTTTGCCAGAGCTTAGTTTCATGACTTGGAGGATGATTGTTTTAGTGTAAAGTCAATATAACTGTTATTGAGGGAACAATAAAAAAGCCATGTGAAAATACATGTGCATCTTTGGCTATTCATGAAATGAATTTCAAAATATTTATGGATTTTGCACAAAGCACAATTATTCTTTTTCTTTCATTCAAAAATGGGAAATGATTTAAAATTTTGGGGACAAATTTTTCTCAGGGGGCAATTTACCCAGGATTGCTAAGCAATGTCACGGCCGCATTTGTTTAATTGGCTCCATTTAGGTGACATCAAATATTGAAATGAATGAGAGTGTGGTACCATTTTTAGAAAGTTCTCTGCTTTGACTTTGAAATTATCAAGTGATAATCTACCATTATTTCTTGATAATCAACAGGAAAGCATTAAGCAAAAAAAATAAAGTCAGGTTCGACACTAAGGGGAGTCTGAGACTCCTTAACTTACCTGTTGGGACTCCTTTATTTCGTAAGTAAAGAGTCCTTTGGACTCTTTTATTTTGTAAGAAAGGAGTCTGATAGTTTCCTTTGTGAATAGAAGAATATTTCGACAAAAATGATAATTAATCAGTTTAATTTTTAATCCTGATCAAAATCTTTTCACTATTAAAGTGTTTGAGATAAAAATTACTTGCATATAACAGTATTTTGAAAGAAAACCATCTCTTTTGAAGGAGTAACTTGTGGAAAAGAAGAAATTGTTTGTAGCAAGCAATCTCTTCATTTCCACAAAGTTCTCTCCTTAATGAAATTCAGACTCCTTATTTTGATTTTGGGACTCCTTGATTTCATAGTTTTGGAGTCCAAATTTTTTGAGCTTTGGAATCCTTGATTTTATTGCTTGGGAGTCCAATGGACTCCTTACTCAGAAGTTAGTGTCGAGCCCTGCTTTCCTGCATGAAAGTTGTCCAAAATTTGGCCAGAGTTCCAGATCCGAGGATGTAGTCATTCTGGTATCTTTACTTTTCTCAACAAATTCCTATGTTGTAGGTACCCATTATAATTGTCTCCAGATTGATTCAAATGAGTATCTTTACACTGGGTTTTATGGGGTAAAATAAAACATTTTTGAATTAAAAATTATCAATAATTAACTCCATCCACCTGTAGCTCTGCTTTTCAATTTAAAATTTTTGTATTACAGGAAGGTGCTGTATTCCAAAGTGCTGTGTTTAATGAGACTATCAATGTTGTTGAACCCGATGAAGGACTGGATGGTGAAACTTTCTTCTTGTACATCTTCTTGGCTGCCCTGGTCGTGTTGGTTTTGTTTGGTCTTCAACAGTTATTCAAGACATTCGGAGTAAGTATGAATTGACAGACTGTTAGTTTTTAGCTTGACTATTCGTAGAATAGGGGGTGCTATTCCAGTCACCTGAGCGTTGGCGTAATGCTTTGGTTAAGTTTTTACATACAAGTGTTTAAAATCTCTGTTTCTACTAAAGCTATTGCTTTGAAACTTTGCACATGCTTCTGTGACCATAATACCAGCCTCTAGACAAAGATTCATTACTCTGATATTGAATTTAGTGTAATTTTAACCCTTTTCGGACTTTGAAATTCTTGTTAAAGTTTTACAAAAAAAATTGTGCTTGGATGAAAAATGTCTTTTATGGGCATAGGTCATTTCTCTATACATGTATGTTATTTAGTGGAAACTTTGAAAATCAATATGAAATTAAATGGTGGATATCAACCAAATTGAAGTGGAATGTTTCTTTGGTGACCAAATATCAGACTGCTCAAAATTATTACAATTTGATGAAAAATTTGTATTTTAACAAGCAATTTGTAGCTTCACTTGCAGAAGGTATACATTGAAAATACATTCTTAACACCAGGATTTTCCATGACCCTATTTCTTTTAATTCAGTCCTCCCAGTTTTTACAAATGACCCCCCTAAATTGATTGATTGATCATTGAAGAGGGTCGTCATGTTGCAAAGTGATGCCTTCTTTTAAAAGCTGAGGGAAATCCCTGCTTAACCCAACCATTTCATCCTTCAGTATTGATTGTAGCCCGTTGGACTATCAATCTAGAGGTCCCGGGTTCGATCCCCCGACAGCGGCACTCATTCTTTCCGACTATTTTGTCTCACACGAATGGGTTGATAATCGTAGACCTACATGAGATAGCAGCTGGAGGCTAGGAAAGAATGTGGTGGTTGTACTGGAGAGAGAAATACCAGGAAACCATTGTTAGGTGCTCCAGCTGCCGCGATATAACTGAAATAATGTTGAAAACGGCGTAAAACTCCATTCAATCAATCAATCCTTCAGTATTGAAGGAAATGCATTAAAACTTTCCTCAACATATTTTGTCAAACAAAGTTAAAAATTTATTTTGTTAAATTTCTATTTCTATGTTTAAAGAAAAAGCACTTGGGAAAGGGAAAGGCGCCCCAGAAGGTAGAGATGGGCACAGAGAATTCCTATGTAGATTACAGCTGGCTGCCACAGGAGACATTGAATGCCATGAGTAAGTCAATTAAATTTGAGCCTGTGCGTGACATTTCCAACAATTTGAAATGTGTGTGAGGTGCAAACATTGAGCAGTATAGAAAGTAGCATACTGTAAATATTGAGTTACCTGATCGTCTACAGATACTTAGACCTCATATGTCTACTACGCACATAGGGAAGACTCTGGACAGACTGGGCGGATGCACAGGCTGGTCAGAGTCTTTACTTTGCGCATATTTGAAATTGTTGGAAATCTCGCATACAGGCTCATTTTATAAGTGTGTGTGGACATAAGTGATGGGCAGATTAATCAGTTATAAATGATAATCAGATGGTTTGAGCTTCCAATTGTGATAATTGACTTAGAAATTTCATAATCGATTAATCAATTCCTTACACATAAATGAAAGCCATTATAGATTGTTTTTTTGAAACCGACATCATTTTGATGGCTCGGCATGAAGACATCAACAAAATAGGGTCTCAACAAGACAGGGTTTTAGTAGGACATCAACCAAATGGGTTCCCAAGGATTCAATATTTTGGTTCATAAGGGTACTTGTGTTAATTTTGGGATTCCCTACTTTAAATGTGGACTATTTTCTTTTAAGCTTTTCTTATGTTTTGTGTAAATGTTACATAATATCTGGATTAAGCTACAAAGGGTATTGTATAGATATTTACCTTTTGGTGTCAACTTCAGAAAAAAATTGAAGACTTTAAAACAATCTTCAATTCTTCTACAAAGTTGATCCCCAGAGGGTCCTAAGGACTTGTGTCAGAAAGTTTTGAATGTCCTTGCCACTTAATTTAGAGTCTCAGACGTGAAAAAAGTATTAAAACCCTGTGCAAGGTCACTGCTATTTGGTCAAAGCATAGCTTGTACATTTATGTTTAGAATTAGAATTTTGCATGAGTTCTTCCTCATGAAGAATGGTATCAATCAAATTTAATGTTTTTGCAAGCAACTTGCCTCTCTGGTTTCAACTTTCATCCAAGATTTTACAAAAAATGTTTGTCTCCAATTAGGAGTATGAAAAGTGATATGCCTAAGTGGACGAGCAAGTGGCGGCTTGGATGAAATGTTGTGCTTCTATTGGTATGCGAAATGATTGGAAGCCATTGGTAGGTGCTACAATAATGTTGAAAAGTGGTGAATATTCTCAAACAAAGAAACAAACCTGTCCTTCTCACTAGAAAATGATCAGGAGATTCATGCCTGTGGAGTAAATAATCCTTGTGTGTTCAGTATGTTAAAACAGTGCAAACTTTTTGCAAATTATACCCTGCTTTGCATGCACATACAAAGCGAGGTATTTTTTTAAAACAGTTTGCACTGTTCTGTCATCCTGAACTAAGAGCAGGTGTTCAAGCCCCTCTGTCTTGTATGTGTGATAAGATAGAAATATGTACTTAATTTCATTTCAGGCAAATCCCCAAAGGGGTCACCGAGGGGTGGATCACCAAGGAAACGAAAAAGCAAGCGTGGCTCCGGAGAAGAGTAATCTATTGTATAGAAATAATACGAGAGAAAGTGACGAGTTTTCCAGCAACTAGGATATATCATAGTTACACTGATACGCAGTATCTTATCAAACTTTTCACACGCAAACATGTGGTTCTTTTGTAGACGGATAGCAACTATATTTATATATGTTTATTAAAAATAAATAGTCTATGGATGAAATTAATTAAATTTTAGTCAATTTTTAGGTGTAAAAACCAAGCTCTTTCAGTGTGATTTATTTGAGTTGAATGGCCACCAATGATTATGTAATTGTGACTTAATTATTAAGAAAAAAAAAAAGACGATCTTTATAACGGGAAAGTTTCAACCAAGGTTGGACTGCAGTGCAGGCCAACCATTGTGAAAGTTTTCCCCCTAATGTAGATTTAAACCAGGTTTTTCCTAGGAAGATTCAAGAATCTGGTTGGTAGATTTAGAATGTCAGCAATGTTAACATTACCTTGTGTAAAAAAAAAGACGATTAAATTTCTTGAGATATTTTAATGAACATTAGGGCAGTTAAAAGTGTTTCGAGCTGAGCCATTGATAAAAGCAAGCTGAACTTGGTCAATTTATTCTGCCCAAACAGGATTTTTCTGGGTTCAACATGTCCAGGGATAAGGAAGTGGACATGTAACAGTTTTGCACCATTTGGAAATCACGATCTTTCACAATGCTAACCGAGGTTTCCTAATGAAATCATTAGGAAACCTCAGTTAACTCTGTTAAAGTTGATGACTTTTGAAATGTTGCGGAACTCTTATTAAACCACTACCTTCATGTCATGCTGTTTACGGCTTATTCCTGTTTGACACAATACTTTTGCAGACAATCTTTGGTCAGATTGGTTGAAATGCAAAAAAAAAGAAAGAAAAGAAAAAAAATATCAAGATAAGGATTTGTTAGATTGTAGGAATACTTCCATGAAACAACATAACCCAATTGTTTATAAGTTGAGATTGTTTATGGTGGTGGTGTACAAATGTTTTACCAGGGCTACATTTAGAGGGGAGATTTTGGACTTAAGATCCAAATATTTCAATAGTAATACTACTATCCTATGTTGTTGGAACTCATTGGAATCTTCTTGTCTAGACGATTCAAATGAGGACCAGCAACAAAGAGTTTTGTTGAGAATTTAAGATTTTAGGCTGCTATTACCTCCTCTAATCAGTACCTCTGTTTTGCAATGATCTTTTCCATGACAATGTGCCAATAAATAGATGAGACCCCTTATTTAACACAAGCTCATAAGAAATTTATTCACACAAACCCCAGGTTCTAGGTCCACTTCTTTCCTTACAATATTTAGGAACAAAGTACATTTAGAGCCTGGGCTTGCTAAGATGGAACCAATTTTAATCAACATAGTGCTTGCTAACCAAAATCAAAGCTATTTGTTTATCATAACCCAGTATAATACATGCAGTTTTTTATGAGCACAAATTTGATGTTACGTTTATAATTTGACCGGAATTTTTGCGATAAACTGAAAATTCCCAAAAAGTTATCAATTCAAAATTCCTTGAAACATATAATGGCATTTGCAAAATGATGTTAGTAAATGATTATTAGGTCATTTTCACAATGAAAATAAAAGTGCTACACATTCTTAACTGATTTGTATAGTAATACTTCTAGTGTAATAACTCATGTTTTTTCAAAAATATTCAAATAGGGTTATTTTACTCCCCCGACATAGGTCTTATGATAATGAAAGAGTAAACAATACTGAATTGTCTGTTCTACACTATGTATCTGCCCTGCATTCAGGATGCTAAAAATGTTTATGAGCGTTCAGAAATTGTATATTCCATGATTTTTACCCTGGCAGATCTGGGCCAACGTAACGGTTGGTTGCATGTAAGGTCAAGGTAAATCAGTTTTTATCACGTTTATAGATCATCGTCAATGTAAACTTGAAATGTTAAACTATCCGTGGGTAATGAAACCCTCGTAACTTTAGCTTGAGTAAATAAACTCACCAAATACGTCACTGCTTAGCCACGCCCTGCCAGGTGAATAATTACGCAGAATACCCCACTGAGCATGTGAGTACATATGCAAAGGGAGATAACATTTCTGAATCAATTCACAAACTTTTTCATCCTGAAAGCAGGGCTTGTATCCATTTCCCAGCCAAAGTCATCGGATTATCATCTACCACATTCCATTTTATCATTTTGGATCATTTCACATCTTTTACATACACAATTGAGTGCTAAAACATGGAGGATTTAGTTAATCACTATTGCAAGTGTGTCTTCATTTAAAAAGCCTCTTAAAAAGTATTGTACTTAACTCTCAAATTTAGTGAGAGTAAGCTGAATTCTTTAGTGCTTTTCGGTGGTTTATCATGAAAATTATCACCTGATAATCTCACCGCAAAAGCAGTGAAATTATCAAAAACTTATACCCTGCTTTTGTGCATTTCATCCTATCTGTCGTCATCTATGTGGGGTGAAATAAGTGACGTCTAAATGAACATTGCATAGCAATCACATGCAAAATAACGTGCTTTACCAAAATATGTCCTGGAAATTTCACATTTTGTCTCTGAAATTTACACTGAAACAAAGGATTATCCTCCATTTCTTTGATTTAATCAGCTATGCATTCAAGATGAAAACATTTAAAGAAAGGCAACAGGCTTTGTTTATGTGCAGACCTTGAGATCATTTCAAACAGTCAAAATTGAGCCTGTGCGTGACATTTCCAACAATTTGGAAGTTCGTTATGTGCAAACAATGAGCAGCATAGACAACTACTTTCTGCAAATATAGACCAACTTGATGGTCTACAGATACTTCGAGATCTTTTCTATCTTAAAAGGCTGTGCAGATGCGCAGGCTGGCCAGAGATTTTGCTTCACGCATATTTGAAATTGTTGGAAATATCAGGCACAGGCTCAACCATTTTTGCATCCTCAATGTACAGCAGATTTTATGGATGAATTATATTACAAAAGTGAAAAAGTGGCTGAAGTATGGTAGTAACTCCTGTCAATATTACTCTTACTTTAAAACTCTACATACATGTATTATGATATATTGATGGCTTAGCGCAAAATGTTTGTAACTGCCTATAGACATATAGGCAGTTACAACTCTTTTGTGCTGAACCATCAAATTATTATTATGTAACCAAAGACAGTCTTAGAGGCTTACCAAATTGTAAAGATAAAAATTGTAAATATAATTTAATACAAAATATTTATTGTTTAACTTCTTGTGCAATATATCCATTTGCTCTCTGAAAGTAACACCAATTGGACAATGATAACAGCAGCTGGTGGCTCGGATGAAATGTTGTGGTTGTACTGGTTTGAGAAATGACAGGAAACCGTGGGTAGATGCACCAGCTACTGCAATATAACTGCAATATTGTTGAAACTGGTTTTTAACTCCATACAAACAGAATATATTTTTACATCTAAATTTGAAATAAATTCTTACCTGTATCATTCTATTGCAACCTTTCATGATGTTAGCTAAATAAATATGTAAAATTCATCGTCACTTTCATTAAAATAAGTTTAAAGTAATGTTGTATTTGTGTTTTTGTATTACAAACCATAATCCATACATAATTTAGTGGCATTTCACCTATTGGGGAATCTATAATGACCATTTAGATTTGGATGAGGTAGAGATAAGAAAGCAGACATGTCAGTGTTAGTCTGCTTTCTTGTATACTTTTGCGTAACTGTCAAAAATGTACAAAAAATAAATAAATGAGACATTTTAGGGATCTAATTCTTTAACAAAATGGTTATTCTTCGCACAAGGTCAAGGAGCATTCCTGGTAAGTAATAGCATTATTGGCAGTGTTTATGAAACTGTTGATGTACAGACAGACGGTGAGTGATAACAAACACTCACTGTATTAATAAGAACTGAAACAAGACCTTGGGAACCCTGGGAGCATGTCTTTATTTCTTGAAGAAACCCTTTGTTTTGTGTACCCACAAAATAGGGTTTGTGCAAGTATTTCTGAAATATTCAGGGGGCCAATTAAGAGGGGGGAAAAGCCATTCTGAAATTGTTGTGGGTACTCGTTTGAAATGTCCCGACAGCATAGGGTCTTAGTTAGGAATAACGATATTTAAATTTGAAAACCTAAATACCCCCTCTGTAGCTCTGATATTTAATCTGAAAACCAAATTAACCCTTCCATCTGGTAGCACTGATGGGGACCATCAGAGGTCAATTAGAGATAGTGGTTTGAAGAGGAATATAGAAACTTGGATAGAATAACCAAACAATGATCTTACTTTGTTAAAGCTACCTTATTGTACCCCCTAAACTATATTTGGAGGGTATATAGGAAAGTGGCTTGTGGGTCTGTTGCATTTTCCTGTGCGCTCAATTTCTCGGCAACTAATGGTCAGATTTCATTGAAACTTTACAGATTGTAATCAGTATCAGGCAGAGGTGTGCAAGTGATAGTTTAGTTACAATCCATTGACTTTTAGAGTTATGGCCCTTTGATGGAAAATGTCTTTTCATTATTGGCAAACACTTGTTGGTGGGTATTAGTCCGCTTTGCGACAGTCGAGTTTGACTCGGAAGAATCCACAAAGATTGTGATAAAACAATTGACTCGCCAGCCATCATAGTGTGATGAATGTGGTTACTTTGCATTCTTCCAGGAAGGTCTCATTTCAGGTCTCCTGAGCATGGCGAGTGTTTGTGATCACTCTACGCCAATCCTGGGGTCATGTTTGTTTGGAGCATGACTCTGCCAACTTTCATTTGACATACTATAGAAGTCATTGTGGCATAATTTATTTCGAGGTGTCGGTGCAACACTATTGTAAGTGCCTATATATTCATAGGCACTTACAATAGTGTTGCACTGACCCCTCGATTTGTCTCCTTTAGATGTGCGTCTGATATTGAGTAGTAGGGTTATGTGGGATTAGAAGCTTGTGTTTGTGAGAAACAACAGGAAACCATGGGTAGTTGCACCAGCTTTCGCGAGATAACTGCAATAATGGTGAAAGTGGTGTCACACCATATACAAACCAATCATTTAAGAGATGAAGAGGTTTTATTTTTAAGCTTGTTTGAAACTAAAATCCTAATCACACTGAATGATTCATATCGAAATGTGATTAATTTTTGACTTTCATACCTAAAGGAAATCAATAAATACTCTCTTCATATCTTATTATTTGAAATAATAAAAAAAAGTCAAGATTTAATTTAAGATCCATTCTTGATGGAACTACTTTTTGTGGAAGTTTACAAATTTGTAGCGTACAAAGAATCGTTTTAACTGAGTAACTAAACCAATTTCTAGCCAATCAGGGAGTACGAATTCCGATTGACACGACTAAAATTAAATAAATACCGTATGAAATTAGTATGTTATGCTTTTGAGGGTTTTCGTCGGATGAAAATGAATGTTATCATCGACATAAACAACGAAGCATATGCGTGAATAAGCTGCAATTACGACGGTCAACAACCAATAACATACGACCATACCCAAAACGGCTCCAACAAAACACTGGCCCGAATGCATGAGCCTGTTCGTGAGATTTCGAACACTTTAATGTATGTACATAGCAAATACTCTGACCAGTCTGTGCATCCGCACAGTCTGACCAGAGTCTTTGCTTTGCATTTAGTAGACAGTGAATGTCTCAAAAGAACTTGTACACCATCAGGTAACTTGATATTTACAGTAGGAAGCTGTCTACGCTGCTCAATGTTTGCACCTCACGCACCGTTCAAATTGGAAATGTCACGCACAGGCAAATGTTATTGCGTCTTGAACGCAGCTTAACACTGGGGCCAAATTATCTACACTCCTCAAAACTCCTAAGTGGCCACTTACTCTTTTTGTTAATGGTAGTAAATGATACGTGGTTTCAAATCGGTTTTACTAGAAACATGTAGCCAAACATTTATGAAGATAACGGATAAAAGGCAACAAAGAAATCCCACAATGAATGCCTTAAAATTTAACGAATATAAGAGACCCCTCGATTTCAAAGTTAACATTGGTGGGTGGGATATTTTTCATGTTTCTTGTTATAATAAGGAATGTGCCGATTGTTGCGACATTTTGTTTGGTATTTTCAAGTCCACAGACGTTTAGCTATTTATTTTAGTCCGTTTTAATGATAGGTTTTGGCTTTTTCACATGTAGAAATTTTCCATTTTCACTTAAAACTATAATTTTTGTGACTTTTGAAATCGAGGGTACTGGCATTTGGTTCATTGTTAAAAACTTCTCGACGTATAAGACAAGATTATGACCCAATGACCACTCGTTCAAAAGGTAAAGTCTGTATTTCCATACAAAAGCAAAAATGTGTGAAAAGAGGAGAAGTATAAGGTGGCCGCTTACAATTTTTGGTAGTGTATGTTATGCAATTGGGCCATTAAGTTTTATGTTGATTCGTCAATCTTGTTTTGGCTTTGTTGAGTCGTTTCATCTTGATAGCTTCCTGGCAATGTGCTCGGTCCATTTCCCGACGTTTCATTACGTGTAGAAAGCCTATTTATACCGAATTTAAACCTTGGCAAAATTGAAATGCTGGAAGCATTGGATGTACCAGACAAAAATTGATTTGAAAAAAAAAAAATAACATTTTTGTAAAGTTTCCTCGTTCAAAAAGGAAAATAAGGTTGTATATTTATATACCAATATCAAACTGTACTAATGTACAGGCAGATCCATGTCTTACTCTTTACCTCCTGCCAAAGAAGGAATATTCCGGGCTCAGCATGAAAAGGGTTGATAGGCGCCTAACCATCCAAGGCGGAGACAAACTGTCCTGCTACGTGTTTAGGGTACGCCACTCCTGTCTAATGCGAGATCTATTTGATTAGATTATCTCCCATCTTATTTACCAAACTCTCGGTATTTAAAATTATACGTCACGTCTCTGCTCACGCCGTTTTTTTCACAAAATAAGCTGTAGTTATAAGGTTCTAAAAGAACGACGCATGCAATCGGTAGGATAGAAGCCGGTTTAATATTTGGAATAAGCAGTTGAATCTTTCAGATAAGAGTAAAAAAAAAGGCGCGCGATTTAAGTTAAAGAAAATCTTTAAGAGATGATCAGGAAAAACCTGCTCTGTTCGGAGGAAACCCTAAAAATAAAACAGATTGGTTTCAGGACCCGAGATTGTAAAACTTTTACGATCTCAACCGAGTATTTTCTCAAATTAAGAATTTAAATAAATGTGTGTACATAATAGACAATGTTATTAACTTATTTGTAACATTTTTTTATCACTTTTATTTTCATAGATCTATTATATAACTTAAATAGTACTTTAACAGAATAAAAGTTGAACTTGGATAGATTCTCATTTGAGCATGCGAAAAGGTTATATAATCACGGGCGTACATGTCACATGTTCATATAAGGGATGAAATAATGTTGACTGTCGCATGTAACAGATCAAATAAAATGATATATGGCCGCAGGTTACTTCCTTGTGTGTTGTCCTCAAAAAGCTATGTACAAATTGTAACATCATGGCTCCAAACCGAAAGCTTCTCGTAACACTAATGTAACATTAAGTGTCAGTCTTAAAAGTAAACAACGAGCACGGCTTATTCAAGCTGTAGCTACAATATTCAGATGCGAAAAGAATCAAAACTAAACGGACTGCGCAATTTGCAAAGACTGACCAGCGTTTAACCGTTTTGCTTTCTTTTAATTTTATGATTCTACAATAATCTTGCTTAATTACTATATATTTATTTATTTTTAATCGACCTCTGGTTGTCCTGTGATGGACCTTAGGCCTGTTCTACTAAACATATTACGACCATTTTTTTTTATTTGCGTAAGTCAAAAATTAAAGTTGCTTCTGCAGTAGTAACTAATTATGGAATTCTGCCATGCATAATCTCATCGGAATCGTCTTCTAAAGACGATTCAAATGAAGAAATACAAGGCAGAATTTAACAATGAATGAAAACACCAGGTACGATTTGTGATATAGACTTACGATTAGCTTCTTCGTCATCTTGTCGAGCCAAGGGTTACGAACGTTTTACTTATCTTTATTCGAGAAGATGTTATCGATTCGATACCCCTTGACTCGTGAAGATGCTTCTTCGTAAAAAGTTTAGTAAAACGGCAATCGGGAACCCTCGGCGATTCTACGGAATAGACCTCGGGAATAATACGGGCGCAACCATGAAAGCGCGTCATTTCGCACGTGGGTTTATATGACGTCACAAACATAACTGACGATGACGTTGCGAAAAATAAAGTCAAAGTAAGGTTAAAATTGGACATGTTATGATTTGAAAACAAAACGCAGTGGCTTACTGCGTTTTGATTTCAAATTCTAACATGCTAAAATGATCTTCACAGACGCTATGAAAACTTTAAAGGAATATACTATTCTTCAAGCGTATAAACCGAAGTACCACCAGGAGCCGAATTACGGAAATATGACCAAAAATTACTACACTTACGTCCGAGGTACTTTCCAGTTTACGGAAAAGTCCGAGCGATGTTCCGAATGGTAAAACGGGTCACGATCTCTTGATCAATTATTATGACGGGTCAAACATAACAGGATAACATAATGGTTTTAAGAATTCATTTTAATGACATGCAAGAAGTCTAGCTAGTTCTGATAAAATACTTACTTGTAATCTTAAACAACTACTATTTTCTTGTTTTCTTATTGACACTAGAATTAGAGTAAATGTATTATCTACAGTACGAGCTAACTATTCAAGTAAACAAAAAAAGATTTTACATGCATAAAATAATTACACGCTATTGCATTTAATTCAATTATCAAACATGCCCTATCTATAAATATGTTTCGAGATCTCAATGTTAAACTAGCCTCAATGTTCACATAGCCAACCTATTCACCTTTAACGTTTCGGTTTCTAAACAAGGAGCCATACGCTTCACATTGTTTCTGCCTCCATGACACTGCTATAGCACATATTCTGTAAGAGACATTATAGCTATTGGTATATATGTGTACATATGTATAAATCCATTTATATAACAACAGACATTTATATATGTCACAATCAAAGGAATTACACATATATTGTCGTTGACGACCAAATGTCATAAATACAGTCTAAATAAAGCTGCATTTATTGCATTTTGATCGCCAAGCCAAGATATATCCTGTAGATTTCAGAAAGATTCGAACCCAAGTCACTTCCATAACGAATATCCTAGGATATTCTTTATAGTATGTTGTGATATGTCCTCACATCTTCTCTTTTTTTTAATAATTCATGGGGTTTCACGTATATCATGCAGGTTTCTGTCCAAATAGGACCCTCTGTCACTACCATAACCTGTATCCTGGGACATACTTTATACGTATATGTTATGATATGCTTATCCACATAAATTCTCTTGTTTGTAATAATTCATGGTGTTTCACATGCACCTGCAGGTCTCTGTCTAGATGGGACCCTCTGTCACTACCATAACCAGTGTATGTTGTGATATAAATATCTTATTATTTCCCCTTGTCATTCATGGTGTTTCACATATATCCTGCAGGTTTCTGTCTAGATAGGACCCTCTGTCACTACCATAACCAGTGTATGTTGTGATATAAATATCTTATTATTTCCCTTTGTTGTTCATGGTGTTTCACATATATCCTGCAGGTTTCTATCTAGATAGGACCCTCTGTCACTACCATAACCAGTGTATGTTGTGATATAAATATCTTATTATTTCCCTTTGTTGTTCATGGTGTTTCACATATATCCTGCAGGTTTCTATCTAGATAGGACCCTCTGTCACTACCATAACCAGTGTATGTTGTGATATAAATATCTTATTATTTCCCTTTGTTGTTCATGGTGTTTCACATATATCCTGCAGGTTTCTATCTAGATAGGACCCTCTGTCACTACCATAACCAGTGTATGTTGTGATATAAATATCTTATTATTTCCCTTTGTTGTTCATGGTGTTTCACATATATCCTGCAGGTTTCTATCTAGATAGGACCCTCTGTCACTACCATAACCAGTGTATGTTGTGATATAAATATCTTATTATTTCCCCTTGTTGTTCACGGTGTTTCACATATATCCTGCAGGTTTCTGTCTAGATAGGACCCTCTGTCACTACCATAACCAGTGTATGTTGTGATATAAATATCTTATTATTTCCCCTTGTTGTTCATGGTGTTTCACATATATCCTGCAGGTTTCTGTCTAGATAGGACCCTCTGTCACTACCATAACCAGTGTATGTTGTGATATAAATATCTTATTATTTCCCTTTGTTGTTCATGGTGTTTCACATATATCCTGCAGGTTTCTATCTAGATAGGACCCTCTGTCACTACCATAACCAGTGTATGTTGTGATATAAATATCTTATTATTTCCCCTTGTTGTTCATGGTGTTTCACATATATCCTGCAGGTTTCTGTCTAGATACGACCCTCTGTCACTACCATAACCAGTGTATGTTGTGATATAAATATCTTATTATTTCCCCTTGTTGTTCATGGTGTTTCACATATATCCTGCAGGTTTCTGTCTAGATAGGACCCTCTGTCACTACCATAACCAGTGTATGTTGTGATATAAATATCTTATTATTTCCCCTTGTTGTTCATGGTGTTTCACATATATCCTGCAGGTTTCTATCTAGATAGGACCCTCTGTCACTACCATAACCAGTGTATGTTGTGATATAAATATCTTATTATTTCCCCTTGTTGTTCATGGTGTTTCACATATATCCTGCAGGTTTCTATCTAGATAGGACCCTCTGTCACTACCATAACCAGTGTCCTGGGATAAACACGAAATACTTCTGTCATACCCTTTTAAATCTATTAGATTATTAGCTCCAATTAAAGGGCTATTTAGTGAGTTAAATCGTTCATAGGTTTCTGATAGAACAATAGGTGATTCGATTGACTCAGCACATTTTTGTAAAGCTTCAGATTTGTTAAAGTCCTTTTCGGCATTACGTATGTTCAGAATTACCTCGGGTTTCTTTATTATGCTATTTTGAATTTTCGTTTTACTACCGAGATCGTTTATTGTATCTGTTTCATTTTCAAACGCAATATTTGTTACCCCTGATTTATTGAAATCGTCTGCCGCCATTTTTACTATATCGGTCATTTGAACCGAGTTTTTGTTTGAATTGTTATTGTCTGTATATGAAACTGAAGATGGTTTACTTGGTGAATTGTTTGCAATGATTTTGGACAGAGGGCGCGAACTCTGCAGTTTCTGTCTTAAAGTTTTTTGCTTTATACTTGGTGTTGCTAAATCTGAATTGAAGTCTTTTTCTGTTGATATGACGCGCTTTGATTTCGGTTTTATTGTCAGAGCAAACATCAATCTTTGCGCGAACAAACTATCGTCTTTCCTGATATAAGTGAATGTTTTGATACACCGCCTGAGGTCACGTGGTAAATCTTCTTCCGGTATGTCCTCCATCATGACGATAATAAGATGGCGCTTCTGTTCCATCACAGACTGTCTGAATGCTTCTTGAAATTCGTACAGACAAAACTCGCTACCAAGAAAATGTTTAGATAGAAGAATGATCGTATGTCTACTCGACTCTACACTGTTTATAACATTGTCAAATATAGTTTTGCCGGGAATAAAGTCTCTGTGATGCATGCAGAACCTAAACTGGTGTGCCCCACTATTTAATGGCTTCTTTTCCATGTTTTCAAAGAACTCTTCAATCCAGTCCTCATCATTGCTACTATAACTAACAAACGCGTCGTATTTCTTGTCCATGTCGTCCGCTCTTGACTGGCACGGTACAATTATGTCAAATCTTGTAAACAATATAATCTGGATATATTGACGATATCTCAAAGTAATGACGATGAAAACTAATAAAATCACAATAGCAACTATCAAAATTGCCATGGGTATTATGAAGTACTCCTTTGACTTCTCAACTAAACATACATCCGTCATCTTGAGTAATCTTAGCGTTGTATATTGTAATCGTGTTGGAACTGAACATTGTAGATCAGCAAGATAGGAATAGTCGACATATTGTGAGATATTCAGATGTCGACCACTGTGTATGTATTGTAACAGTTCCTCTATATCCTCACTACAAGTACAATCTATCGGGTTGTTTCTGATATCGACAAGCATTCTAGGCATCTTCTTTAGACGTTCTAGCTGGTCTATGGTTACCATGGTGATGTTGTTGTGTTGTAGATTAATGGTGGTGATTGTTGTTGGGTTGGCGTGTATAGGGACCTCGAATCTGTATAATCCAGAGATGTTGTTCCAGGAGAGGTCAAACATTTCAAGTTTTGGAAAATGAATTGACCAATGAAGAACTGGTTCTTTAATCGACTTAATGTAACTATGCGATTGGTTAAACACTCGTAACTGATCATATATAGAATGTTGGGTCAGTAATTCCATATTATATGTCGACTTACTCCGGCTCAAACTTTCATCAACGACCATTAAGTGTTTGAAGTCACACAAATGATCAATTCTCCTAACATCCTTCATGTATTCCTCCGAGGATACGAGGATATCAGGTATCTCCATCATGTCAATAACAAAATCCTCTTTCTGATTGATCATTGTTAAACTCTCAATGGTCTCTTCTTGTCCACATATATAGTCTTTAGAGAATTCGTCAACTCTCGTTAGGAGGTCCACAAACAAGCTTAGAGGAATCACTACTACATTATTTGTGAATTTCAGAACGCGTATACTGTCCGGAATTGTACTCATTTCTGTATTGTTGAAATTTGAATTAAATCCATGTATTGTGCAACTATCTACGGATATTTTATATAAGTTTCGAATTTTCATCGGCCATGTAAGGTATATAGAAGAATTGTCAAAGCAACGTATTATAAGACTCCATTTAAGATCAGAGGAGGCTGTATCCACGTTATTGAGGTCATTTACATTAAGATCAAGCGAGTTTTTCGCATTTATTTCACAAATAATTCTGTTCAAAACTGTTTCTTCTGTGAATTCCGATCTGAAAATCTCAGTGCCTGCTAATACACAGATATTGTTCCATTTTGAAGGGAGGTTAGTCGTTTTATTTCTATTCTGCTGAGTGACATTATTCAAATCACCATCCCCATTCTTTGACACCTTGGAGTTGCTGGTCAAATTAGTCGATTGTGTAATATTGTCCTCGTTGAATGTACCATTGCTTGAAATTCCACCACTCGATGTTATATTCAACTTAACTTTATTTGTTAAATGTTCCTCTATAACCCCAGTATGATTATCTGGTAATCCATTCACAAGAACACCATAAACTAGGACAACAAAGAAATGCATGGCTATGAACGAACAATTCCTCGCCATGATGTTTTCGTTACTACTTAATGACCTGACAGTATTTTCATTACTCACATTAATTAAACCCTTTATGAAACAGAAAAGACTTTTTACGTTTTGTACGTTTCTTATTTTATAATCGTTCACTATTGATCATTTTTTTAATGTCCAAGTCGGATGAAGTGAAGAAATGTGACAAATGAAAAATAGAAATAGAGAAAATAAAACACAATTGGCTCTTCTTGTTCATTATTTTTAACAGGTTATTTTACCGACGTTGTTTACGTTCGGTAAAGTGTTAGACCAATGACGTTGTTTCACGTAAATGCCCGGAGGAAAGACTCACGTTTGACATTACAACTAGAAGATTTTACGACCATCACTCGAGTCGTGTTTCTGTCTTTTTAGATCTACCGTTAGATTAATAAAATTCTTCTTCTTTTTAGTTGCCCATATTAATTTTTTTTGTCATGAAGGCTTGTTACGTATACAAGGTCAGTTTTATTAGCTGATCATTCTGTCTTTTGGTTCTTCAAAAAAAAATTCAAAATAAGAGCACCGCCTACGGATGCCAAGACTCGGCTGCAGGTGTTGGATAATGCACAAAAAGATAAGTCGGAAAAAGGGGCATAACTCTTACAAATTCGATTCAAAGGTTATCCTATTAATAATCTCGATAACTATGATGGTGAACAAACGTGCCTAGTTTTATGAAAATATCTTCAAAAACAAAATGACCAAGGTAAGGTGAATGTTTGTAACGCCCACGCCAACGACACCAACACAAAAGGTTACCTTGGTAAAAAAAAAAAAATGAATAAACAAACGCACTAAATATATGTACTTCTTAGAATTAAGTGAATTATATTTTCAGCGCCCTATTTTTTTTTTTTTTTTTTATTTTTTTAGGGGGGAAAATGTACATGCACGCATGAAAATTACTTACAACTTCAGAACTAAATTGTTTTGACAAGTTCACTTTAAGTCGAACTCTTATGCATGATGACCAAATCCTAGAAAAGCAGTCCTGCGTTCTAGATTGAAACGTTCGCTAAAATTTTAAGAATTGTTACACCGCATTGCAGGTGGACTCGAGTACAATTTCTAAAGGGTTGTAAACGTTAAGCATCCTCAACGCAGGCCTGATTCTTTCATAGAAAAGATAGTTATTTTTAAATACATACGAGGAAATAGCTATGGAAAAATGATTGTTATTAATAATATGTGTCAGATTTTACATAAACAATATGTTGATGTTTTACCCTGTACTGTGATTATTGAAAATCTATACACGTCGTAAAAATGAAAAGCTCGTTTGACAACAAAACTTGGGCGATCAGAAACGTCAAGCAATAATTTGGTTTTTAACGCATAACATAACTTTGTGTGACTGTGTCTATAAAAGACCATATTTTACCATTAACTTGGTATGGATGTTTCGTGGAAAAGTAAAGGATAAATGTCATTTTGTTGATTCATCTCACTAAGGCCGTGCTAATTAACCTTTTTGCATATATTGTTATTTGTGAAATGTTTTTGTATCATGCATTTAGCAGAGAAAAAAAAACAAGTTCAGTCGCAGTGCAACCTGTATATTTGAAATTCAATAAAATAAAGACACTTATTCGATTATAATTTCATCAAGTGACAAAATCTATTGCAATTAATTGCCATATAAAATTCACACTTGGAACTGTCGGGAAAGCCCTCAAGTCCCATGCTGTAGGCTCGTTCCCCTTCAATAACCTTAAATCGCCTCAAATCAGTGAAGATTAGAAATATTTCCAAATGAGTTGATTAATAATTATCTAGAGGATTTTTTCTTATGTTTTCTTTGGTGTCAAAATTGCACTTATATGGACTAAGTGTCTATTTGATTTCGATTTTAGAAGAATTAACTGCAATTGTCTTCGCACTTGTGCTAAGGCATTTGCAGTTAATAGCGTTACTTCAATAAACGAAATCAAATAGATACATAGCCCTTTAATTATGGGCTAACAGAGGTATAATACTTTCGTGTGTGGACGAAATTTGAGCCTGTGAGTAGCATTTCCAAAGGTTCGTGATGAACATAAATTGTGCAGCTTAGACAACCACAGAATGCTAAGTTAGTAACTGTCCGCTTGAATAGGGATTGAGACCTAATCTATCTAAAGAATGCATACTGAAGACTTTTAATTGGCTGTGCGGATGCGCCGGCTGGTAAGAGACCTTGCTTTGCACACATGTAAAATTGTAAGAAGTTTCACACACCAATGAAAAGATTTGAAGTTATTGTCAATATTCTTGATCGTGTATGGGCCGCATATTCTATCATATAAATGATTTTTATTACTTTTGGTTTATAATATGACCTACGTCGCGGGAATGAAATAACCCCGTTGACTAATTTTGATATTACAGGGATGTTATTACACTGAGTTAAGAGCGAATAGCAACGCTATTTTGTAACAGCGAAAATGACGTCATAACGTTATAAGTTTCGCGGAAAATTCAAATGTTGAATTTCAAGAATTTTGACGATTTTTCGCAAAAATTCGGGCCATATCATAAATAGAATATAAAATTTGTGCTCGTAAAAAAAACACCAAAATTTATAAAACTCTTCATCTCAAACAGATAAAACATCAGCACAGCCTCGTTTTTATCTGTTTATAGATGACGCGTTTAATAAATTCGGTATTCTATGACCACTCATTCAATATCCCCTATGTATAGCATATTATTTTTAATCCTAGAAAGCTCAGAAAATCACCACATTAATTCCAGATGAAAGTATTTCCGACATCTTTATAAAGATGTATTACATAATAAGAAGGATTGGTGGTATTATTAACAGAGAATGGTCGTTCCAGTGAATATCAAAATCTCTAAATTTCAATGCGACACTTTCTCGGAAGAGATTTTAAAACCATTTCCTTCGAACTACCTTTATTTTGTAATATTGTTGTTGTGACGCCATTAAATTACGTTTGAAAAAATATGAGCCTGTCCGTGTAATTTCCAAATAACCGCAAAGCAAAGACTCTGGCCAGTCTGTGCATCCGCACAATCTGTCTAGAGTCTTCACTTTGTATTTTGTAGATAGATAAGGTCTCAAAGTATATATGAAAACTAACAAGTAGCCTTACGTTTACAGTATGTGGCTGTCTACATTGGTCATTGTTTGTCCCTCATACATTATTTCAAATTGTTGGATATGTTACGTAACTAAAAGGAAAGAGCATGTCGGAAACCAAAAGATATATCTATGGTGTACGATTTGGATAGAAAGCCGAAAAGAACATGTGCACGTATACCAGAATTCTAGATGTTACTCATGAATGTCGACAATTTGGAGGTGCGCTCATCTTTACACCCGCGCACGGCAAAAATAAGGACACGTACGCCTAAAAACATGGACATGCAATTCCAAAATATGAATAGGCGTGAACGTCCTCTTTTTGTGTGAACACGTCCATATATTTATGCATCTTTTTAATAGCGCCAGCACAATCACATTTTCGCATCATTTGTGGGCGCTCGCGTATATTTAGGCGGTACACCTTACACAACGATACCACGAAGAATGCTTTTTCAAAAGACAATAATCTTGATAATTACGTAGAAACACTATTGTCCCTAAAGAGGTCTCTAAAATACCAAGCAATGAAACAATTCAATCTGAAACAACACAAGTGTCACTTGTTTATGACCCAAATCCCGTCAGAAATACTATTTTTCAGGTTTTGGGTGAAAAAGTGATTGCATTAGATGAGAGATTTTTTTACCTATATGAGCATGTGCGTGATTTTTTTTCAATAATTTTGCAAATGCGAAAAGCAAAGCCTCTGATCAGCCTGTAAATCCGCACAGTCAGACAAGAGTTTTCACTTTGAGCGCTGTAGATAGATCACAGATCTTCATCATGCTTCAAACGGTCAGTGAATTTTCTTACTACAATTTTCGGTTTTCTGGGCTGCTAAAAATTTGTACTTCATGTACAAATAATTTAATTTTATTTGATTTCATCAGATTTCATGCATTCTGAATGGCTGAAACTTGATTGTTTTTTTATGTCAGTGGAATTAATTTTGATTACGCAGCTATTTATAAGTCCCCGCGTAGTAGTGCGCAAATGAGAAAACTGCTTCATTGTTGACAAATCTTTACACTTTTTGCTTCATGACATTAAATTATAAGATATGAAGAGAATATTCGTTGGTAAAGCTAGACTTGAAATTTCTACGACATATTTATATAGAAAAGGTTAAAAGAGGCAGTAAACAAATCGAGGAAAAAGCAGTTATTGAATATCGTCCCAGACAATTAGCCGAATGAATTCGTTTATATCTTTAGAGTATGGTTCGGGAGATATTGGGGAAACACTGATGAAAAAATAATACAAATAATCGTACACAAGGGATCTTTGTTCTGAATATATATTAGGACTCCGTCATACAATAAACAAACAGACACTAAACAAGAAAGTCTCACGAGACTTTGAGTCATGTTCGATTATTTCGAACAAACTTTTACTTAGTATTGTACTGATTATAAATAGAAATAGTTACTTTTGGCGGGTTTATGATGATTTTCCAAAGAGCAATCCTCGGTAACCCTGTGTCGCTCCACTTCGTAAACTATATTCATCGACCCTGGGACAATTTGCTGAAGTTTTCTCGTTCACATGAATAATTCATGAAGCGTTTTGGTTGGTGATCTCAATATTTTTGTGAGAAAAAATGATTGAATTATAGTCTACAATATAGGTCATTTCTATTCTGAAACTTTTTCAAAATTCAAATTACCCTATCGAAGCTTTCTTTGCTCACAGGTATGGTAGACTAGGTCATAGCCTACGTCATCGCACACATATTTCGCTGGCATATTTCCATTATGTTAGGCAAGTTATTCCGAGCCCTTACTGATATATTATAAAAAAAAAAAAACTTCCGAAACATCTAATCTATAAGGTATCTCTTACCAGCCTTCGCTGTAGTTTGTAAGTTTGCTAGTAAACACTCGATCCAATCTCGTTTTTGAAGACGGTATCACTGCGTCAAGGCCATTTTGATAGGCCAACCAAGATATATACAATTATTACAAATATTCATAGAAACGACGTTTCGCTAGCATATTGTCCCAGGGGTAATGAATCCAGAGTAACGGAATTCTTTACACCTCGGCTCCGGTGATGCCAAAGAGCGAGCAAAGAATATTTACAAACTGTATCTTGCGTTGCAATAAAGGTATTGGGAAACTCACGTGAGCATGCTGTAGAACAGCTCGAGACCATGAACTGATGAAAAGAATGTCACAACTTGAGTTCATTTATTCAGTTTCGTGACTTGGGGATGTGCACTACAGCAACGATTTACAAACGAAATCCGAAATCAAAGTTATAAACTCGTTATGTCGTTTCCACATATAGTAAAAAAGATTTGATAATCCTAAATTATTATAATAACCTCTTGACAAATTTTAAATTGGAACTGTTTTAAATAAAACCCTTCTATTGGGACTGAAACATAAAAAGAGCTTTGACGTGTCATTTCCAAATAATTAAAGATTTACTTGTTAAGTATGTTTGGGACATAAAAAAGAAAAGCAATCTTCAAAGTTCTTTATTGACTAACTTATTTAACTAATTTTGCATGCACCCCTTTACCTATTTGTTTATGGCAAAGTTTCGATTTGATTCTGTCTGAACACATTTTTTCCTTAGAAAATGATCTAGAAAATCTACAAGGATGGCTTACTCCGCAGGGCCGAGAAGTTAGATATTGCGCAGGTCGTATAACCTCGGTATTCCAGTGTCGGTACATTCCGTAGGCTATGTATAGGATAGAAAACGAGTGCAGTGGTATATGGGAAATAGACACGAGCTTCAGCGAGTGTCTATTTCCCATATACCGCTGCAGAGCTTTTCTATCTGACTAAGACCACGCTTTACTAACAGTGCCTGTATTTTTTACCCGAACCTCTGTAAAATAAGCAAAAAGTAAAGCTCGCTTAAATATTACTGTTGATATGCGTGACAATGCTAAAATTACTTATGAATCTATTGCCGTTTCTTTTTGCAGAGTTTTTGCAATTTGCGACTGAAAAAAAAGTCTTGGAAAACGGCGCTCTGATTAAATGCACGTCATCTTTTTGCAATGACGCGACACACAAATCCTGTCGAGATTCACGTGCACGACACACTACTACCGTATATCTGTAAATGCAACGCTCGGAGTTGTATCCGTGATATATACTTTTGAAATACTGTTCTCTGATTGGCCAATTCGCTTCAAGCGTGGTCTAAATTGTAATGCTTTACGAGAGATCCCCGAGGATACCTTACAATGCATAATTTAAATAAGAGAAAAAACATAGAGGATAATCGTTTGTTTTTCGTGTAAGATCGATTTATATTTCATTGAGTGAACAACAAGAGCTATATTTTTCACGAGTGGGGGAGCCATGAGTGAAAATATATCTTCTGTTGTTCACGAATGAAATATAAATCGATCTTACACGAAAAACAAACGATTATTCTATTTCTTTAATGCAAAATGACACAAAATGTGAATTTTCTAGGACATATTTTCATAAAGCGCGTCATTTTGCGCGTGATTGCTATGCAACGTTCATTGTGACGTCACTTATTTCGCCCCGCATAGATGACGTCAGATAGGATGAAATGCAGAAAAGCAGGGTATAAGTTTTTGATAATTTCACTGCTTTTGCGGTGAGATTATCAAATGATAATCTACCGTTATTTCTCGATAAACCATCGAAAAGCATTAAAGAAAAACAAAACAAATAATCGTCGAATATCTTTTTCTTACATACAATGAGACCTAGAGTATCCATAATTTGCACGTGGAATCACAAGAAAGCCTTCACGTTTCATAATAACCCTAATACGCATAATACGCACGTGCGTAATACAAATGATTTTGTGAAAATGATGTGAAATGATCAAAACATCGTAAATTCAGCTTAATCAAGCTGTAGATGACTCACCGACAATATACCTCTATAAATATTTTTGATAATAATATCTTTTTTAACACGCATACGATATGTACGTAATTGGTAGGCACGCCATTTTTATGATGTTCTTATCAAGAATACAATTCCTCGGAATTATCACTAAAACGATGGCAAAGCTTTTGAGTGTTGCTTCAACCCAGAATGCTGTACAATAATTTGAGACCCCTATGTACTCTACCTTTTATTTTTTATACTCTTTTAGCTAATATGAAAAAAATGCAACGAAAGTGCAAAGAATAGCAATTCACGTTCACTGGGGATTTTCCTGCACTTAATAACCTTCTTAATCCTAAATTTTTAGGGGAAAAAATGGAAATTTTCGGAAATAAGCTAATCATATTTACGTGTATATTTCCATAGAGAAAATAATACACCCATTACACTCTGCGACAGAGAGTTTATTCATTGTAGACAGATCACTTAAAACGTCAAACATTTATTTCTTGCAAGTATTGATTCCATTAATGGACAAAATAGCCACGAATTGTTTTGAGATGCCAAAACTGTGCTCGGATTACTGCCAAAATTATGATTTATGTTATCAATTTATAGTTGAAAATGTTCAATTTGGCTTAATTTTTATTTTGCTATTCGAATCATTTCTTTCCTTCTGTATGTAAAGCTTTGCTCAGAGTATTGGCCAAAAGTAGTCTGCACAGACATGCAGCCTGAAATTAGGTTACACTAACTACTTTCTTAAAAATTATTGCTGTAAAACCTGGAGCGAGACTGGTTGAAATGTCATAAAAGTAATTTAATAATTTTTGTTTTCATGAATTTTCGTGCATTCTGATCAACTGAAAATCGATTTTATTCCCCCATGAAAACAATTTTGAGTACGCATTTATTATTTAGCTTGCGTACGAAGTTGTCCCGTAAGAAATTAGTCTTACTATGGAGAAATTCTTCGATTTTTGTTTAATTATTTATTGTATTAAATTATTATATATGGAGAGAATTTTTTTTTTAAATTTCATAGACTTATGATACCAAAAACCTAATCACACTCATGTAAGAATCTCTCGCGTATTCATAAAGTCTAATTGTGTTTTTAGTATACCTCAATCAAATGGAAAAAAATGCTCTCTTCATCCCAAATAAACAATTTTTCAATTTCAGCAGATTAACGGTTAACCCTTTCCTGTTTTACAAAATTTTGAACCTGTCCAAATTCAAATGTTTTGCAGACGAAAATTTAAAGTGGATTTAATTTGAAAAATAACCATTCAGTAGGGTAGAAAATAGTGTGGAAAAAGAAGATATTGCTTGTCAGAAGCAATTGCTTCTTTTTACACAATGTTTTCTCAATCATAAAATCACAGGCATGTAAAAAGCAGGAATTAATCAGCAAAGGGTTAAAAGGAGGAAAAATACAAAACTTACACAATATGCTTTCAGTTTTAGTCTTTAACATCAGTTCATATTCTAACAAGTTCAATTAACTTTGTGACTTCATAGTAAGATAATATTTCAATTTTAAAATCCATATAACAAGAGGCCGATTTACACCCCTTTCGATAAAGGAATATTGATATGCCTATGGAGTGTGCCCATATTGCTCAAATATATAAATAAAAGCCAAAGTAGTGTTTCACTACCGACAGGCGATGCCTATTTTCAGAAATCCCATATGAATCCAACGTGTTATCGTTCATTTTGTAATCGAATTTCATTAAAACATTAATTTGATACCCATAATCACATTTGGCAATGTAATTATAAAACTTCACAATGTAATTACATGCTGGATTGAAGTCTAAATACAGTTCACTCACTCGGCAAAGAAGCCAAATCGTTCGAGAATGCGGCAAGAAGATTAATAGGTTGCAAAATTAACATGGCATGTAGCTTATTTGTGTTTATCAACTGACCTATCTCAGTTAAGGTTGTGGATCCGTAATAGCTCCGCAACATTTCGGAACTCATGATTTTTCGCGATGTTGACCTCGGTTAACACTGTTAAAGTTTAGGACTTCCGAAACGTTGCGGAACTATTATGAGTCCACTTTGGATTGACGTTTCTTATTTTGAAGTCCGACCAAAGTTTTCGCAACTTTTGCGAAAAAAACAACAACCCCAAAACTGTGCGGTATTTCTCAAATGAATCAGATATGTCTGTTATAAGACAATAGGGCGTCTATTTACGAATGATTAAACCCTGGTGGAACTCAATTTGTTGTTTTAGAAAAGAACTAATAATACGTAGCATCGATTAATGCACGCAATCTAAACCTCTTCTAGGAGAGGTTAAGATCGTTCAGCAACACAATCGACCAGAATTGTTCGAGCTTAGTTGTTGTTTACTTTTGGTCAGGCGAGAATGACGTGCTGAACGTGAGCTTTTGTGACCACTTTTTGTCAGTCGTGCGACAGACGCAAAACATTTTCAAATATAACATGTTAACCGTTTACCATTTTCCTAAAGTTAAGACTGGTCAAAATTCAGAGACGTCAATATTAAATTTTAAGAATTTTTTGTCATTTTGATAAGAAATAATTATGGGGAAAAAAATGAAATTGCTTGTGACAAGCAATTTCTTTTGTTCCCACACTTTTTCCCAAAGCCTTTTCTCCAAGAGCTTAGAAATTGTATTTGTTTGGAAATGGACCAATGCATTGAGTGGATTTCGAGGTAAACATTGTGCCTTGAATTGACGCTAGTGAGTTTGATACGACTACCGCAAGTCCATATGCACGTGCTCTCGATACTCCGGTCCATTTCCTTGATCCAGGATACTTTGAATGAATAATACAATAAACAATACTGTTCACAACAAGAAGGGGATAATGTAAGCTTAATTGGTGGTATACAAGTCTGCCTTGGCGTCTGCCTATCTTGAGATAACCACAGTAAACAAACAACGGACTGTGAAACATTAAGTTCGACGACAGCCCCTCGCATGCGTTCTTCTGGTTTGCAGCATACTTATGACACACAATCGTTGAGATTGTGTAAGCCGTCCCATTATTCCTCCAAACTTTTGATGCAAGTTGTTGTTGAAGATGTTAAAAAACCCCAATATTATGAAATTTGAATAAGGTTAGGTCAGAATTACCATTATTCCATATACCATAACAGAATCTAAACAGTAGCCCTCTCTTCTTGAATATTGAATTTGCAAGACGCGTTTGCTGAAAATTAAATCACAATCCTTCCATATGTCCAAACTCGCGCCAAATGCTATTAGTTCAAACAACAGTATGATTGTCATCAATTGTTTGAAATTCCAATAACATTGTTTACATAGCTAGGTGGTTGTCAAAAGACAGCAGCCTTCGGGCCCGAAAAGTTTGGCAATGACCTCGGAAACGTTGCGGAACTTTTACGGGTCAACTACCTTAAAAGTACATATTGGGTATGATTAGAGAAATGCAGATTTAGACTACAATGAAAATATGTGAAGCTTTTAATCAGTGAAAATAACGATATCTATGCATGATAATTCGATAACAAGGAATGTATATATTATAAGTTTTGTAGATCAGTATAACTTGTCATTTTTTATCTTGTTTTTTTTTTTAAATCTCTACTATCGTTAATCCATTTTATCTTATAACTATACAAATATCCGTTCGATAACATCCCGTATGATATTTTTTATGATATCACATAGTTATTTTTAGAACAATTATATAATGCGGTTATTTTTAGAAACTTGCATTTCTGTTAGAAACATCTACGAAAACGAGCGAATAGAGGTTATAAGATAAATATAATACGTACTTAGTGTATTGTTTGAAAAATATCTAACTCGGTTGTGGGAATTGATAATTGACTCGGCAGAGCCTCGACAATGGTCAAATTTCCCAACCTCGTTAGATATTTTTTCTCATACAAAACACTAAGTACGTATTATATATTTACACCTTTCTACATCTCGCATTTCAACGAGTAATTAGACGTGAGTCTATGGAAAACGTGAAAATGAAATTATATCAAAGGCTATTTGTAAAGTCTCCGTTACACCATAGCGTTCTTGGGGTCGTTTAGGTGAAAAATGTACGCACAATTTCGTGTAAATATGTGCGCAAACAAACGGATTTTAGATAGTGGGACCTAGTTTTCTGTTTGAGGAATCGCTTGTAGTCGCTTATGGATGTTGTAATAATACAAAAAGGGCGTTGTATCAAATTTTATAAAAGAAAAGGTGGTCTACGCGCCCAGAATATATAAGAAATATCGGACCAGGATATAAATGTTGAACTTTTGGTTTGTTTTTATCGATCGTTTATTTATGATAGCTGCAGAATCATTTTCGTATTGTTGGTATGGCGTGGAGTGATGTTTCGAACTCACGAGACTACCCAAATGTGCATTATTTTGAATCCGTTTGAACACAAATAACATCCGATCAATACGCTAATCTGCCCTTATTAACGCGATTTTTACGCACCCGCCTTACGCTGACAAGTCGTTCACCACTAGAAGTGTTCAAATGCTTAGTTTAAGAAGTTTATTAATTAAAGGCTGTTTCGCGATTCTCAAGCTTACGCACACGCTAGAAGTACGTTTCACAGACATGTGAATATTTATCATACGCCAAAAGTCAAGATTCTATTTGTAGAATAGTATCGGTGTATTCCGACTAGTAAGTTATGGTGTGACGGCGGCTTAACAAGCAATTTATTTCCCTTTGTCGATGGCTAACTGACAACTCATTTCAACAGCTTAAATGAGCTATTACTATGGAATTTGGATCGCCTACTAACGATTTCACTTTGATGAAAATGCACCGACAGTTCTTAATTACATATATATAATCCTAAATTTAACGTATCATACATCCATATAATTTGGTCCAAAATTGAAATAAGACGCAGACGAAAAGCCGTGTATCTACCCCATGGAGGCAAGGTTCGTTAATCGTAATTGTAACGGGTTGTTTAAGCGACACGACGAAAATACCTCGAGTTTAGGATGACAAACCGGCGAAACCTGTTTGCAAATCATAACCCGATTTGCACGCCAGTGCACGTTCAAAGCGGGGTATAATTTGCAATCAGGTTGCACTGTTTTGTCATCCTGAACGCAGGATAGATTTATGCAAAGTCCGTCGAATGATACGTGGTGTCAACATATTCTAACAAACAAAATATACAAACAATACAACATAACATTTAAATAGATGTATGAATATTTGAACGAATAAAATTGATATGTATAATATTCTTAAGCAAAAATGAACGTAAATATGCATATGTTAAATACACCTCTACGCATAAGACGTGTTTATACAACACTAACACCGCCCCCACCCCCAACAGCATTTTTTTAAAGTGTGGCCTTGATAATTGAAATAAACCTTGTTCGATGACATTGACCTTCAAAGATGCAAATTATAAGAGGAACATTTATGCCAAATTACAGTCGTGAAGAGTCAATAATTTGAACAGACTTCGAGTAATAGGTTAAGTTTTCACAGACAGAAAGACGGACGGACGGACGTATAGACACTGGTAAAACAATTTAATCCCCTCCCCCATCTTTCGACGTGGTGGCTTAAAATCAGACATATACAGGTTTTTAATTTTTCCTATCTGCTCGCGAAATATTCTTCTATGTATAGAGCAGTTCACAAATAGACCAGGAGCCAGTTCCACAAAAACATTTAAGGCGCTTTTTTTGTGAAACCGATGACATACCACATATTTAGGAAAAAAATCACGTATCACCAATCTATCATGCATATGTAAAGTGATTATTGATGTTGCTGTTTCGAAAGTCGTCAGTAAAACTAAAAATCGTCTTTAATGTTTTGATGAAACTGGCCCTAGTAGGACGTGTGTTAATTATAAAACTAACACTATTTTAAATTATTTATCTATTTCGACCTTGGTCTTGTATTAAAAAAATAAATGCAATTAAGTCATTTTATGCGTTTCAGAGAGCCAACATTGCAACAATCATTGGCTTCATATTTCATCTTTAATGTTTTTTTGTATTTACGTTATCGTCTTGCGATAGAAGGTCTATGAAAGATTTACAATATGGAAAGCCAAGTATCACTTGGTCAATGTGTGAGCAAAATTTCGTAACTACAGCTTTGTTCAAGCTATGGTTACAACATTTTGCGCGTCCATCGAGGAAAACTATAAGACAATTACTTTTCAGGCTTGAATCCGCCCCGACAAACACTTTCTGGATCTGCCCTTGAAACTGAAATTCGAAGCATCACAAAGAGGCAAATGTACCATGTACAACAAATGGATTACTTTGATACAGTTAGTTACATAGGTAAATTGACATTCATCTCAATCAAAACCATTCTAAGTCGCTCATTCATTCATTCCAAACACTCACACGAACCATTCAGAACCGCTCTTAAATCACTTAAAAGATAAGATCAACAATTACACTCAAAATTAATATAGCTATAGTAAAGTCGCGATTTCACTGACATAATTGAAATTTTAAGCGTCTGGTTGGTTTTTGAAGAGATAGCAAACTATTTATAGAACCTGTTAGTAGAGTATTTTATTAAAGGGAGGTTAATAATATCGCTAATTTTGTTCATCCTGAACAAAATTAGTGATATTTGATCACCTCCCTTGGATTTCACTCAAAACTAGCTCAACACACTCACTGAATTTCATTCCAAAATCATCCATCTTGTCAATTTCACGATGTAATTAACTGTAGCATCAATAACGCACACCAAAGACGCTCAAAAAGCAAAAAAGCACATATATACATTTTTATACAAAATAAGTCATTGCACGTTACTATATAATTGAAGAGGAATTCATGAATAGGTGCTTGTTTAATTGGTGCATAATTAATACATTTAGCATATAACAAAACATCACAATTGTGCCATTTTTAAGGTGGTTACATAATTAAAGTCATCTAATCAATTTTCCTCATTCACAAAAGAACAATCAGAAAAGCTTCTTATACGGAATGTTTTAAAAACAAATACAGTTGAATGCTAATACCATACCGTACAGTAACTAAATAAATTTATTCTTAATTCAAATCTCTTTAGCTCCCTAACAAACAAATTAACTTTAAACAAGAGCCATGTTGGACATGGGCATAAGTCCCCTACCGGCTTTGTTTGTCTCAATGTTTTCCCACGCCAATTCTATCAGGGACGTCAAAACCAGGTCTTGTTAAAGGGTTAAACAAGACTTACATGAGTTGTTGTCTCTGCTGTGCCCACTATACAATTCATGAAAGCAATAGACAGATGCAAGAAATAGTATCAATAACAGTTACCTTGTCTGATCCAAGATGTTTTTCTTCAGTCTTGTTGGTAAGAAATGAGAACTTTCACTGGAGGTGATTAATACTGCTGCATCACCACCCTGACTAACATGGCTTATAATTTTTTTTACATTTTAAAACAGGTTTCATCAAGTTAGCTTGCTTAGTTATTAAATTATTGCAGGATCTATTTTTTGCCATATTTTCACTATTTCTGTTACCATAGCAACCGCACTTTTTGTCAAAGAACAACGATAAAATGATGTGCATAATCTACACATTGCCATCTAGTCATATACCAAGTCTCATCAAATTAGCTTGCTTACTTATTAACTTATCGCAGGATCCAATATTTTTTGCCACATTTTCACTATTTCCGTAACCATAGCAACAACAATTTTAGTCTAAAAACAAAAATAAAATGATGTGCATAATCTACACATTGCCATATAGTCATATACCAAGTCTCATCAAACTAGCTTGCTTAGTTATTATCTTATCGCAGGATCCCATTTTTGGCCATATTTTCACTATTTCTGTAACCATAGCAACCTCAATTTAAGTCGAAAAACAAAAATTAAATGATGTGCATAATCTACACATTGCCATCTAGTCATATACCAACTTTCATCAAAAACGCTTGCTTAGTTATTAAGTTATCGCGGGATCAAGATTTGAGCGGACAGACGGACGGACGGACAGACGGACGGACGGACAGACGGACGGACGGACAGACGGAGGGCAAACCTATAGTCCCCTCCGGTGTGAACACCGGTAGGGGACTAACAATAATTGAAGACACGCGAAAGGTATGGCAACGAAAAAAATTCGGACGGACAAAGACAGACAGATGGTGAAATAAACACGTTTCATACACGTAAAATGCTTGCCTTAGCACATAAATAAACATTGAGACAACCACAAAAGAAAAATGCAAAATCCAAAATTAGACTGTTAGTAAGCTCGACATGGAAGTACCGTCGTTTGTCATGTAGCTTCCATATGATAAGCTTTCAGAAAATAGAAAGATTCTTAACAGCCAGTGACAGGGCTCGGCACTAAGGGGAGTCCGGGACTCCTTGTTTATCAGTTTGGACTCCTTCATTTTGCAAGTAAAGAAAGCGATGGACTCACAGTATTATACATCAGAATATTTTGAAGAAAAAACAAATGTATAGGGCAGTCTATTTTTCACCTCTTGCCAAAACTGTAAATTGTTCACTACAATACTTGTTGAAGATAACATTAGCTTGCATCTAGCAGTAGTTTGAAAGAAAATCATCTAATTTTGGGGGAGAAACTTGTTGAAAAGAAGAAATTGCTTGAAGTAAGCAATTTCTTCTTTTCAATAGTGTTCTCCAATTACAAAAAGTTGGACTCCTTATTTTGAGCTTGGTCTCCTTCATTTCGTAAGTTGGGAGTCCAAAGTACTCCTTACTCAGAGAATTTGGTTTTGATCCCTGAACACGTAAAGTAAGAGCTATTCAGCTTGTCAGAATTAGTAACCCATTTAAACAATCTGGAATTAATGGAATCTTCACTGTGAACGAATAATTTATTTTCTAATGCAATCGAAGCTTGTGATATCTGATATCCGAGAAGATTTGCCTTGTTGGATATTAGATGATGCGGCTAGAAATTCGTAAATTGAGAGTTGAACTCCAATTGACAGCCAAATACGTTACCGCTGACTTAGCAGGACTGGGTCATATTGGGTGTTAGTTACACATAATTCATTTTTTCCTATTAAATAGACTGGATATATTTGAAGCTTTAGACGTGGATTCTTTCAGTCTATTCATCATACGGGCTTTCATATCGTCGCCTGTCGCTGCAAAGTTACCGGTGAAGCTTGAACTCCTGCAATATACGGTAACAAAATGTTTATACAACATCTATATGGTCAAACATACGGCAACACATTTCTTGACTTGTCAAAAGTAAAAAGGCTGTATCTAATGAAAAAAAAAAAATTATATGTGTTGCAGTAAGGCTATTTCACGTCGTAGTAAGCTATTTTCAAAACAATTATCAACTAAGTTCTTTATATAAGTATATAATTAATAAATAAGTGCCTGAATGTTCAAAGTAAACTAAGCCAAACTTTTGGCCTAATCACTAAAGTGTGTTTATCACTTTCATAATAGTAGTAAGCCTACGTACTTGCTTGGCCAGAGAATAGAGTAATATCATGCATTTATAAATCCTCAGATATACGACGCGATTCTAAAAAAAATTACCACTAATAATAATAATAACAATAATAATGATAATAATATCTTTATTTATAGAAGGCAACGTATATGTAAAGCAAATCTTATTTTCAACATGGCCTTCTTAAAACAAATGAATTAACTGCGACAAAATTCTCTCTCTCTCTCTCTCTCTCTCACAAACATTCATTTGTACCTGTTTTTGAGCATGAAATATTTATGTACTGTATGAACGGCCGTTAGTTTGTAATATCGAGGATTAAACGCACACATTTTAAATGCGTTTATAAATAAATGGGCACTTAAGGTAGTGGACCCGTTATAGTTCCGCAACGTAATAAACTTTAACAATGTTAACCGAGGTTTCCTAATGATTTTCATTGGGAAACCTCGGTCAACATTGTAAAAGATCACGAGTTCCGAAACTATACGGAACTACTACGGGTCCAATACCTTAAAACAGTGTCGCGTTTAATCCTTAATATATTGTCCATCAACTCACCTGTCTGCCGGTCTAGATGTTTCAACTTTAGACTCGTACTCTTTAATCATGGAGTTTATAACTTCCTCGTGTTCCGGAGCGATCGCCGACATTTCTTGTTTGAGACACCGTAACCCTGGCAACATGGCTTCCTGAACCAACTGGTAGTTGATAACTTAAGGAGAGTTAAGGATATACAATACTATCTTTGAGACAGGCTAATCTTAATTAAGTTTAGAGTTGAACATTATGAAGCAAATTTTGACGATTTTGCAAAACTTTCAGTTCCCAACGAGTAACACAAAACGAAGAAACAGATTCTTTGCTTGAATTGAACGACGGGTATATGAGCCTGTGCAATTTCAAATATGCGCAAAGCAAAAACTCTGGTCAGCCTGTGTATCCCGCACAGTTTAAACAGAGTCTGAACTATGCCTCTTGTAGTTACATTAGGTCTAAAAGAATGTGTAGACCTTCAAGTAACTTTATTTTCAGAGTTGGTGGCTGTCTATGCCTCTCAATGTTTGAACCTCACCAACATTTCAAATTGTTGAAAATGACACGCACAGTCTTATATTCGAAAAAAAGATTCCTTAACATTTTAAATTAAATTGAATGCGATTATGCGATTGCAGAGAGCACCTATAATCTATAAAATGAGCCTGTGCGTGACATTTCCAACAATTTCACATGTGCACAAAGCAAAGATTCTGGCCAGCCTGTGCAGCCGCACAGGCTGGCCAGAATCTTCTCTGTGCGCTATTTAGACAGATAAGATCTTAATTAATCTTCACGCATTCAGTATATCTTATAACTGCATTGTGTCGTTGTCAACACTGCCCAACGTTCGTACCTCGCGCAGGTGTGAAATTGTTGGAAATGTCACGCACAGGCTCAAATTCATATTACAAGACAGCAAATTGATACAAAAATAAATAAATCATGGGTCTCCAATGCATTCTTTTGAAGGTTTGGTATAATCAGAAATAGACGGGTAAAAAGATTACACAACATTACAGAGGAAAATAAGAAACAGAATATTAGACAGACATAAATATTTCGATTATACAGCCTTATCACTAAACCAGACACCTAAACTTTCTCAGGGCAATGTTATCAATTTAGAATTACAATAATTCATTTTTTTCTATGTCTGTTAAAATCACGGTACGAAATAAAACCACATTCTTTCTGTAAATTCTTTCTGTATGCAATTTTTATTCTTATTATTATTTTAAAAAATTGATAATAGTTTAATCAATTTTATAGGGAGTCTTCAAATAGTCCATCATAAAATCGAAGGTAACTCTTAAACGACTTGACAAAGTTTCACTGACGATCATCGAGTAAGAAAAACCTGTTTACGCGAATCGCGAGTAAAGCTATACCACATTTACATGTAGCTCATTATACAACAACATGGATGGAGAAGATCAACATCGAATTTTTGCCCGGAAAAATTAGGCCCTACCAAGGCGCGAGCGGAATTCGAAACCCTGACCATCCTATCCCGAATCACTTTCCCAAACACTTAACCAAACTAATCTTTATCCCATCAATTTATAGAAAAAGGATAAGTTGAAGATTGAAACCAAAATCTACTCATATAGTAAGAATATAAGAATCGGGATGTATTCCTGTGTGTTCAGATGCCCTAGTAGCGAATGGCCCGATGTTATTACGATCAGGTACGATTTTGAATATTTTCCTTTATCATGTGTCCATCTGGGTCCAAGGTTACAAAACTTTTCTCACGCTCAACTGAAAATTTTCTCAAATTTTTAATTTAAATATATGTATGAAAATAAAGATAATATTAATAAGTTGTTATCTATAACAACTTATTAATATTATCTTTTATGTTAATTCATTAAAATGAGTATTAAATAGAATAAGGGCTTTAATCTCAAATTTAATATTTTGAATTAAGCCTGTGAAAAGTCTTATAACCTCGGGCCCTGATGTCAACTTCGGGATAGTGTGAAGCCCGCATAAAAGAACTTCTATGTACAACGAATTGACTTTCATTTTATTATGGTTAAAATGTTTTTACGTTAATCATGTAAATGTGACCCGTCAAGTGAAAGGGAGCCCTCTGGGTTGTGCGTTTCATGTCGAACCTCGTCAGCTTGCGAGGACTTTCACTTGGGCCATTTTCTCAACACAGAACGATCAATCCACTTTCCTGTTTTAGAATTTTTTAAAATGCAATGTTTGTCATAAAACGCCTTTTGTAGAACCCAAGTTATCAGCCCAATCAGGATTAAAAGAAGGAATCTTAGAGAGCAAGTCCCACGACACTCCTATCATGTATGATTGAATACTGGTTAGTAGTTTCAGAAAAGAAGATTTTTTAATATTTCACCACTAGGGTCCCTTTTTGGTGACTCAACAGCACATAACACAAGATTTACCAGCCTAATCAGAATTTAAAGAAGGAAATTGAAACTGAATGTCCGAAGTCCTGCATGATTTGGTTGAATTATGACATGTTTTAGAGAACATTTTTTTTTGTTTCACCATAAGGGTCCCTTTTTTGGATGACGTGAAAACCTGTAGCATCCAAATTTACAGCCTGATCAGGGTTTAAAGAAGGAATCTGAAATGTCCCAAGAATCATTCCTGTGAAGTTTGGTTGAATTCTTAACAGTAGTATCAGAGAAGATTTTTTTTCCATTTCATCAAAAGGGACTATTTTTCAAGGACGAGGCAGCCCGTAGAGCCCATGTCTGCAACGTGATTAGAATTTTTAGAACAAATCTGAAGGAGCATATCCTAGGCATTATTTCTGTGAAGTTTGATTGATTTCTGAACAGTAGTTTCAGAGAAGAAAGGTTTTTTTTTATATTTCATCATATAGGACTCTTTTTCAGTGACGCGACAGCCCGTGGAGCCCCATTCGGAACATCGCTCGGACTTTTCCGTAAACTGGAAAGTACCTCGGACGTAAGTGTAGTAATTTTTGGTCATTTTTTCGGTAATATGGCTCCTGGTGGTACTTTGGTTAATACGCTTGAAGAAAAGTTTATTCCTTTAATATTTGGCGATCGTCTGTGGAGATCATTTTGGCATGATATAATTTGAAAGCAAAACGCAGTGAAACACTGCGTTTTGTTTTGCAGTGAAACACTGCGTTTTGTTTTCAAATTATAATATGCTCAATTCTAACCTTACGTTGATTTTATTTTTCGCAACGTCATCCTTAGTTATGTTTGTGACGTCATAAAAACCGACGTGCGATATGACGCACTTTCATGGCTGCGACCCTATAATTCCCGAGGTCTATTCCGTAGAATCGCCGAGGGTTCCCGAGTGCGTGGAGCCCAAGTCATCAGCCCGATCAAAATTTCACGAACAAATTTGAGAAAGCATGTCCCAAGGATTATTCTTATGAAGTTCGATTGAATTCTGTCCAGTATTTTCACAGAAGATATTTGAAGAAAAAATTAACGGACGGACGGACGCACGCACGACGGACACCAGGCCACGATAATTGCCGAACTGGACTTCGTCTAGTTGAGCTAAAAACCAAGATTTCTTATAATCTAGAGATCCATTTTCGTGTAAAATGACATTTATGCCTAGATGTACAGCACCATTTAAAATTGTATTTATTTTCTTGTCAAACAGTCCCATCATGAATTAATTTGAGATATTCAAATTGTTTTAAACATTGATTATCTGTCAAAACAAGTGTAATAAATATCTTCCAGAGAAAAGCGATAATATTCATAATATCTTCCTCGCAATAAAATAAGCTCAAAATGTCTCTATGTAACATATTACCATGTCATATTAAATTTTATTTGGCGCTTCGGTTAGCTATAAAATAATCAAAATACCCATTCCGGTATTTTACTTTTCCAGAACACTTTTAGTTTGATAAGTAGATTTTCCATTTAAAAGAGCCTTTTTCATTCTTCAGTATTGCATAAGTATTGAATGTTAGGAACACCATTTTATTTATTAAATAAGTCATCTATGTATCGGCTTAAAACGACGTTCTGATATTTTCTATCTGTTTTAGAAGAAGAGTAAACTCGATATTTTGTAAACACTATTTCGATATTCTGTAAATAATCTAATATGATTTTTTATGATAAATAGAAACGTATTTAATAACTTTACTGTGCAAAGTATTACACCGTTTTTAAAATGCTGCCATTTCCACAGTAACAAAATATCGTTGCTTTACGGATATTTACATAGTTGTAAGAGGTTAAATTTACCATAGAGTTACCAATTACTATACAGTAATCTTGACCTGACTCAAATTGAAAAAAAAATCTAAGGTTGTTGGATTAAGAAAACATTTGACCTTTAAGTTAAAAAATACTTTGAACATTGAAGAAATTGCTTCTTGTGAGCAATTTTTTCATCGCAAAAGGTGTTTTCCGACGCCCTTTTCGATGCATAAAAGCGGGATTGAGTAGAAATGGAAAAAGTATGTTTTTGAAGGTGTTATATACAACTCGAATACAGTTAATCCTTACACAACAAAGCAATGCGCAAAGTGGACACCCTGTTCAGACTCGTTTTAACACGATATGCTCAAGTTATCTAAAATACTGAGGAAATGAGGAAATGAACTTGCAGCAAGAGTTCGTAACATTCCTGAAATACTTTAGAATTTATTCTAGACCGTGATTCAAGGATTCATTAGTTAAGGCAGTGGAACCGTAATAATTCCACAACATTTTGGACCATATGATCTTTCAAAATGTTAACCAAGGTTTCCTAATGAAACTCATTAGGAAACCTCGGTTAACACTGTTAAAGTTGATTACACCTGATATGTTGCAAAACTATTACGGGTCTACTACCTTAAGCCTCAAGTAGTAAGTTTTCACATATTGTACTCTAATAAGACTTCAATATTTTGACTGTTTAACTTAGCTCTCAAAGCGGGCACCATTACCACTTAAAAATTCATTTCCTAGCAATATGCGTGTGAATACGAGATTAACAAAATGATTAACTCCCAATTCATCAAGCAACCAAAACTAAACAGATATCTGTAAGCGTAATTCAAGTGCAAACCCTAATAAATATGATTGACAACAAACTCCAAGAAAGCATTAATTCTCCCTTAAGATTACCGCAGCTCTGTCACATTTATTGCCATGTTCCATATTCCGATGAGTTTTGGTATTGATTGTTTATTAAGCTTAACAGCCTGTTGCGTCTCTGAATGCATCAATTTCATGTAATGGTTGAATCTCATTAAAGTTATTGAATCGTGCATTACTTGAATTTTCTTGTAATCAGTATAACTCGCGTTTTCTTCCAGACTTGTTACGTTTGATAAGATTGTTTGGGAAACTTCCGAAAAACATGTAATACAAGTCCGAAACAAACTATAATTGAAACCCCTTTGTAAGTCGTTCGATCCTTCTTTGCCAAAAAATCGATTAACCAAAACACTTTTCTAAAATGGGATAAGTGGTGATGTCTGTCATTTTTTCTCCTTATTTTCCTTCTCTTTGTCTAGAGTGACTTAGACGTCGTATCAACAGCTTGAATAAGCTGTAATTACGACAATTCAGTCGCAAAGAATTGAATAATAATACGCCCGTCAAAAGACGGGGCGTATAATGTGATCATTAGTGGCGCCCTGAGTCTAGGCGGTTTCTGCTTCTTTGTCCGGATCATAATAATGCCACCTTTTGTCCTATTGACATGAAACTAGGCAGTTATGATCCTCTTATGATAACAGTGACATCAAGCTATGGAACGATCGTTTCTTGTGAACGTTTTAACCTTTTTATGTTTCATTTCCTTGGCCATATATTTTCGAGAAAAAACGTTTTCATATTTAGGACGTAACGGAAGTAACAGTACGGGGCCGGCGATCCCCTTTAACCGTTTTGTTTGTACGGGATTTTATGCTGCTTTTAACAATATTTCAGTTATATAACGGAGGTTGTAGCACCTACCATTGCATTTCTGGTATTTCTCACACCAGTACTACCATTACATCCTTTCGGCTTTCGTTTTTGAGAAATAAATATAGGTCAAATTGTAAAGGGCAACTCAGTATTTCCGCAAACAAGAGTTTCTAAACGCGAAAGCGAATTTACGACTATAAGTGTTGACGTGGATCGCAAAGGCGCTCCTGAATAAGAAACTCCGTTCCCATAGCAGTCTCTTGTACCTGTAATATTCCGGATATATAACGTCCGAACGCGACACAAGTGTATTAAAAGATATAGTAGATTTACATTTCTTTATTCAGTAAATTCTTTAATTGCGAAAAAACACTTAAGCCCAGATGTCAGTCTTCATAGTTTGCAGACTAAGCTCGTTAACCACCCCTACCCATCCTAAAGACGTCAGCCTACCATTAAATGATTGTCCAGACTTTGTATTCTATACGTTTTTTGTGTTGTTTTTTTTCTTCAAATCCCATCATCCAAAAATTAAAGCTCGACTTTCATCGAGATTTTATTTACCTTAGATAACCGAGTTTACCAACTCCTTCCGCTATGCATTCCTTATTGACAATGTCGCATACCAATCTCTTCACAATGATTGATTAGAAAGTTTATCTTGATTGATAATACTCATTATCTACAAATTCAATTGATTCATTCCAACAATGAACATCTCCTATATACATTAATTTATCATGTCTGTTTTCGGGACCATTTTGTCAAATGGCGCGTACAATGAAATGGATAATAACAAAAATAATTTCAGAATTTCCCCGAAAATCAGACATTTTCCAAAGGATACAACAGCAAGAGAGCGCACTGTAGGCCTCAAACAGCAACAACGCCATTTCTTTCTTCTTTCCGTCATTCTGAAGGTTGTTTGTTTCAAGGGTAATTGCTGTTAGCCTGGGCAGAACAACTGAAACGAAAGAAAAGGATCAATCAAATCAAACGAAGTCTATCATTGGTTAAGTTTTTGGTCGGAACATATTTTCAGCCAATCAGGTTTGTTTTTACAATTATTACAATTGAAACAACAATCTTGAATGGCTGAAAGTATTTTCGGTTTTACTAACTGTTGTCTTATGTAGGCTTCAACTGCGTGCAGACAAAAAGCTCTCCTTCGACATTTTTAATACCATGGGTAATGTTTTCACGTTCAAACAAATATCATTTTTTAAGAAATGTTTACAATAGTTCAATTTACATTTGGTTTCCTGAAGGTACCTAAAATGTCAGAAAAATGTCATTTTGAAATCAAATTTTGCACAAGTAATTTGTAGAAAATACACTTTCCCGGAAGTACTAATTTTTCTGTATCAGAAAAGTGTTATATACCATTTTAACAAACGTGCTACACACATGTCCAAGAAAATAACAATTATCACATTTTTAAACAAGTCATGAATACAAAATAACTGCACTAACCACGGCCAACTAAGAAACCAGAGAAAATAATTCCCATGGCTTTTCCCTGACCTACATTCTCATCTTTTTTCCTTGCAATAACAACAATTGGCTATTTCTTTTAATAATGTGTAAATGCTAAAATAAATTTTGTGTCACTCAACGATAGCTTTTGCTTTCTTAGATACAACGATTGTTACTTGAAAAGCAAAGTCTACGTTTACACATATTCATGCTGAGTCTTTTATTACAAGAAATGTCATATCACTCTTTGTTCCTTTGAGTAGAAATAGCATCGCCACATTTGAAGTTTTCCTTTATTATTGCATAAAGTTTACGTTTTCGGGTCGTTATCGCCATGATACGTTCATGGACAAAACCCGGGCGTTAACGGAAGAAAACGTGGACTAATAAGTAAATTCACGTGCCGTTAACGCCCGGCTTTTTTCACTTGAATAACCTAAGTCTGGGCCTATACAGTTTATCAGTTTCTCTGTCTAACATTAATATAGAGCATAAACAAAGACGTCAATCCTATTCCCGTGTTAATTTTTGTGACGTCATTAATTTACCAATCAACGTCGGTATAAACAAAAGTGATGACGCAACGAATAACGCAATTTTCCAGCACATTATTACTTTTGGAGCCAGTTCTAAACAATCCTGTAAATTATTTTGCAATTTCTGTTTGAATAAATACTGAGGTCTTGCTTTTTATGCGATAATAGCGCCAATTCAAGTTTTTTTTTCCATGCATTTACATTTGCAGAGACTCTCATAATGCTTTTACAACCTCGCACTCGGGTGTTAAACCATTTTTCGGGTCTCTGCAAATGTTAACGCCCTAAAAAACATGAATTAACCCTATATTATTGGCACATCGAAGGCAATGAATAAATACAATGTTCATTATAAACACAGAGAGTTTATTATTTCGACTCATCTTCTACAATAGTTTATTTATCTACATTATTCAAACAAGTTGCCATAGTTTCGGGATAACAAACTGCAATTTCTTAATTTGAGAAAGCCTTTGACTAGCACCAATTCTCGACTACGTTTAGGAAATGTTATAATCATAACTATCAAAGGCAAAAAACTAGAAAGCCATGAATGGCTTGAGTCGCTCCACAGGCTTGAAATTCTTGTAAAAGCAAATGAATGTTTTGACTAGATGTTTAGATATTTGGGGTTCTACTGATATTGAAAATGATTTTCTAAGTTTCAAGTATATAACAGATAGAGAAATGACCTCCGCTATTTAAAGACATATTTTTCATCAAATCAAAAAAACATTTTTGGTAAACTGATAATGGGTCAACCAAAGATCATACCAAAAATGTTTGATTGATATCCATCAGTTACATTCTGATAAAATGATTTTCATAGTTTCCACTATTCAACATATTAAGAAATGACCTCCGCCAATAAAATGCATTTTTTCATCCAATCAAAATAATTTTTGGTAAATTGATAAAGGGTCACTCAAGGATCATTCCAGTGAAATTTGGATGATATCCAAAAATTAGATTCTGAGAAAATGATTTTCAAAGTTTCCACTATATAACATATAGAGAAATGACCTCTGCTAATAAAATGCATATTTTTCATCAAATCAAAATAATATTTGGTACAATGATAAAGGGTCACTCAAGGATCATTCCAGTGAAATTTGGATGATATCCAAAAATTAGATTCTGAGAAAATGATTTTCAAAGTTTCCACTATATAACAAATAGTGAAATGACCTCCGCCCATAAAATGCATATTTTTCATCCAATCACAATGATTTTTTGTAGACTGATAAAGGGTCACTCGTGGATCATTCCAGTGAAATTTGGATGATATCCATTAGTTACATTCTGAGAAAATGATTTTCAAAGTTTCCACTATATAACATATAGGGAAATGACCTCCGTCCATAAAATGCATATTTTCCATCCGATCACAATGATTTTTTGTAGACTGATATAGGGTCACCAAAGGATCATTCATGTAAAATTTAATTGGTATCCATTGATTAGAATATGAGAAAACTCACATTTTACCATATTTGGAAATTAGCCACGCCCATTAAATCCATGTTTTTCATTGGATCAAAATTTCTTGAACAACTTTGAAAGAGGGTCACCCAAGGATCTTTCCTGTGAAGTTTGGTTGAAATCCATCCAGTAGTTTCTGAGGAGATGATTTTTAAAGAAAAGTTTACGACCGGACGGACGCACGGACGGACGGACGCACGACGGACAAAACGCCATGACAATAGCCCCAGTGGCTTTCAGCCAGTGGAGCTAAAAAATGATAAACGCAAATATAAACTTTAAAACACTCAAAACATGGTGATACCATATAGTTAGGCATCATTTTGAAGGGAAGAAGATCGCAGCACATGTGTAGGCTTAGAAAAACTTACATTATAATACAGCCAGTTGTTAGTTACTTGGGTGTAGGAAAATAAGCCCTGTGATCAGGATGTAAAAGCGTTTCCCGAGCGCTATGAGATGATACCCCGCTTTGCACGTGAACATACGTGCAAAGCGAGGTATCATTTCGAAAGCGCTTCGTTAACATTTTCATCCTGAACGCAGGGCTGGCTTCACAAAAGTGATGACAAAATAGATATATGCAAAACACGACATTGTATAGTTTGTTATGTCTTTACGTTTAATAGAAGACAAAATCTTACACAAACCGTAGACTAACATGATATGTTTGCTGCAGAAAATTGAACGGCGTATGAATATTTATGACCGTACTTTCAAATTATAGGAGATCTTGATAGTAGGGTGTAAAACATACGTCTGGACCGAGCACTATAATCGTCTAGCTGGTAGTTCTTGGGGATTTTTTTTTGAGAGTGTGTTTTCCCTCTTTGTTGACTATTATACAGAATTAAATAAAAGTATTCTAAATGTCTTTTCTGCCATCCGTATACTGCGCAGTCAGCTCAAAAATATTGCAAGTGTCAATACATATATACATGTATAGACACTTACAAAAGTTTTGATCCGACCCCTTGAAATCAAAGGGGCGTGTTAGAAATAAAATATAAACGCCCTACTTTGAAATTATGATGAATCTAGGTCTGTTTACATGTTAGAAGAAATTTACTTGCACTTGGTCGAAAATGATATGTATAAAATTTCAAGCTAAGGCAGCCTTACAAAAAACGATCAAAACATAACTACATTTATTTAGGATGCTATCTATGCAAGGATAAATCTTGAGTACCATACACAATATCATGTATTGTCAAAAACCGAAACAAAGACCAAGCAGTTTGACCTTTACGTACGCTTTCTACTTGCGAGTTTCTGCGTTAGGAAAAAAGAGCCGTGTTTTAGTCTGCATGACACACATCCGTTGTTCCCGCCGCTTCTTTGTTCAATTAAGGGTTTTTCTATAGACGGATAAGATAGATTCGCCGAATCCATGAATAGTGTCTGCAAATTGCGTTTCATTCACGATACCAAGTCTCACAAATGATAAATCTCTGTTGTATTGTGGGTCGAGTTCCCGTTTCCCGAAAGAATTCGCCTGCTTTCTGAAATTGGCAGGTCCTCAGAATTTACCAAACGTCAAGGAAGACGACCATTCTTTTGTTCCTATCCTTAACACACCAACTGTCATACTTGAAGTCCTCATTTAAGAAAAAAAAGAGATTATTCTTTTTGGTTTTCATAAGCTGCTTTGAAAAAGATTTCAGGTCTTTCAAAGGTAAATACGTTTATAGATTGGGCTCACGCTTACAAGTGACAATTTCTAGATAGGGGCACCTTAATTCTGGCTTTAACCCTTTGCTGTTTAATCCCTGCTCTTTACGTGCCTGTGGTTTTATGATTGAGAAAACATTGTGAAGAAAGAAGAAATTGCTTCTGACAAGCAATTTCTTCTTTTTCCACACTATTTTCTACCCTATTGAATGGTTATTTTTCAAATTAAATCCACTTAATTTTCGTCTGCAAAACCCTTGAATTTGGACAGGTCCAAAATTTTGTAAAACAGGAAAGGGTTAAGGATATAGCGATAAGCAGTGCCGTCAATAGGACTCCTTTCTAGTCGTTTTGTCCGCCATCGCATCCCCTGTCCAGCCTTGCATTCAGGATGACAAAACGGTGCAAACTTTTTGCCAATTATACCCCGCTTTGCAAGTGCACTTTTGTGCAAAGCGGGATGTAATTGGCAGACAGTTTGCACAGTTTTGTCATCCTAAAGGCGTGGCTGATCAAAATATAACGGCAACTAGTTGACAATTAGCTTTGAACAACCCCCATATTCATTGGTTGAGTCCGAAAGTCCATTCCCTATATTTTGACAAAATAACTGTTTCATATACATGTAGTTTCAAATATCCAAGCTCTTTCCTATTTTAGTTTTAAAAAGGTCGCGCACAAGTACAAATCATATTTTCAAAGAACACGATTAATGTATTCCAGGGGTGTTTTCAACAATTTCATTTTTGCGTAGAGCGTATACATTGAAGAGTCGGTAAAGATAACACAGTGTATTTAGGACATTCTCTGATCGCTACAATAACTAAATAAATTCAGTTAGCTTTTAAGATTTAGCAAGAAATGTAGAAACTTATTAGAGGGTGTACCTAGCACTTAAGTAAACTTAGTTGGAAGTTTTATAAAATTCATTCTTACGCACATATATTATTAAGCGCTAAATTTACGAATACTGAATGAAATTCCCGGAGAATCTTTCTTTTTTTATGCTTATAAATATGCATATTGCATTTAATGATAAGAAAAGTCTTCGATAAATTTTGTCAAATTGTTCCAACTTACATACCTTGTAAAAAATATTGTACGGCCAGACCTAATTGGATGTTTGAAAAGCGATTTCCGTTTAATATCTGTTGAAATCAATTTCTTTTTCAATTTTTTTCTTTCATAAAGTTCCAAGAAGATCCCTTTTTTGTGTGACGGTTCACATATATTTATTCAGAGAAAGAAGACACATATTTGGATGTCGATGCCGGTATTTATCGGGTAATAATACTATTACAATTCGTTTGTTCCATGGACTATTTCATACAGCACTATCGGCGATAAGGGTTGGCAGGATTGTGGAAATCTTCCTTATAATGAAGTATGTGATCAATGCAAAGCGTTTTTCAAATGGGAGGCACATGAATTGAGCATATTGTAAAGTCGGTATCGAAAAAATAACGGACGAGAGTAACGTTTCAAATCTGTCTGTTGGGACTCTTCCTATTATAGTTTGGAGTGGTATGATCTTTTTCATTGTTCTTGGATTGATTTACAGGCAAGAATAGGAGAAGTAAGTACAACTTTCTTTTAAAGTAATCTTACGCGACATGAATAACATTTGAGCCTGTGAGTGACATTTCCAACAATTTCAAATGTTCACCAAAAAAAGACTTTAGCCAGCCTGTGCATTTGCACAGTCTGACCAAAGTCTTTATTGCACACTTCGCAGATAGATGAGGTCTCAAAGTATCTTAAGACATTCAGACAATCTTCTATGTGGACTACATAGCTTTCTAGGATGTTCAATGTTTGCCCCTTACACACATCTCAATTTGTTGGAATTGTCACGCACAGGCTCATTGTATAATCGAAGGAAGTATCGATCCTGATCAAACTGCGTTGTCTCAACAGGATCGAAGCTCTTCCATTTTGAGGACTGTATTATTTGTATGCAAAAAGTTGCAAATTCAAATTCAAATTCCTTTATTTGTTAAAAAAATCCAATTTTAGGATTGTCACCAAGAACATACATACAATTAACATACAAGACAGAACTTATCAAAAGGTATATATCGGATGGGTATATAATCTAAGATTAAAGAACCGATATGAAATATCAGCATACATATCGAGAGCCAGGGTCAAATCATGATAATATAAAAAAGTTGCAAGAAAAAGATTATCGACACCTTTCTAACTTGCATTTATTTTCTAAAACAATGTCATTTTCGTATCACGGGAAAGAAAAGAAAATTGTTATTTCTTTAACTCTGATATGATTATGAAGATATTCAACCTAAGGTAGTGGATCCGAAATAGTTACACAACATTTCAGACGACATGTTCTTTCACAGTGTTAACAGAGGCTTCCGAATGAAAATCACAAGGAAACTTTGGTCAATATTTTGAAAGTTCATGAGTGACAACATGTTGCGGAAATATAACGGTTTCATTACCTTACACTTTGATATCGCGAAGCTGGATATAATTTGCAAACAGCTTGCATCGTTTTATCATCTTGAATGCATGGCTAACCAATTTGACCGTTCGGCGAACGGGATATAGTAATGGTCTCCGTCCGTCATTCCGTCGTTCCGTCATACCGTCACTAAACTTGTCCGGAGCACATCTAAAGTATAAAAGCTATCAACTTTAAACTTTATAGGTAGATCTCGCGGAGGAGAAGTGCAGTGCACAAGAACTACAACTCTTGCTTGCATAATTTTGGATTTCTTGACCTTTGATTAGGCTCAAGTTTACTTTCAAGCTTTGATGGCAGGGGATGGCCATGTCCGACATGGCTCTATTTTAAATAAAGGTTATGCTGTAGATTGTACTAAGTCGCATTAAGAATTCGATTTTCTCAAGCTTAATATCGAGCTGGATAATAAAAAATTACGGAAGAGTTATTTATTCTTGAAAGGTTATAAGAAAATTTAACATGATATTTCTGGAATCAAAATATTACATCATTTTATTTTTTATCCTATTTCTACAAAATCCTTCGACTTTAACGACCATATGAGGAAACTTTCTCCTAAATTTGTGTTCCTTTGCTTTTTCAATGTGATAAAATTAAATGACTTTTGAGGGCTTACATAAAGTTAAAACAAATCGTTAAGATTTTCTGGTCTCCAAAAAGGATTTTTTGTACGTGTATATTTCAAATGACGTTATAGCGAATTAATTACTCTTGGATAAAGTTACAATTGAATCGTTGTCTAAATAAGCATTTTAAAAAAATAAATGAGCATGTGCATGACATTTCAAACAATTTCAAATGTGAGCTCAGCAACGAATCTGGCCAGCTTGTGCATCTGCACAGTCTGGCCAGAGTCTTAACTTTTGCATTTTCAGAAAGATAGGGCCCAAAAAGCCATTAGAAAGTCAGGCAAATTTCTAATTATACTACGTGGCAGTCAAGGTTGGTTAATGTTGGCCCTTCACGCACATGTCAAATTGTTGGAAATGTCACACACAGGCTCAAATATTTCGAAGACGTTTATAAAGTTATGAAACAACATTCCCTTCACTTGGTCATAGGCCCTGAGGCAAACTTATTATTTTTGACTCGTCACAAGGGCGTAACAATAATTACGCACATAACGTAAGTGCGTATTAGAAATAAATATTCTTTCGAAAAATATCGTTGATGAATGATCATAACATTGAAATACAGCTGTAGTTACGTTGTTTGGATCATTCACCAACGTTCAAATCATATAAAAGGTTAGCGGGCGAAGGACGTTCGTCGTTTGTCACAGTCCACATATCGCCTTATCCTATATATTTTAAGTTGGTCGCCTTCTGAGAGCGTATACATTTCAAAACCCTAGTTACGCCTTTACGTCACTCAAAAAAGCAACATCTCGGAACTCCATAAAACTAAATTTTTGAAAAAGATTTTGATTTGGTACAGGACAACCAGAGATCGCATTTCAAAATTTCTATCATAGGAAGGTAGAATGATTATTCTAGATACAGAAAATTAGTAAAGTTCGAAAAGTTTCTATCCTAGTCAGTCTGCGCAGTGTGACTGGCGTGGAAACTTTACGAACTACCCAGATGTCCCCGCGTAATAGGTGACATTTTTTGTTCACCATACTGTGAAATGGGTCTCATTAGAGTTCTTATATTCGCGACTGATTGAGAACGGATAACAAGAATGACGCTCTATAATCTTTTTGAATGAATCGACGTTACAATCGTCGATGTTTCTAACATAAATGCAAGATTCTAAAAATAACCGCATCTATATTTGTTTTAAAGATATCCATGTGATATCATAAAAATATAATAATAATAATAATAATAATAATAATAATAATAATAATAATAATAATAATAATAATATCTTCATTTATAGAAGGTAAAACATTAAGACATCATTTTCAAACAACAATAGATAAAAAAGTGTCTTTTTTACAATGTTGCCTTCTCTCCCGCGAACAAAATCGATCTAACTCATCTATTTTCTGACTCAATCTCACTATCTGACAACCAACATATATACATTTCTGTCTCTCCCTCCTTCCCTCCCTCTCTCTCTCCCTCTTTCTTTTTCTCTCTCTCTAACAGACAACTTTCGAAATATTTATCCACGTAGCAAGCAGATATGTGAAATTCATTTACACACAAATTGTACCATATATAATGACATCGAGATTCAGGAACAAGAAAATTATAGCTAATAATATTGAGGTGGTAGCTTTAATATTCGTCTGCGTCCCTTCGGTGTCGTAACTTCCGTACGATCATAAGAAATAGAAGACAATAAATTCGGAGAAACAGTCGCTATACCGTATGTGTCGGCTTAAAATGAAACGTTAGAATCGCGCATAAATGGGTCAATTGTTTCAGTAAAAGAAGCTAAGATCTTTTTCCTTATAATACTGATTTTAAATTTGGTTTCATCCCAATGTTCCTTATTTTATTCACATTAAAACAGCCTGGTTCAAAACCCACCAACAACTGATTAAGAAGAAAGCAGACAATGTAGGCCAAGATCACACTGCACGCCATCTTGTCGAGCCAAGGGTTACGAACGTTTTACTTATCTTCGAGAAGAAGCTATCGATTCGATACCCCTTGACTCGTGAAGATGACTGCACGCCTGTGTATGTTTGTCTTAATATATAAATAGAAGATATTGAATGAGTGGTCATTGAATAGGGAACTTCGGTATGACGTCATAGCCCACTAGCCAATAAAAATGGTTGGCGTTGAATCGCCTCGCTCTATTTAATTTATGTAAATATTGCCCAATCTAAATCACTTTTTTCGCTTTACTTGAGGAAAAAGGTATCAAAACAATACATTTTTGAAAAGTAAATCATTCGAACTTTTATGAAAACATGTTTATAAAGAAAATAACACGAATATAGAATTAATAACCATGCTTTGAAAACACCACTATCAAAAAGGAATAACATCGATTTGGTTGATTTTTTGCAAACATTTATCATTTTCACCGCTGATTTATCTTGATTTTATCTGATCCTGATTTTTTTTCTTTAATATCTTATTATTATAAGAAAAATAGGTTAATGTTTTGTTTGTTTATGCGAACAAAATCGTTCGGTAAATCGGCATTGATAGTCTTTCCCAATCACTCAAAATTTAGCCATTATATATCCAAACAATATCTGTCACACTATTACAAAATATTTCGGCATGTTACAATTTTCCTTAGATGCCTAATGACATTCCCTAATTAGGGAATATTGATTCTTGAATGACAAGTGGTGTCATTATCGATTATTTGTTAGACAAACCCTTTCACCTTGTTGAAAACAGTGAAAAGGTATTCGATTTGGGCTAATTGACCTGTTTAAATACAAAGTGTTCAAACTGATGGTTTTTTATGGTACTAAGAATGCTCCATGACCGACTGACGTATGAATTCAAAGTCGGCTAGTAAGAAAGGCGGACGGACAGACGGACAAACAGACGGACGGACGAACAAACTAACGAACGAAATTACAAACGAATGGACGGACGGATGGACGGACAGATAGAGGATGGAAGGACGGATGGATTGATGTATGGAAGGACGGATGGTGGATTGATTGATTGATTGCATGGAGTTTAACGCCGCTTTCAACATTATTTCAGTCAAGTTATATAGCGGCGGCTGGAGCACCTAACAATGGATTCCTGGTATTTCTCTCACCAGTACAACCATCACATTCTTTCCAAGCCTCCAGCTGCTATCACGCATAGGTCTACGATTTATCAACCCATTGGTGAGAGACAAATAGTCGGAAAGAATGATTGCCGCCGTCGGGGATCGAACCCGGGACCTGTAAATTGACAGTCCGACGCGCTACCAACTGCGCTATGACGGCGGCGACGGATGTATGGATGGACGGACGGACGGACGTATGGACGGATGGATGGAGGAATGGTTGGACGGATGAATGAATGAATGAATGAATGAATGAATGAATGAATGAATGAATGAATGAATGAATGAATGAATGAATGAATTTGATTTTATCATTTCGAAAACATTTTTATCATTTGCAGTGGTGGATACAGGATTTCTGTAAAGAGGTTTTGAACTTAAAATATAGATGGTGCCTTTTCCTATAAGTGCCCAGTTCTTATTGAATTTCTCTATGATAATTTAATGACAAATCTTCGACCCCTCACTGCAATCCCCCTCAGGATCCGTCAATAATTTGATTGGTTGAAATTCTACACTTCTGCTAATTATTACAAAGATAACAAAAAGTATGTGTTTGAGTGACTGTAATAGTTCTATAATATCAACGAGATTGTAATCAGTCAAATGTTGCAATTCTATAGTTGCAATGTTTTGAAGCATGTGGAATATTTTGACTTTTTATATGACAGCATGTTATTTCTATGTCTGATTAAGCATAATATTTGATGTGTAAACCAAGCTTTCACACATCGGGCTCAAAGACTAGTTGTGTCATACTGAAAGCAACCAATCAGTGGCGAATGACATGGCTTGATTGATGCAGATCGAAGAAAATTAGGAATGTGGTATAAAACGTTGCGTAAGTAAGGGCGATCTTAATGGCCCATGCACGTGTGTGGGATAAGCGGCTACCGTTTTATGACATTGACAATATTGATTGGCGCATCCGGTTAAGGTCAGATTAAAGAGATTCGCCGTGTAGTATAGATCATTGGGTTAGGAATGACAATCTGTATGACACATGTTTGTGTGATGAGTGCCGATAATGTTTTTCATGTCCCACAATGTAAACTCTCTGTTAGGGTTTTTGTACCTAACAGTATGTGTTCGAAAAGCAGTTTCATCCGAATATCTTGGATTTGCAACGTTCGCTTATTATCTAACATGACCTTAATTTCTAAACGTGTGTGTGTTTTCATTTTTATCAATTTGGATTTAATATTTAGATAGCTTTGGACGATTCTCAATATTCCTAGGTTAAAATGACTGGATTTATGTTGTAAAGACCATTAAGGATAAATACAAAACTTAAATCTAAGTTTGGATGTTCTGAGACGGGATGAATATCGTTACTGAGATAAAAAAAAAAAAAAAAAAACAGCATTGAAATTCAAACTAACATATTTCATTGCTGTGTGGCCATAAATGACGTAATTACAGCTTTATTCGTGTCCCATTTCCGATACTTTGGTTGCTCAACTACGAATCATTTGGATTCGTATGACTCTCCGGGTGGTTATATTTCGACACAAATTATTCATTTCAAAGACATTGTCACATGATGACAACTGCATAACCAGAAGAAGGGGTGATTTATCTACATTTTGACACCTTCATCACTTGAAATAAATCAGTACAAATGTATAATTTTACTACTTGAAAATTGGATTTTTTGCTCTTTGTGTATGTAAAAATGGTTGGAAACGCCAACCACTCATATTTTGATGACGTCATCACTACCTGTGCCGAAGTCCCCTATACCGAATTTTTTCAAACGAGTCATCTATAATCAGATAAAAAACAAGACTCTGTTGTTTAAGATGACGATAATAAATTCGATATTTGATGAGTACAAATTTGATATTCTTTTTCTTATATGACGTTGATTTTTTTGATAATACGAGGATATTACGATATTTATCAAGTTAAGTTATTCCGCAAAACATCAAACGCCGTTTGCGGAAAAACGTCAGCGAATCCATTATGACGTCAATTTCACAACGAAGTTATCTGTTCTTAGCTCATTTGTATACTTATTCACCCAGTGTAATACCACCCGTGCAATATCAAAGTATTCAACGGAGTAAATTCACTCCCGCGACGTAGGCCATATTATAAAAGTGTAAAAAAAAGTTAGCCTTTTATCTCATTTAACTAATTCTTTATTCTTTTTAGATATTTTAAACAGTTGTTTTAAGTTTTCCTTGCATAAATAAAGTAAATAGGAAGCAGGCAGTGCTGGCTAAGGTCAGACTGTTCATCTTTGCAGACTGATGCTAGTCTATAGTTTCGTTTCCATGTGAAATTGTTGGAAATGTTAGGCACAAACTCTGAAGTAATGATTTTCGTTCATAAAATCAAGCTTTGAAAAGGTCTAATCTTAGAAAACCAGCCAATAAAATTAACAGAAAGACTGCGTGACACTTTTGTTTAGGGGAGCCATGATTAAGACCCCCAATTTCTGATTGCCTTTACCTTTCTCCAGTCTATCCTTCAGAGCTACAGATAGAGGGGTATTTTCGATTAAACTTCAAAGTATTTCAATAATGATATCCCAAACCTTATGTTGTTGGTACGAATTGGAATCCTCTAGACAAGACGATACCAATGAGTACCTACAACAAAGGGTTTTAATTGAGAAATAAGGGTTTTAGACTAGTTTTACCTCCCTTTAGCTGAACTTCTCTGCTTTTATAAGTTATTCATTTAGAAATGGTTGACAATCGCATGTCATCACGCGAAGATAGACTATTGCAATCTTTACGTAAAGGTTACCGTTCCGTGTGAATAAAATATTTTTCCTTTGGTGTCCTTAATAGTTTAAATGCCATTTCTTTGTGCTTTAGTCGCTCAAGGCAATGATGAAATGATGTCCCAAGGAATCAATAGCCAAAAGCAAAAGAGTGCTTCAGAGTCGTTGATTACACGTTGACTTTTCGAACCTTATAAAATGAATCGAAGTGCTAAAGCAAATGAAGCAATGTCAAATAAACTTAATATCGCTTTAAACATCCACGACACATCTCAGGACCACAAAACTGTGAAAACAGTTTTCCAATTATACCCCGCTTTGCACGTGCACTTGCGTGCAAATCGGGGAATAATTAGCAAACTGTTTACACAGTTTTGTCATCCTGAACAAACGGCAGCCCTGATGTCAGGCTGAAAAGATAAAGAAAACCATTTTCCAAATTTATCTCCGCTTTGCGCGCAATTGCACGTGCAAAGTGGTGTATCATTTGAAAACAGCTTGGGCTATTTCATCATCCTGAACGCAGGGTTGGTTTCTAATTGTGACCCGGCTGAAAAAACAACAACAACGGTACCCTTCCGGACCAGAAAAAAGTTGGCCCTTTGTTTCAAATCAACATAAACTACTGAACATGTGTGTATTGTTAGGGCAAATTTCATTATGAATCTTCCTGGGAAAACTCATAAAATATGGCCTCTGTCATACAACCATGATCAAAACCATCACTCTCAATATACGAAATGAATTAGCAGCTTTTGTTTTCAGAGAAACCATGTACAATGTTTCATCGACAATCTGTCCCTCAAAGTGTTTCTTTTTGTATAGGGATGAGTGTCTTTTTCACTGCGTTTATTGAGGTATAAAGTGCAATTGCCTTAGCACATGGCAAATAACGCCCGTAGGGCGTTATAATTAAGCCATGTGCTAAGGCAATTGCACTTTATACCCCAATAAATGCAGTGAAAAAGACACTCTTTCCTTATAATTGCAATCATCTAGATCGAAGAAACTATTAAAATACTCAGCCAAACATTAAAGCTTCAAGTCTACTTTCTGTGCGTATAAATTACACAATCTATTTTTAGATCGTGTATTGTTTATCTCGCTATCGAAGTGAAATGTCATATAGTAAAACAAATGATACACAAATAAAAGACAACATTAAAATTCGCAGAGGTATAGTGCGGTTTTATTGACTTGAATCTGACAACTGCTATTTAGATGAATTAAAATCTGATTATTCCTACTCGGCTTTGCACGTGCTTTCATAAGAATGAATAACAAACGATATTGAATGTATTACACATTTGTTAATTGATAAAATATGTCGGTAATTGTAATTTAAGCATTTTTTCCACAGAGGTCAAAGTCGGGTCAAATTAACCAGGCTATACTTATGACAAAAAAAAAACTTGTCTCTGCCAAGTTAGTCTGTATTTCTTAACGAAAACGGCGTGTTCGGTCATAGTTGAGAGGGTTGCTTGAAGGTCTTCGTCGACTCGCTGTTTTCTAAGGTTAGGTCGGCCCAGAATCAGAACTGCATGCTTGTAATTGTAAATTCCTTCGAAAATATATTAATTTATTATAGATTGAAAAGCAATGTTGCGTTGATGATCGGGAACTAGGTTAATTCGAGTTCCTACAACACAGGACTTGTAGATCGAATTTCGGGGGTTTCCCCAAAGACCTATTTCATTTTATACAGAAATAAAGTGCAATGGATTTCCCCACGTGATGCGATTTAAACCAATCAGAATTCTTTATTTTATTGGATTGCAATTATTTTATAGAAAAAATCCACTTATAAATGTAGGAGCAATGCTCCGGACAAGTGAACAATTTAAACATTTGATCTGGAAAAGAAACCTTAATCATGGGGCTATATGAAAACCTCTTTCTAATTGCTGCACATCCACTTTTGATAGAATTATGTCAAGTTACTTCATAATATGTCGTGAAGCACATTTCTTTTTACAAAATGGAAGGTTTATCTTTGTGCATACATAAAATTTCATTTTTTTCCACACAATTCTCGTTGAAAAATAACTCATTTGCAGGTGACAATGATGCAAAATAAATATTTCCAACAACCTGATTATTAAGAGTACAAACGTTCACTTTAAACACATTTTGTTTGGGGACTTTTGAAAGAGGCCTTAAATAGTGGTGGTCACTCAAACAGAATTGACTTTAATTAATAAAGGGAATATAAAACATACAAAACAAAGGGAAAACCGTTCTGAATCCCAGAAAAAAATAAACTAAAATATCCATCACCCATGATATGAGCCATAATTAAACCTGATTTTTCTCTAAAGATTCTTAATCGAATTGCCCCAGTAATTTATTTTCATCCTATGCTTTAACTCGCCTTAACCGTTATCCCATTGTTCGCGGCATTTTTCTACTGAAAATATGGCATTAGCTCTAAGTGAATGGGTTCTTCATAATTTTTTTTTTAAATTGCTGATTAAGCATTGACTTTTTCGTCTTAATAAATGAATCTGGGTATTAAGGTAGAGGACCCGTAATAGTTCCGCAACTTTTCGGGACTCATGAACTTTCACAATGTTGACCGAGGTTTCCTAATGAACATCATTAGGAAACCTCGGTTAACACTGTTAAAGTTCATTACTTCTGAAACGTTGCGGAACTATTACGGGTCCACTACCTTAAAGTACGGATTAATAGTGCATAAGTTCATTTAACTTATTTATGCTACATGACATATTCCTACTGTAGACATGGCTTTAATAGACAGAATAGGCTGAAATCAGCATGTGCAGGCATATTTCTAGTGAAAATATGGCATTGGCACTAGGTGAATAGGTTTCTTCATATCTTTTTTTGAGTTGCTGATTAAGCATTGACTTTTTTCTCTAAGAAAATGCATCTGGTTATTAAGGTAGAGGACCCGTAATAGTTCCGCAACTTTTCGGGACTCATGATCTTTCACAATGTTGACCGAGGATTCCTTAGGAAACCTAGTAAACACTGTTAAAGTTCAATACTTCTGAAATGTTGCGGAAATATTACGGGTCCGCTTCCTTAAAGCACAGTTTAATAGTGAAAAAGTTCATATAGCTTATTTATGCTACACGACATTTTCCTACTGTAGACATGGCTTTGGTAGACAGTGTAGGCTGAAATAAGCCTGTGCAGACGTTCAGTTTAACAAAAGCCAACACGGCGTGCTTTCTTCCTGATTTTTCTGGAAAAGAGGCAATGAAATGACACCCCAATTCGCAATGTGTGATTCATTATAGAATATGATTCGACTTTTTTTTAAATTTCTGCTTTTGTTATCTTATAATTGTGACATGTTTTATTTATTATATTTTTCTCTCAATGATGCTACATATGTTCTGCCAATTGAAGGCAATGATTCATTGAATATTTTATGCAAAATAAAGAATTTTTGACTTTTTGTTTACTTTGATGATCATTCAACCTTCCAGTATAAGACATTTTGAAACGGTACCTTTGACTAACCTGCACTGAGACGAATCTTTTTTTTTTTCAAATATTTTCATTGGATTCCAAGATGATATTTTTTCCGTGAATCTAGTTTTGATAAACTCTGAAGAATGAAAAGTAATACATAGTTTAGGCCGACCTATGTATATTCCTTTCTTTATAAGAACCTATTAGGAATTAAAAATCTTCTATCCAGGCTAAAGTTTTAGAAACGTTATAGAAACGATACTCATCGTTGCACGTATATCACTTGCAAAGCGGAGCTAATTTCTAAACCTTAGTAAATGTTTAAATTGCATGATGAAATCAGTACAAGTATGCGTAAACTGTTTGAAAATGCCATTTAAACTTATTTAAAAGTCCTATGTCCCGCATCATTTTGATTTTCCGTGATAAAAGGGTATTATCTTTATATTCTTAGAGTCAATTCGTTTTGAAGTAAATATTGATCTCATAGATCCGAGACAAATATTTGTCAATAATTATGTATCACAAGCCCGGCTAGATGCAAGTGGAACATTCAAGGTTTGATTTTCATTTTCATTTAATTTTCATACGAAAAAAAAAAAGTTAAACATATTATCCAGAACAATGAAAATTACTTTCAATACATTTCTTTATACACAACAAGTCAAATAACCGAATTCTGATTCTTCATCTATCATCATAATTATTGATAACATATGAAATAAAATAACAAAATAACAATAAGACAATTCGATGGCTCAGTGTGAAAAAGATGTAACTCCCTATATGTTTGTAGGAAGTTACAACAGTTTCGCACCGAGCCATCGAATTGTCCTGATAAATGGATATTTTATTAATCATGCTTCTCTTAACGTGTTTAATTTTGTAATTTGAAGTTGATTTTGTAAACGAACAATTTATCTTTGTTAATACAGAAACTTATCTTACATGTTGTAACTATCTTTTATTTCCCGGAAATTCCGTATAAGTAAATAAGGCTAATTAATAAATCTTGAGGTTTAATTTTTTAAATTTAATTTTCTTTTTTTCACAAATTCTTTTTCAAACCCTATCTTGTGACTACTCATTGGAATTGTCTCAATGAGACAATTCAAATGAGTGCCCAAAACATAAGGTTTTTTTACTGAGAAATTTTAAAAGATTTTAGACTGGTGCTACCCCCTTTTATTTGTACCCATGGAAGGGCCACAAATAAAGCCTCAAGGCAATTGATTGCGAGAGCAGTCCGAAGGTTAAATACGCGCCAGAAATCAGGATATCTCCGTAAAAATACGGAGATAGAGCCAAATTTTGTAAATGATATGTCAGAGAGTCCAAGATTTACAATCCAATGTTATTACCGACAATATGATAGTGCTTTTCGTTTGAGAATCTTTCATAAACTAGGAGAATTGTTCATTCATATTTTCTACTTTCTATATAGCACAGTCAGTAGTTTTATTTTTGGTTTCGTAATCTACGAATGTAATTTCCGGTAATCTGTCAAATTTTGAAGTAAAATTTCCTAGTTCAATATACATTTGATTGGCATTATTTCCCAAATTTCCAAAACTTCCATCATAAAACGGCCTGTCTGGACCTTTAATGCCCGATCAATCGGATTTCACACCTACAAGCACTCTAGATAAATGGGTTCGCTCAGCTTTCACCAACTCATTTCCAATAAAAGCAATCTCTCTGAACTCATTCAAGCAAATATTATTCGCAAAATGGTGATCATTTCGTTGATGGAAACTTATTCGCGCTCTGATTTTCTCTTGATTCCTTTAAATCTATACTACCTTATATTCTACGGCGGTATTGTCTCCCGTCGACATTTTTCCATTTTATTCTATGATATTGTTTAAAATGAACATATTCAAATAAATTTTCGATGCGGAGAACTTGATTTTTGGCAAAAGGTTAAAATTACAAATACCTTCCTTAACAGCGTTTTTTGCTTTTGGGAGGTCGGACCTTGATAGACCCTTTGTCAGTTGAATCCGATCTTTCCATCAGCACATGCCTATCGATAGGGTTCATCATCGCATTAAATATGAAAATTTATAATATGACCCACGTCGCGGGAGAGAAATATTCCCGTTGAATATTTTTGATATTACCCGGGTGTTATTACACTAGTGGAATAACTATGCAAATGAGCTCAGAGCGAATACAAACGCTATTTTGTAACTGCGAAAATGACGTCATAATTAATGTATTGTGACGTCAGTTTAAAACGGCGTTATTAATTTCGTCGAAAATTGTAATTTTAATTTCAAGAATTTTGACGATTTCAGGCCGAAATTGGGGTCATATTATAATAGAAAAAAATTGCTCATAAAATACCGAATTTATTAAACTCGTCATCTAGAACAGATTTTATGGTATTCGGCCAATAAAGCCTCGGTTTTTTTCTGTTTATAGATGACTCGTTTAATAAATTCGGTATTCAATGACCACTCATTCAAAATGCTCAATATATGATCTTGAAAGGGTTATAAAATAACTGGAATGCTAAGCTTTGTGGCTAAATTTTGCAAGAGATGGATAGACAGCCAACAATAGTCTAACCAAAATCTGGGGACCTTCGGCGATTCTACGGAATAGACCGGGGGTACTTTCCGGTTTACAGAAAAGCCCGAGCGATGTTCCGAATGCAGCAACCTAAGTATGCCTCCAAGCTTTCGATTTTGGGACATTTCAAATACTGGATTTTATCGGCCCTTTTGAATATTTGCGAAAAATGTTCTTTCAGATTGCCTTGACTCGGATTAATGAGATTGTGATTTTGACAACGTTTCCTAAAAGTTTCAGAAGTGGTATCCATATTTTCACGTGTACTACACGTGCAAAGCGGTGTATCATTTTTACACGTTTCCAAACGTACAAACCAACTTAAAAGCATACCCCGTTTCGCTTTATTTCGCAGATTTTAACAATGATGGGTTCTCTACAATTGATGTTCACCAAGATCAAGTTCCACAGATTGGTTACAGCATGTCGCTACAGCTCGACGCCATTAGCTTGTCAGAAAAACTGGATTATGAGATACAGACAAAATATCAAGAACGCGGGTAAGATAAATCAATTACAGTCAAACCTGTCTTAGCGGCCACCTGTATTCAGCAGGCAACCTGTCTTAAGCAAGCGGCCACCAAGTGACCAGATGAACCAATCTCACTAAAACATACCTGTATTAAGCAAGCACCTGTCTTAACCCTTTCCTGTTTCACAAAATTATCGACCTGTCCAAATTCAAAGGTTTTGCAGACGAAAATTTAAAATGGGATTTAGTTTGAAAAATAACCATTTAGTAGGGAAGAAAATAGTGTGGAAAAAGAAGAAATTGCTTGTCAGAAGCAATTTCTCCTTTTCCCACATTATTTTCTCAATCATAAAATCATAGGCACGTAAAAAGCAGGGATTAAACAGCAAAGGGTAAAGCAAGCACTTTTTGAATGTCCCTTGGGTGCTTGCTTAAGACAGGTTTGACTGTACATGTATGTGACACGTCACGCGAAAAGGGACCATCTAGAAACTTGGTAAAATTAATAATTGTAAAAAGACATTGGGCCCAGCATCGGTCAACAAATATCGCCTTTCTTAAATTCTTATACAGAAAGGTAGAATGACCATTCTGAATTCAGATAATAAGCTGGAGCCCGTTTTACTTAACGTTTTACGAAAAAAATAATCGTAAGTCAAGATCACAAATCGTACCTGGTATTTACATACACAGTTAGATTCTGCCTTGCAATATCTCATTGGAATCGTCGTTAGAAGACGATTCCAAAGAGATGTTGCATGACATGATCCCATATTTAGTTACTACTGTAGAAGCAACCTTAATTTTTGACTTACGCAAAAAATGATCGTAAGATGTTAAGTAAAACGGGATCCTGGATTCGAAAAGTTTCGACCCTAGTCAGCCAGCCCAGTCCGCGCAGTCTGACTGAGGTCGATACTTTAAGCATTACCCAGATGGTCCCTTTTCCCGTGACGTGTCATGAATCGTAAATACCTATTAAGCCCTTATCTCTACAAGATTTTAGTTAAGGTCGCGAAAGCAGATGTCTCAACAAAAAACAACTCCGATTGTACCCAGACGTTTTGATGTATATGATATATAATTGGGCTGCAGACGGTTCTTCCCTGGATTAACAAGTTCTTTATATTCTAGAGTTGATTTATGAATTCCATTACTATCTGTGGGAAATCCAACAATAATTGACACGATCTCACGTCTAATTCGATAGATTACATTGAGCAGACCTGAGAATTGGCCTCACGTTGCCTTAATTTTCGCGAAGAAATGGGTAAAGAAAATTGATAATTCTTATTGTTTGTTTCTTAAGTATGATATTTATAGACCTGTGCACGAGCGTCATTCATAACAATTTTACGTATGTGCGAATTAGATATAAAGCAAGCTGGACATACACTCACTGCATTCAAACTATTCACAGATTGTCTAAAAAACCAAAAAAGCGTAAACTTAAGGTAATGGACCTGTAATAGTTCCGCAACATTTTGGAACTTATGATCTTTCACAATGTTGACTGAGGTTTAATGAAAATCATTAGGAGACCTCGGTTAAAACTTTTAAAATCGATTATTTCCGAATTGTTACGGAAATATTACAGGTCGATTACTTTATCACTCAGACAAAGCTTTAAATGGTCCATACGTGAAAATGATTCGCACACACGCCCTTTCAGTTAGAACTTTAGTTTTAGAACTTTAAAAGTTGTTGAATAAGGATTAAAATTTTTCCTGTGGTATTGATGATATGACACTTCTCAGTTACTTGTAGAGATCATGCTGTATATTAAGTTTTAACAACACATACATGTTCTTTCTTAATTAGTGTTGAAGTTATAATTGAATTGGTCAGATCAGATGTAAGATTTTCAGCAGACAGACTGGAGAACAGAAAGACGTACGATGTGATCTTTAGAACTTCAAATGTTTTTGAATAAGGATTAAAATTTTGACTGTGGTATTGATGATATGACACTTCTCAGTTACTTCTTGTAGAGATCATGCTGTAGATTAAATTCTAACAACACATACATTTTTTTTCTTAATTAGTGTTGGAAGTTATAATTGAATTGGTCAGATAAGATGTAAAATTTTCAGCAGACAGACTGACGGACAAAAAGATGTACACTCTCACTAAGATGCGACCCGACTCGACCTTTTGGGCAATAAAAAGCGCACAGATCTTACACATAAACGACAATTCTATATTCAGAAACGTAAATAATGAATGAAACGGTCAAACAAGTAGTTTGGTGAACAAAAGAGCCACGACTTTCTAATTGACTTATTTTTGGATAATAAAAAGTAGAACATGATACTTATTCATTGGCTTTAAATCGGGAATTTTACCATTTATCCCAAGTTCGACTGCTCATAATCGTATTATTAAACCGTATCTCGCCAGCTTATAATCCATATTCAATAACTCATTGAAGATTCGTTATTCGAGTCCAAAGATAACATTACTCCTCTTATCTTTGTAATCTTTGTAATTGAGCCATTTTTTTTAATTCTACAAACAACTCGCTGGGAAAATTTTGCATAAGAATTCATAGATTAAAGATACGTCGCAGTATAGAAAGCACAAAGTTCAGATAATAATGTCGACATTACATGACATGTGTGTTTTTCTAACTCCAATTCCTTTATTGTCTCTAAATTTCATTCTTCAGAGAAAACTTTTCAAAAATATAGTTTTCTTATATATCGCCTCTTTATAGTAAACCAATGCACATCAACACAAATATAAGAATGCAAAATTATACAAGGGAAGTAAATCCTACAACAATTAACAGACGGTCTCCTTCTTATTGTCCAACCCAGGATTTAACTATCCTGTATTCACATTACATCAATAAACAAAATGTTAATGAATCCTGTGTCTACAAAGATGATTACTATAGTAAAATATGGTTTCCTTATATCGCCTCTTTGAGAGCTAACCAATGCAAGTCAACCCGAATATAACAAGCATTCTGAGGTATTGCATGGCAATACCAAGTCCCCTACCGGATTTATATATATCCCTAGAGGGGTATCTTTTTAGGGTGGTAAATGGATTAATTGCTACCTCTCCAAAATATCACAGTTAGATCAGATTTAATGTATCAGCTCAATTTTTCCACGGGTTAAGAAAAAAAAGTCCGGAAAACTGAAATTTCCTGGTCTTTTTTAAGTCCAGTATCCGTATCTTCCTCAAAAATCAATGGACCGGAACCAAACTCAAACTTGTTCTGTATCTCATTGATGCTGACTCACATACCAAAAATCAGTTCAATATCTCCAAGGTTAAGAAAAAAAATCTGGAAAACTGAAATTTCCTAGTAATTTTTCTAAGTCCAGCATCTGTATCTTCCTCAAAAATAAATGGACCAGAACCAAACTCAAGCTTGTTCTGTAACTCATTGATGCGGACTCACATACCAAAAATCAGCTCAATATCTCCAAGGGTTAAGAAAAAAAGTCTGGAAAACTGAAATTCCGAACTGACAGACGGACGGACAGACAGACGGATGGACAGACAGACGGACGGACAGAGCGCAAACCTATAGTCCCCTTCGGCTTTCGCCGGTAGGGGACTAATAATGCATGGTGTCGTAAACCTGGGTCCCGGCACACTGCCAAAGAGACCAAGATTTACTGGACGCGAGTTCTTAATGCGAAAAATGCATTATAAATGTGCAGTCTGGATCAAAAGTCAAAATATAAACATCAGGATGACACCACTGGCTATTTATTACTGAAAAGGCAGCCAGAACCTTAAAGGATAAAAATCAATAAAGAAACACAATTTAAATGAACTAAACTGTAATCTAGTGAAACACGGAAATACCAGTAAACAATTGAACAAAGTTATCAAATTCAAAGTTTCAAAAGTACCAAAAGCTAGATTTTAGAATATTCAAGGTTAGGATAATAATTTCAATCAGTTTACTACATGATTTGTCAAGAAAATAAGAGGTTTGGTTTCACAAGTTACTAAGCAAAATGACAAAAACTACAACCTACTATAAAAGAAAAATAAAACTATTTACATTAAGATGTAAAATATGAAAGTCTTTAATTCTTTGGTTAACAAATAATTAAAGAACTTGCATATTTTGCAAATGACTCTGCAAGCAAGAAAATATTTCCTAAGTTAGAATTTACTTTAATTCACAAAAATATCTAAGTTGAAAATAAGAAAATAATTAGCACAGAGTTCAAGTCGTAAAAGTCCCAAAATCCTGCTTCCAGAGTGAAGATTTGAGGAAATGCAGCTCTTTTTATTGCTATCTGATGAGGCTTCTGGAATGTTCCATGAAACTTGATTGGCTAGCCCACACCCAACAAGTTTCAGTAGCAGTCCAGAATCTAATTTGATTGGATAATCAGTCTCAAGATGACCATGTCTAATTACGCAATATTTCAATTGACACACTCTGTAGCTGGTAAGCTCCGCCTACTTTGCACTTGGTCACCTCAATTCCAATACACACAATCCAAGAAATTGACAAAGTCATAATCATCAAAAGCACAATTCCAATCCTCAATCTGGATATATATTCAAAATCTACATTAAAATTCCAATAAAATAAGTCTAAATATGACAACTTTACTCACAATATTAAGGATTTTGTATTTTGTGACATTAATTAACTGCAATAGGAAAGGTCACTGAGTGCAGTCAACCAAATAGACAAAACACAATATATCTATAGAGTATCATGTTATATACAGATTAAAAATATGAAAAAGAGAAGAATGAAACAAGTTGACTGGCAATCAATAGCATTTTAGCAGGCTGGAAAATAATGTTACTTTTCCCACATTGTTTCAAGCCCAGTGTTCAATTGAAACAATATGAACCTAGCAACATCCTGTCCTTGTGCATGCAGCAAATAATGCATCAACATTCTCTCACCCATAGCAATCGGATATATAACTGACAAGTTACTTTAATCTTTAATTGTTGCATAAGTGAAATGATCACTTCACACCTTTTCTGATTTGTGCAATTGACCAGCCACTTAAAAGTAAAGGTGTATTGCCCCATTACTTAATCTAGACATTACAAGGGGCCACCTAACTGATAAGCAATTACCAGTAATCAATAATAGCATATACAGCTACTGTAAATACCCAGGGAATACACAATTGAACCAAAAACACTATGAAACTTACAGACAGGCTAAGTCTAGAATGGTTGTGCAGCTTGATCTGGATCAATAATGTATTTTTTGACAATAAGCGAATTCCCTTGGAAAAAATTATTATACTTCTTTTTCCATAATGATTCAATTACTTTCATACTATTCTTAATCAATAAATTTCTTCAGTGTAAACCTGAACAGTCTGCTCAAAATCACTAGATATTAAGCAGAATGGTCAGTTCTACCTGCCTAAGCGAAACTTAATTAAAAAAGATGTCTCGTTATTATGTCATTGTGTCAATTTTGAATATTTGAAATACATCAAAACTCCGAAAAGACAAATACCATAATTAACTTGACTTTAGTTTAAAGTATAAGTACTAAAATTATTACATAACAGAATTGTCTGAAAAACATTGACTAACTCTCTATGTTGCATAATATTGAAACAAAAGACAAATTCCACAGACACTTCATAAACAAAGCCACCGGACACCTGGCACCTGCAAGGCCAAATCTCTGAGACTATTATGCAATACCTTGCAGACATTCAGACAATATTATGCAATACCTCCTCCCAATGGGACCAGTCTTGGTGACAGCCCAGTAGGGGGTAGGCATCAAAGGAACTTACAGACCTTGATCTTCCTCTTTAACCCTATCCTGGAATGTATGTTGCCCTTTCCTTCATGAGGCAAAATGCAAATTTACAACACATGGTTATACAAGGGAAGTAAATCCTACAACAATAGAACAGACTGTCTACTTCTTATTGTCCAACCTGCACTTAAACAATCCTGTGTTCACGAAACAATAATTGAATACTCCACCAATAATCAAAATGTTAATGTATGACGAATATCTAGAGGAATAATCATGCTGATGATTCAAATAATTTCATCTACATGACTTTTTTGTAAAAGAACTGGGTTATAGAGGACACAGTTTTTTGCAAGACTCTCAAATAAGTAGCCATGACTCCCTCCAAAACTATCCACTGCGAGTCCCAATGACCCTCTCGGACTCAACTACAGTAAAGAATAAAAGACTGTTTTAAAAAGTCTTCAATTTTTGTTGAGCCTTAGAAGTTTGTATAATAAAATACTCTGTTCACCTAATTCAGAAAGTACCTTGCTATTTGATAGAAGAAAAAATAATACCTGAAAAGAAAGAGTTTACAATGAAAGAATGGACTTTTAATCCTTAAGCCAAGAACCGAATGATCCTTACGTTTGAGTTCATTTGACTGCATTTAGTTTATGCCGAACTGAAAGCCTTATATTAGAAAACGAAAAATAATGTCACAAGTTCGATTGCGTCATCAAAACTTTCTCCACCTTTTGCGAAAGTATTAGTTTATCATTGTGCTATCAGTGCATCACTAGTATGGGTCTATAAAAACTTAGCACATTCGCGTAAATGTTGATTATATACACTGTTAGGCCACGGCTCATATAGCATTAACTCAGCAACCAATGTCATCAACGCCACGAGGATAGCTCTAGAATAGATAATTACAACTTGACCGCACAAATTTTATCATAATCTCTCTTTTTTTTTATTTTTTGAATATTGGGAATTAAATTTATGGATGGTGGATAAAAATCTAAGTCGAAGAAGGAGTATAATTTGCATAAAATGCCTCTAGAGTTACACTCCTTGATAATATTGGTTTCTCTTTAAATGGTGAACATGTGTGCCAATTTTCAAGTGAATGCCTTAAGTAGAACTAGAGCGGCGAAAGTCTTGTAATTATATGTATATGTAGATATTAGGCAAATCTTTTGTTACAATTGACAATTGCAGTTGTGAAGGTATTGTTTTATGTATTTGGTATGATGGGCAAATTGCCCTATTTCCTGAACAAAGAATATAAATCTCAAAAAGTTTTCGCACGACGACAAAGACGATGACGACACCAAGACTAAAGCAAAACCTTTTTTTGTCTAAAATCAGCCGAGCTAAAAACTAGAATTATTTCAAAAGGGACTAATACCCTCACCAGCTAGTGTCCTTGAAGAAATATCGCCATAATTTTAAGCGGAGTACAAACTTAACAATTTTTGTCGAACAAATACTCGTATACGGATATTTATAATCGTGAAGTGGGAGCCATAGGAGGGAAATGTCTGTGGGCGTCTTTTTCCCCTATAAAAGATAAAACAATATCTAAATATAACTTATTTTTAATTTCAATGATATATTGAACTGTGTGTAACTTAATTGGAAAATCTTTAAACCAGCATCTTATAGAAATCCCTTGGTAACATAATCTCACGGTTAAATTGGATAAAGGAAATATTCGATTTTATTTTCGTGATATTCTTGCACTCATGTGAGACTTAATGTAATGTCATTTGCGTTGAGCAGTATCGAATGAAAAATATTTATTATAATCGCCAAATATTACCCTTTTTAGCTCACCTGAGCACGAAGTGCTCAAGGTGAGCTATTGTGATGGGCTGCTGTCCGGCGTCCGTCGTCCGTCGTCCATCGTCCGTCGTCCAACTTTACCTTGTGTGCACTCTAGGGGCCACAGTTTTGGCCCAAATGTCTTGAAACTTGGTCAGAATGTTTGTCTCCATCAAATCTCGGTCAAGTTCGAAATTGGGTCAAGTGGGGTCAAAAATGGGGTCAAGGGGTCAAATTTTAGAAAAACCTTGTGTGCACTCTAGGGGCCACATTTTTGGCCCAAATGTCTTCAAACTTGGTCAGAATGTTTGTCTCCATTAAATCTCGGTCAAGTTTGAAATTGGGTCAAGTGGGGTCAAAAATGGGGTTAAGGGGTCAAATCTTAGAAAAACCTTGTGTGCACTCTAGAAACCACATTTTTGGCCCAAATGTCTTGAAACTTGGTCAGAATGTTTGTCTCCATCAAATCTCGGTCAAGTTCGAAATTGGGTCAAGTGGGGTCAAAAATGGGGTCAAGGGGTCAAATTTTCGAAAAACCTTGTGTGCACTCTATTGGCCACATTTTTGGCCCAAATGTCTTCAAACTTGGTCAGGATGTTTGTCTCTATAAAATCTTGGTCAAGTTTGAAATTGGGTCAAGTGGGGTTAAAAATGGGGTCAAGGTGTCAAATCTTAGATAAACCTTGTGTGCATTTTAGAAACCACATTTTTGGCCCAAATGTCTTGAAACTTGGTCAGAATGTTTGTCTCCATTAAATCTCGGTTAAGTTCGAAATTGGGTCAAGTGGGGTCAAAAATGGGGTCAAGGTGTCAAATCTTAGATAAACCTTGTGTGCATTTTAGAAACCACATTTTTGGCCCAAATGTCTTGAAACTTGGTCAGAATGTTTGTCTCCGTTAAATCTCGGTCAAGTTCAAAATTGGGTCAAGTGGGGTCAAAAATGGGGTCAAAAATGGGGTCAAATCTTAGAAAAACCTTGTGTGCACTCTAAGGGCCACATTTTTGGCCCAAATGTCTTGAAACTTGGTCAGGATGTTTGTCTCTATTAAATCTTGGTCAAGTTTGAAATTGGGTCAAGTGGGGTCAAAAATGTGGTCATGGGGTCAAATTTTAGAAAAACCTTGTGTGCAATCTTGAGGCCACATTTTTGGCCCAAATGTCTTGAAACTTGGTCAGAATGTTTGTCTGCATCAAATCTCGGTCAAGTTCGAAATTGGGTCAAGTGGGGTCAAAAATGGGGTCAAGGGGTCAAATTTTCGAAAAACCTTGTGTGCACTCTATTGGCCACATTTTTGGCCCAAATGTCTTCAAACTTGGTCAGGATGTTTGTCTCTATAAAATCTTGGTCAAGTTTGAAAATGGGTCAAGTGGGGTCAAAAATGGGGTCAAATTCTAGAAAAACCTTGTGTGCACTCTAGAGGCCACATTTTTGGCCCATATGTCTTGAAACTTGGTCAGAATGTTTGTCTTCATCAAATCTCGGTTAAGTCGAAATTGGGTCAAGTGGGGTCAAAAATGGGGTCAAGGTGTCAAATCTTAGATAAACCTTGTGTGCACTCTAGAGGCCACATTTTTGGTCCATATGTCTTGAAACTTGGTCAGAATGTTTGTCTCCATCCAATCTCGGTCAAGTTCAAAATTGGGTCAAGTGGGGTCAAAAATGGGGTCAAGGGGTCAAATTTTAGAAAAACCTTGTGTGCACTCTAGGGGCCACATTTTTGGCCCAAATGTCTTCAAACTTGGTCAGAATGTTTGTCTCCATTAAATCTCGGTCAAGTTTGAAATTGGGTCAAGTGGGGTCAAAAATGGGGTCAAGGGGTCAAATCTTAGAAAAACCTTGTGTGCACTCTAAGGGCCACATTTTTGGCCCAAATGTCTTGAAACTTGGTCAGGATGTTTGTCTCTATTAAATCTTGGTCAAGTTTGAAATTGGGTCAAGTGGGGTCAAAAATGTGGTCAAGGGGTCAAATTTTAGAAAAACCTTGTGTGCAATCTTGAGGCCACATTTTGGCCCAAATGTCTTGAAACTTGGTCAGAATGTTTGTCTGCATCAAATCTCGGTCAAGTTCGAAATTGGGTCAAGTGGGGTCAAAAATGGGGTCAAGGGGTCAAATTTTAGAAAAACCTTGTGTGCACTCTAGGGGCAGTATTTATGACTCAAATGTTTGTCGTCTTGATATCTTCGACTTTTGTTAAGCCAGTAATGAATTTCAAATAAGTAGTGTTGGCACTTTGTTCCTTTGTAAACTATATGCCTCAGGTGAGCGCTTAAGGGCCAATGGCCCTCTTGTTTAGAATTAGGAAGGATATTGTCAGGCTATTTTTCTTACTTCTTTCTGAAACATCGCCTCTAGAGTGTACGCAAGTTTTTCTTTACTAAGATTTGACCCATTGACCTTAATCGAATTCTTCCGACATGCCGCGTTTTCCTACCCAGTTTCACGACATAGGAGCAAAAAATGTGGTCCAAAAATGCACAAAAGCTGTTGACATGACGCACGATAGACGTCGCGGAAACAGGTAGATCACAAAAGCTCACCATGAGCACTCAATGCTCAGGTCAGCTAATAAGGGCGGGACAAAGAAAAGATCCCAGTTCGCTGTCACTTCTAAGCTTTATATTCTAATCTAATTTACGTAGCAAACAAGAGCGGTCACTGTAAGATGACAATGCCCCCGACACCGCTTTGATAGTAATAAGGAAGTTATGGCCAATGTTAAAGTTTTTGGACGGAATGACGGACGGACGGACGGACAGACGGACGGACGGACGGACAAGTCAAATTTATTATGCCTCCCTATCGGGGGCATAAAAAATCACAAAAGAAACCAAAGAAAAGCCTCGTATACTAAAGAAATCATCATGTCTGGGAAAATAGGGCTAATCTATTCATAATCATGAGAAATTCGACATAGAACTCGCTAATCAGGACCAGAAATTCAATTACTGGTATTTTCAGTCACCTCGCCACCAATTTATGACAAATACAGGCTTTTGTCGCACAATTAGCCCTTCACCTTGCGTGACCAATCTGTCTACGCTATAAAACTAGACAATTCATCTTCATAAAACTTTCGCTATACAAGAAGGCAATGGAAACCAATGCCCTTGTCTACTCCGTATGTCGAAGTCTAAATTTTCAAAGAAGTATTATTTTATTAAAAGAAAAGGTGTCGGTAAAGTATACTGAGTTACAGTAAAGGATTTTCTAGAGTCTGTCAGGAAGCCACCATAATTTGATAAGAAAGCTAGGCTATGAATACATATTCCCAAACCAGCCTTTTTAGCTTGATGGCAACGTGAATATCATGACGGAATTTTAAGGTGGTGGAACCGTATTAGTCCGCAATGTCTCAGAAGGTGTGAACTTTAAAAGTGTTTACCGAGGTTTCCTAATGATTTTCATTTGGGAAACCTCGGTGAACATTTTGAAAGATCATGCGTTCCGAAATGTTGCGAAATTATAACGGGTCTACTACATTCAGGGCAAAACTCCATTGCTTTCACCAGAGTACAAGTCCGAATCCCAACTATTAACACACGAAAAGGTGTTGCTTCCACAACAAAGGTTAATTGAAATAAATGTTAATTAAGATATAAGAATATGGTATCAAAAGGTATTATTAGCAACAAGCCCTGCTTTCGCTTGCGTGCAAAGCGGGGTCAAATGACAAACTTTGTATCGTTTAATCATCCTGAACGCGAGTCTTGCTTAGGCTGAAAGTATTGATAATCTAGTACATCTTCTCCCCCAAAAAACGAGTAAAACGGTATTAAACCGTTGAAATTCTAAACTTTTTCGACACTTATTTCAAAAGTCTCGGAAAGTGTGAATGTGGAATACTCTAGAATAAATAGAAAGTTGTTATAGTCTTCTGTATAAGGTTGAACTCGGAACAATTTATCGTTTGCGATCCCTGCCAGCCGAAAGGCATGGGAAACATAAAAGAAGCGGGCGATTGTCAGCTACAATAATAAAGGCCTCTTTTCGATATGTTGATCACATCGGTCTATTAAATGCGGGTTACTTTATCGCGAATAGATGATTGAACATGAATTACTTCCGGGGTTCGATTTGGTAGACTACTCGGAATAGTTTATTAAGGTAGTGGACCCGTAAAAGTTCCGGAACTTTTCGGAACTCATGATCTTTCATAATTTTGACCGAGGTTTCCTAATGAAAATCATTAGGAAACCTCGGTTAACAATGTTAAAGATTATGTCTTCCACTACCTTAACATTTCGGCCAATTTAAGATAAGTCGACTTGTGGTGGTGGTACTTTGGCCAATAAGCTTGAATATTGTCCGATAGTCTTTGGAGGTCTTTTGGGCAAACTATAATTTGATGACAAAACGTAAAAGTGAATTTTATTTTATTTTGTTTTTGTAATACTATTTGATGCTTATGGCGTATGGTAAACCAATGTGAGAAACGACGCGCTTTCATGGCTCCGTCCTCATTATTCCTAAGGTCTATTCCGTAAAATCGCTGGGGTTTACTGATCGAAGCATGAGAATGCAAAGGCGTAATAATCTTACATCGAGAACGTGAACTATTCAATCACATAATCGGTATTTTTTTTCAAATGATAAGCTTTAGAATCAAAAGAAACTTCGTTTATTTTAAGGAATCAGGGGGGTGGAAATACGACTTTTTTTTCACATGTCCATGGACAAGTAAACATCAATTTCCTACTTGCCCAGGATCAAAATGAACTAGCCCGAAAAATCGAATTTATAAATATTGAGAAAATATTGTTTTTAATGAAGGAAATGTTTTAACCCAGCATTTTCTTCATTAAAGAGAATGTTTTCTTTCCTTTGATACAAAAATTAGGATTACTTTTCTCCTAGATCTTTTTAGTTCTGTTTCAAGATTTGCTCTGGTATTTATTTGGCCATGGGCAAGTAGCCTGGAAAATTGTACTTGCCCATAAGTGGAAAAGCCCATGTCGGACAAGTCGGGCGTGGGAACTCAACACACCCCGGGAATCACACTCTTTGTTTTAAACATTTCATAACAAATATTTCATGAAATTTAATATTAGCATTTGGCTAGATAGAATAGAATTCAGGAAGTTGTAGTTTCTTTTTTTTTTATCTTACGTCAGCACTTCGATCTATTGTACTTATTTGTCATGGCGTTTTTATTTGTTCCGATAAATAGACGTTAGCCAAGGGACTCCCAGTAAAACTTCACGTGACTTGGCGTGAAAATTTATCTCTGCTATTCTGCGAAACTGTCTGACAATAGAGTCTGCATATATTGTCTGTAACTAACCTCTAAAACGTTATCATCGCAGATTCTCCGCGATTGTCTGGGTATTGAGGTGTCAGAGAAAATAATGGGTTGTCTGGGGCACAAATATTTTTGGGAACGAAAATTCAAAAAGTCCCACAGTGCAAAATTCAATATATTTATTTTAGCCGTTGACTCCAAAATATAATGAAAAAATGGCAAAAGAACTGCTGCCGACATTTTGTAGCGCGTCGGGTTTCCTATTACTAAGCCTGGGTTCGATCACATGCGGCGAAAAACGTCCTATGAAACATGTGTATCAGACCAATGTTTGCAAAATTGTCAACCTAAGAGAGATAAGCAGCAGGGTGCTCGAAATAGTTGTTATTGTTATACTGCTGAGACACATACCCGGAACCCATGGTTAGATGCTACAGCCGCCTTAAAGAACTGTAATTCAAGGACTGTCATTATAGACTATGCCTACTGTTTAGTGAATGTTCATTTTAACTAGATCCTTAGTTAAGCACTGGTAATACGTGTAAGACCATTTTTATTCATATTCTTCACACCTTCCCTTAAGTTGATATCTTGAAGCGCTATGTAGCCAATTTGCCCACGACGCCGAAAATATTTTATAGCATGGGCAGACGATTGTATCAGGCAATTAGATGATTGGTCTGCAACGAGATTGTGGGACAGTAGAAGTTCTACATCTTCAAATATTACAATCGCAGACAAAACATACATCATAAATAAGAACTTTGTATATTTCTTCCATCATAATGAGATTCTGGTAAAACTCTTCGAAATCTGGCTCATATTAGATTTCAACAAGATCCCGCTATTCTAAGATTTTAACGAGACCATCGCTAGAGATTGCCGCACTCGGCTGCTGGTCATTGACGAAGAAAAATTCGAAGTAGAAAACGTGCATTATTCTTACAAAATGCATTTAGAGTCATCCTTCATGATGGTGCAAATGCTCTTGTGACAGTGAATACACATACCAAGTTTCAAGCAAATATCTTCAATAATGACCGAGATATGATCAAGGTTAAAGTTTGACGCCTGTATGGCAATGTGGGGAAAATACCAAATATTGTCACTTTTGTTTTTCAAAAATGCACTAAAAATGCAAAACGCAAAACTTACATTTCGTGATTATTTGCATTCGAATTTCTCGCCTTAGAGTCTAATGCGTTACAGCAGAGTTTGCCGGGCTCGGTATGTGCGCATATTACAACTAATTTCATTAAAAATATGTTCCAAATGAGTTAAACATTCACTATTTTGCTGAATAACAAAAAATGTGGATATAATACTATTTGGGTTTATTATCCATTTAGAAGCTGACAACCAGTAGGTTTTATGTCTATTCTTCAATGGACGATAAATATACAATCACTTCTTCTCTCTTGAAATAGGAAGACGATGCTCATACTCATTTGTTTGTATAAAAGTATTGCACAAAATTCCATAAAACAGAAAAGATTTACCCATCGAAACAATTTGAGTCACACCATACTCCAGGTTTTCATTTTATCTTATAACTTTACAAATATTCGTGTGATAACATCCCATATGATTTTTTTATGATATAACATGAGTATTTATAGAACTATGACATAATGAGTGTTTTTTAGAAATTTGTATTTCAGTTAACATCGACGTAAACAATGCAAATAGAAGTTATAAGATAAATATAATACGTACTTAGTGTATTGTATGAAAAATATCTAACGCGGTTATCAATTCCCCAAACCTCGTTAGATATCTTTTTCATGCAAAACAGTAAGTAAGTATTATACATATACAATTGTCTTTGTGTTTTTGTTCCAAAAAAGGAACACTCTACTCACTGATAAGATTTTGTTGCTCGAAGTAAGCCTTGTCACTCATAATAAAATCCAATCACAGGGACGTGATCGCATTACTAACTAGGCTATATAGAAGCGACTGACCCATTCTAAGACCACTTACCAAACGGCTTAAAAAACAGTGGAAGTCAAATTATTTGGCAGGTCACATTCACTGCACAATTGATAATTTATGATCCAAGGTTTTCAGAGCCAAAACATTCAACCTGGTACAAAGTTAAACGTCAATAGTTTAGTTCAAAAGTAAAGCCCTTGAACAAGTATCTTTTTCGTGTTATAGTGACAATTTTGATTATTTGTTTGTTTAAAGAGAGTTTTACGCCAATTTCAATAATCTTTCACTCATACCACGGCGGCTGGAGCACACAACAATGAATTCCTGGTATGTCTCATACCAGTATACTCATTACATCCTTCCCTAACCTAACACTAATGATTTAAGACTTTAATACTTTGTCCAATGACCGGAAATTACAATAGCAAGTCTTTATCTGGGTCTGAGGTTATAAATTTTTTCTCAGGCTCAACTGAGAATTTTCTCAAAATTCATATTTAAATAAACAGTCTCCAATTATTTTTCTGGTGCTGATTCCAAGATGGAGTCACATCAAAGCGTTTTAGGGTCCTGGCTTTTTATTCGCAAAACATGCGTGCCTTATATACCGGGTAATGGGAACATTCTGAAAAGGGTCACAAGAGGGACGTAGCGCCATGAAAATAAAATTCCAATAATAGGCGTTAGATTATGGAGGCTAGCAGCTGGCAGCTCGTATCAGATATGTCATACCTTTACAGTGGGATATTCTTCACCACTGGTGATAACTTACTTTTACAATATATGTGATTAACCTGTATTGTTTGGAAATGCAGATTTTTTTAATGATTTGTAGTGATTTGCATCAAAATATTGCAGGAAATTCTTCTAAAACATTATTGAGATGTAACATACCGGATTAAGAAATAAACTGCTCGCTCTTTGGAAAAGTTGTTCAAGCATTAGAATATGAACGACAACAATAGTTAAATATTTATAAAGATTTAAAATTCACAGTTATAAATAGTGAAAGTTAGATTAGTATAATATTGATTCATATCTTTCAGTACATGAATGACATTATTTTATTTTTCAATATTTTCGCTTAGCAATTTTGAGCAATTAATTAGTAATCTTTCATGAACAGATTTATTGAGTACGATGTTTTTCAGATGAAAACACAGATGGCACATCATTTTTTTAAGGTTTTGAAAATTTGGTTATCAATTTATTTCATTGTTAAATATACTCATAAAAAGTTTTTATCCCTTTTTATCAATTAGAATGAAAACACTAATGGCTTAAATAGTAGTGAAAGCGGTTTTTAATATCAACAACAATAATCGGTAGAAAATATGTTAACAAGATTTGTTTTTAAGAATTACGCAAATTTAAAACTTCATTTAGGTTGATTAGGCCATCACTAATTAACGATTTAGAAGACTCGATTGGATTGAAATGTTGTTGGTGATACAGATCTTTTCGGTATCTATTTGCGTCTAGGAACTTATCGTTTCTATATGTGTTACTGATTGGTCCAAGGACATGGAATTCAGGGCCAGCAAAAAAAGAAACTCGTCATATTAAAGTGAACGAAGAATTACAGGATTGTTTGTATAATTTACTCTGACATGTGCTTGAAAACAAAATGAAGAAGTAGGATTGTATCAAGACTTTTACAAAACATGGATTTTTATTACGATGACGGTATGTACCTTAATTCAAAAGTCGGTCTGTTTCACCCCTTCTTAAAAATTGATATTGCAAGAAATCTGTCTTCTTATGGTGCATTCTTTTCACTTTTTTGCTTTATGATATAAATCTATAAGCTATGAAGAGAGTATTTTTCAATTGCATGGAGGTATGAAACTATAAACCTAATCACACTCATGTATGAATACGCGAAGCGTATTCATACAGTATGATTAGTTTTAGTTTCATACCTCCATAAAATCATCAAATACTCTCTTCAGCTCTTATTTACCTTATAAGTCCTCTACAGGCGGTCAGCGAATATTTCATTTGCATTGTATGGTGGGTCTAGGCTGCACAATCTATGTCCATCACACACGCATGAAATTGTTTGGAATGTCGCGCACAGGCTCATCCTTGTACGCGCGAATATTTTACTATATATTACGAGGAAAACTCCTACTACTTCATTTTAGATCGGGTTTCTATTACACATAAACAGCTTCCTAAAGTACTCCCATATCACAACGCATGAAACCACAGCCATAACGAAGTTTGTAGCTCGGTCTGTCGCCCAATCACTTGATCTCGGGTTCACAAACATGACAAAGATCCTTTTCGACACTTGTTTCAAACATTGGGTAGATTATCATAAGTCTGTGTGTGACAGAAAAGCTAGGAAAGGATAACGGGATAGTGTTCGAGATAGAAACGCTAGGAATTCATAGTTAGGTGCTCCATTCCATACAATATGACAGAAATGAAGTTCAGTCGCATTTAAACAAACAAAAACACAAGAAAAAGATGCGGTAAGGATTGGTTGCATTGAAGTTTGTGCAGAAATAACCAATAACAAACAAGAAGCAAGAGGACCATGATAGTCCTGCCCATATCGCTCACCTTCGTCTACTGAACGCCTGCCTTAGCAAATTTAAACGTTTTTAGGGCCAAAATGCCCATTGTTATATTCCTATGATCTCTGCATAGGTATCTAGCCTTTTCATGAAGGGATTCGTCCTTTGACAAGACAATTCCAAAAGGGTAACTCCTTGTGACCGGACAGATAATTTGACAAAGTTTCTCAAAGAGTGGGCCGCATTCGTGGCCTCTGGAATGAAAACAAGAAAATCTTCATCAAGGCCCCTTTTACTGTGAAATGGCAGGGATCCTTCCAATTTTCTATAGGCTTCATCCTTGTGATCTTACAAATATTCTGACTAAGTTTCAAGTTGATTGGGCCATACTTAAAGCTTCTACAGAGTAAACAAGAAAATTGTCATTAAGGCCATTTTCCTGTGATATGGCATGGATCGTTCCAATTTTCAATATAGTTCATCCTTGTGTCCAAATGAATATTCTGACCAAGGTTCAAAAAGATAGGGCCATATTTGTGGCCTCTAGAGTGTGAACAAGAAAATTGTCATTAAGACCCTTTTTCCCGTGATAAGTCATGGATCTTTCCTACTCTCAACAGGCTTCATCCTTGTGACCTACCAACATTCTGATCAAGTTTCATGATGATTGATCCAAATTTATGGCCTCTAGAGTGTTTACAAAAAAATTGTCATTCAGGGCCCCTTTTCCAGTAATATGGCAAGGATCCTTCCCATTTTCCATAGGGTTCATCCTTGTGACCTGACCAAGTAACGCGAAATAGGATTACAATTGTTGCGTCTAGAGTGTAAACACGAAAATTGTCGCCAGACGACGGACGAGACATTCCATGATCACAAAAGCTCACATTGAGCACGATATGCTTAGGTGGGCTAACAATTGGTTGCGACTTTACCAATTTCTTGATCTCCGATTTTTTCCTCAATTCTTTCTTTACTTTTATACTAAGACTTTAGTCGAAGTGCTAGGAGACAAGTTAATCACTGTCCTTTTATTTATTCTACAAACAGGAACAACCTGGATATACCATCATCATCATTACAAACGTAAATCTATCACACTTGGAAATAAATTCAGATAGTATTACCCGAAACCAATAAACAATTACCTTGATTTACATTCAAAATAATTTCAAATTTCAACATGAGTACCGTCTACGAGTTCCAACGCTCGACTGAAGGTACTGGATAATGAAAAAAAAATCTAAATCGAAAATGGGGCATTTCGTTTACACATGCCAAGTTTCATGAATATTTCTTCAATGATAACAAAGATATGACAAATGTTAAATTGTGTCATGCCAAACAAAAGCAGAAAAATACTCTTATACGAACGACGCAAGGTTGATGACAACATCTCGGATGTTTTAAAAAAAACAGCCTATCTTACAAGTTCAAATAATATTGGCCAAGACATACGAAGTGTTCCCCAGTCACAACCCCAGTTACATAATTCAAAGATGATATGTCAATTTTGCTGGATTAAAGGTATTACCTAATAATAACGGTCTCGGTAGAGGAATTTTCTAAAGAAATAAATAGGTGTATGAAATCAAGTAAAGGTCAAATATCGAAGTGATGTTTCTCAAATTGAAGTGATGTTTTTGAAACCAGACACCTTCATAAAACGCATGCACTATACAATAGTTCTTTTTTGTTTGCTGTTGATGTTGATGTTCTTGTTTAATTGACATGGAAAATTGATATTGGCCTGAAATACACATTCATGTCAAACGTCATTATTTCACCTTGAAAAGTTTTAAAGCGTAAGAAAGTTTCACCAAGAAAAATGTTTTTGAGAAGAAACCGGCACAGCCATTTAGAGACATCTCTAACCAATGCAGTGACCGAAATGATCCATCGCCAGGACATAATTGCTTCATATGAACTCCAACTACATAATTTTACTAAATTTGACTTGGTGTCGAGCCTGATTCACTCCATTTGCTCGAATTTAGTTTTTAATTATATTAGAAGCATGCTTCTTTTTCCGTAAACAAAGGAATAACATATCTCATTTACACAATCATTTTTGTGAAATTAAAGCATAGTTCTGTTAGTTTGATTAAGAATTTTACATAGATCTATTTGCTGTTCAGCACAGTTTCTTTAGCAGTCAATCAGCACTAATGCATTGCTTTTAAATACTTCGGTCACATATTATCAATAATCTTGAGAAGTTGGTTGAAATTCATCCACTACTTTCTGGGAATATTTTTATAGTAACATTTTGCGGTTGCATGCATTGACTAAAGCAAGGCGGACATTGCATCGTGACAATAGTCCCGTAGGTTTTCGGCTTTTACAGTTTAAAATGCTAGGAGTGGGAAAATCAAGCCGAAAAGAAAAAAATCAGACCAATTAGTGTTGTTTAAATATAAAGATAACACAAAACAAGATGTGTTCGTAAAATGCTCATGCCCGAGAAACGGTATTGTTTTATAGATAAATTTGACCTTGACCGAGGACCTTGACTGATGAGGTTTGTTTAGAACCTTTATGCCAAATATAAGCATTGTAGCTTGAAAAGTGTTTAAGTTATAGGAAAATGTTCAGTTGCAAGCTAGGTTTTTAGGAAAAGTTTTCGCAGGCAGACAGACACACGGGCGGACACCGATAAAACTATATGCACTCGTCCTTATCGATGCAAAAAGCCTAACAATGATAATTCGTTCATAAATGAGATGCTTTCTTATTATCTAGTTAGAGCGAAGTTAAGGTTTTGTCATCTAGCAAAGGGTAAATAATGTCGTCCTCGCTTCTTAATATAACTTGATTTCAGTAAAGTTTATGGTTCCGAATTTAATTGTGTTGGCAGACAAATTCGAGTTATTTGCATTTTAATAGACCCCAGATAGTTCGGGCTTTTAACCGAGGACTTTTATGGTCTGACATAATAGTAAATCTTTCTAAACACGATTTGCTTTTTATGAAATTTAACTAAAACTTAAAAAATTGGCAATAGATCAACTAATATTTATTCTGATATTTAATATGTTCCGATTTTTTTGCCTCATTTACAATTTCTTATTTGCAAAGCATGTGATAAAAAACAGATTATATTACCATTTAAATCACTCTGCAAGTTGAGTTACTTAAAAGTACCATGTTGATAAGTCGATGATTTTAATTTCAAAAAATATCTTTTTGCTGATTGTTATTCATAGAAATCATATAACACATCCTAGCGCTGCAACAATTGTAATGGACATATTTAGGTATTTACGTTTCAAAAAGAGTTTTCGTTTGATAAGTTCCTTTTCATCATTTTATTTTTGGTAGAAATGTTATTATGAATTAGTTTCGTCTATATTCTGGAAATAATAAATATCGAAAATCCGCTTTTAATTGTTCACTAAAGAAATAAAGCATGTACACTATTCAATAACCTTATATAACCTTAATAAACATGATTATAGTAACATAACTAAGCCGAGGTAATGAAGCATTTCTTTGCTAACTTGACGGTACATGTTCAAATCAGCCTATAATGTAGAAGGCTGCGTTAGTGGCGTAGTCACAGCTATGAATTGGGCAAGGGCAATGATGCCTAGTTAAGAGACAACTTATAAAATGACGCGGAAACGAAATTGCCCCCCTGAAGATGTTTGACAATTCTTGAATATTATTACACAAGTGATAAGCAAATGAGTTTATGGCATATCGAATAACCTTTTCTTTCCCATTTAAATGGCGTCTAGACGCATGTGATGACTTTATTTTATAAATTCGTTATCTTTCATCATTACAATATTTTGGTCGATAATTATGAATTGAATTTAAAATTAGTGACAATAAATACGGAATCTATTTAACTCGCCATCTAAAACAGATAATATTCGACAATGCCTGGTTTTTACCTGTTTTGGATGACAAGTTAATATGTTCGGTATTTTCAAAAGTCTCTACAATCTACCAAAACCTTTGCAATGACACGAACATACTAACATTTTTTTTTCATGCAATGAAGCCTGTATTGACCTGATGTCACCTGTCTGATAACATCACATGATATCAGGTAGTCTATTTTTAGAAACAATTTGCATATACGTTTACCAGAATTTATTTGATTTTTAAGGGTTTATTATATTAAAGCGCTGAAAAGTGATTGCATGATAAATAGAATAACATGTCAATGTCTTAAAATATCAAAGTTATCTGATCTCGGCCGTAAGAAATTATCATGCCTCGGCAAAGCCTCGTCATGATAAATTCTCCCAACCTCGACCAAATAACATTGATATTTTAAGACATTAAAATATTATTCTCTATAAGACTGGTTTGTAAAACATCTTTATGTGTTTTTTTCTGTATTTTCAGGGAACATCACAGGTTCCGAGGACGATTATTACTATCCTGATCTGGACCCTGGTATCTACTTCCCCCCTCTTACACCAGAAGAAGTGTTCATAAATTACCTATACCTGATCGCTTTTCCATATTTCCTATTTTTCGGCACACTGAGTAACCTTATCGGAATGACCATCATGAAGAAATACAGCCACAACATCTGGTCGTCATGTCTCTACATGGCTATCCTGTTCCCGACCGATCTAATCAAACTGTATGTCGAATGTGGGAATGATTGGTACACGAAATTACACGAAGATAGGGAAAATCTCAGTGTTTACATACTAAAGCTATCAAACGCAGTTTGTAAAGTGTATTCGTTCACGTATAGTTTCCTGTTACATGAATCCATTTGGTTGATGGTTGCTTTGAGTATTGAAATGTTCATTGCGACCCGCTATCCATTACGTATTTATACCATGTGTACACGTGACCGCGGGTCCGCTATTGTGTTGTTTATTTCCGTCATTTTGATCAGTTTGAATTTACATTTTTTCTGGACATTAGGACTGACAACTCCAGCCGAGGACCCAAACATCAACATAACAAACTGCATCTACATTAACGAACTCTCGGACCAGTTCAGAGATCTCATTTGGCCTAACATTGACTTCTTGGTGAAGCACTTGGCGCCATTTTGTATCATATTCTGCTGTTTTGTGCTGTCCATTCCCGGAATATCACGCAAAAGAAATAGATCGGGTCAAGATGAAAGGTTAAGTCAATATTTTCTGGATATTAAGACTCTACACCAGCTAAAGAACTCGATGTTTGCAGTCAGTTCCATAGCTCTCTTGACAATACTGTGTGAAATGTTTCAGTACGGAATGCGATACGCCGCCATGAATCTCCTTATAGAAATAGATTACGCCAAGCTACAATTATCAATAGCCATATCGGCGACGCTCGTGTATTTTTTCATCAGCCATAAGTTCTGGATATTCTATTTCTTCTGTGATAAATTTCGAGATGATGTGCGTAAATTCGGGAGGTTTTTGTGTCGTCCAGTAATGAGAAAGTACTATAAAAACACCCACTCCAAAACAAGTGTTTTGTTGGAAAAGACGATTGAGCCGGGCGAGTCGTGGCAAGAAAACGACCATGACGATTCGGATTCACTCACTAAAACTCCAAATGAAACCATTACATTTGCACCATTAAGAACATAAACAATGTGAATCAGAACTAATTTCTTTTTTTTTTAATTCATCAGGCATCCAAAACGTCGCACCAGCGACTTGCAGAAAAAACTCCTTTAAGGGAACAGGCCAACTTTTTTATTAGTGGCAACTGTAAAGTTTAAAAATTAATGCTATCCACATTTGAAAGTAAAGAAATACAGTTTTTGCATTTTCAAGACGAAAAATTTGACACACTTGACATGATTGTTTTGGTAGTATGTAATAAAGTAATAATACTGTTTGTTTGTTTTAAACCTTAACCTGGTTGATTGTTTTAGCCTCAGACATATTGCAAATATAGGAGACATTTCAACCAGTTTTACCCAATGTTTCTACAATTATAAAGTAGAAAGTTGGCAATGTAATCTACGGTTCTTGCAAGACAAGAAGAAAAAAATAAGAAAAGAAAACAGGTTGTATGAATATTTTTTTTCTTCAATTGCTACCTTTCTCCCAAGTCTTGACGAAATACGGCTATTTACACCCATCTAAGGAAGACTTGTTTTTCTTAGATCAGTCTGGAATAAAGCCATCTAAATATCATGGGTTAAAATACTGTTGTAAACAGTGAAATTTGGTGGAAGTTTTACTATTACAGGAAATTCTCACAAGTTCTTCGCAATTTTGGAGTTTTTTTTAATTGTCTCAAATTTCGCTTTCTGAAAATCACATAAATGTTATGGGTGTCCAAGAATTGTGCTAAAAATGAAGTCGCAAAACAAGCGAATATCAATATTCAAAAGCTTTTTACTCCCCTGAAAATGAGAAGATTAAAGAAAATTCGTTGTCTCGGGATAAATTGAAAAGCTAGTCTATTCTATAATTTTCTGGAAATATTTCTCGACAAAATAACTTGATTTTTGATTTATTGTTTGTTTACCACAGGCATTAAGAATAGAAAGGTTAAATAGTCTACCAGTCGGCTTACGACAAAAAGGTTTCGGGGAAGCGGTCGATTTATTTCAATCTAGTCGACAGAATTAATTGAACAGTTATCCAGGAAGACCTGCCTAAATATCTTCACTTCGTAATTTCAGCTGTCTTGTCTAGATTGTACAAAAATAACAAATCTTAGACTATTCAAAAATCAAAAAAAAATTGAACCGTATATCAAATATACGTTTACATGGAAAAGGGAGTCCAAATTATATGTAAAAAACATTAAGAAAGAGAAATTGCTCAAAACAAGCAGTTTCTCTTTTTTCTTCAATGCTTTCCTACTTTATAGTATCCAGTGCATAAAACTAGATGGAGTCGAACTATTCACTTTTGGCTGATATACTAAATTTAAAATGACCAATCTACGACTCTGTATGTTTTTTTTTTTCATTTCCGACCTCCGATTTAACTTTACTCCAACAAATCTCTTTTTCAAATAATTTACAACTGAGCCTGTGCGTGACATTTCCAACAATTTGAAGTGTTGGTGAGGTGCAAACATTGAGTAGCGTTGATAGCCACATACCGTAAATATAAAGTTACCTGATGGTCTACAGATGCTTTGAGACCTTTTCTACCTACTAAAGGCATAGTGAAGACTCTGATCAGACTGTGCGGAAGCACAGGCTGGTCAGAGTCATTGCTTTGCGCATATTTGAAGTTGTTGGAAATCTAACTCACAGGTTCAATTGTTAAAATCATCATAGAAAAGAACCTGTAGCGGCTTATTCAGGAAAGAATTAAATCGAAGGATTTAACATTCAAGGTATTGCAATTCGTTTTTTGTATTATTTTCATATTGTCAATAATTCCGGTATTATTGACAATAAATATTGACCATTGTTACTTACCAATGTAACAAGAACAAAGAAGCCAGCAACATTCGATCAATGCCAATGTTATATACTTGAGACGAGAATAGATTCACATTATGTTCCATTTATCCAAAGATCTTGTCCGAGATAAGCGGCTGGTCGCGGGGAAGAATATTGCTTTTAATCGAAATTAGATGATGTTATCTTCTATACTAATGTCTCAATCTGGTATACCAAGCAATTTACGTCTGATTGAAAGAGTTTTATATATCAATAGAACGTTGTATTCTATTATATCGCACTAATTTCGCCGGCTGAATAGAGTCGAACTTTTTACTCTTAGTTTATTTTCTAAATTAAGAATGACCAATCTACGATTCTACATGTTTGTTTTTTTTCATTTTCGACCTCCGATTTCACTTTACTCGAACCAATATCTTTTTTTTCAAATCATTTACACGTGTTTCATTCATCACAGAAAAGAATCTGTAAAGGCTTTATTCAGGAAAGAAACTCTCTTAAAGATTTTCGATCAATGTAAATGTTATATACTTGAGACGAGAACAGAATCACAATATGTTCCATTTATCCAAAGATCTTGTCCGAGATAAGCGGCTGGTCGAGGAGAAGAATATTGCTCTTAATCGAAATTAGATGATGCTATCTTCTACACTAATGTCACAATCTTGTATACCAAGCATTTTACGTCTGATTGAAAGCGTTTTTATATATCAATAGAGGTTTGTATTTTATATTGTCGCGTCTTTTTTTTTTCGCAACCAAAGGATTTTTTCGTATTATATTTTCTTCTCGTTTAAAGATAAATTATGGCCTTTCTGTAGAGGACCCGTAATAGTTCCGCAATGTTTTAGAAACGATGAACTTTAACATTGTTAACCGAGGTTTCCTAATGATTTAAAATGGTCAAAGATCACGAGTTCCGAAATGTTGTGGAACTATTACGGGTCCTTATTTAAACACTCTGTCACAGGTGTGACCTGTCAGGTCAAAGGGGGTCATCTAGGTAGTGTGTAAAGTGTCGTGTGTAGTCAGAATGGGCGAATTGTGCTGGTTGACTTGGGTCGAAACTTTTCACACTTTGCCTATTTTCTTTATCTAGAATCATAATTCTACATTCCTGAAGAGGAATTTTTACAAGAGCGACCTCCGTTTAAACTATACTTGAAACAATATCATTTTTCAAATAATTATTGTACAGAGGCTCTAGAAGGTCCTTACTCGCGCGACGAGTCACCAATAAAAATAACGACAACATTAACTAAATACAATGACGCGGGTAACTCACAGTGGCGACTAGTGTTTCAAAATTATATTTGCTTCCCTTAAGATTTTTTGAGTTGAGTTTCGCAGCATGTTAGATTATTTGGGGTTTTTTCGGAGAAGTAAATTCAATATTTCGTTGGCGTTAAAAGGTACAACTTGGTAAAACTTCCAAAATATTACAAGGCCAATAAACATTGGTTAGTTGAAATTATGGAGAAGACAAAAAAATACTATTTGTACATTTGATACTTTTAACCGTTACCCCGTCAAATTCAAATTTTGTTTTTTTTATGAATTGCCAATTTCCGCCAACTTTGGACCAGTCTGGAATATGATTTCACCAAATAGTTAAACAGAAAGCTGTCATTATTAGCTAAAGTTAGACAGCACAGGCTTTTCTTTGACTCTACTCTCTCAAAAGGCTTTTTGTACAGTAGGGAAATTCCGCGTACAGCAAAATAATGCTTTAAGGTAGAGGGTCCGTGATTGTTCAACAATGTTTCGGAAGTAATGAACTTTAACAGTGTTAAACGAGGTTTCCTGATGATTTCATTAGGGAACCTCGGTCAACATTGTGAAAGATTATGAGTTAAACAATTTAGCGGAACTATTATCTGGAAGTCTAAAGTTCTAATATTTTTCAACAAGAGCACCGCCTACGGGTGCCTACGCTCGGCTGTAAGTGCTGGATGGTAAAAAAACTTATGGATGGTAAAAAAAACTAAGTAGAAAAGTAGGGGTGTAACAATAGGTTGAACTATCGCTGTATCGTGATAGTTTACCTTGCAATAGCAATAGGTTGATAATATTTTTTCAAGTCAATAGATATCGCAATAGTTCTTCTGACTATCGATAGTTTTACAATAGTTTTTTTGAAAATGAAAGTAGAGCTATATGTAGTAACAATGCTGCCTTTCTGTATGTTTTTTTATCAGAGAATGAGGTCAAATCCAATTCTTTTTAAGGGAATATCTGTAATTAACTGATTTGATCATTTACTCGCCATTGACAAGATAAACAGCATCTTACAAGACCAATATAAAGTTACTGTCTAATAAAAGGTGGACACTTCATCATTGATTTTTATCTATTTTTTCTGTAAAGCAACTATTGTGATAGTATTGCAATAGTTTTCTAACTATTGCAATACTATTCCAATAGTAACTTTACTATTGCAATACTATCGTGATACTAATTTTGAGCTCAATAGTCACCCTTAAAGATGCTTTTAAAGTTATCCCCCTTGAAAGAAGATGTTGCTCTTTTGATGGTGAATATGTGTGACAAGTTTCAAGTGAATGCCTTTAGTAGAACCAGAGAAATCACAAATATGTCAAAGTTTTTGCATATTTTTTTTCACAAGTTTGACCTTGAAAAATGACCTTGACCTTGACTCATGACCTTGAACTTTGTACCAACGAAAACAGCCGAGCTAAAAAAAGAAGAAACTTAGTGATTTTAAGATTCGATTTTGAAATGGGAATTGTATTTGAATAACGCAGTTATTTGAAGTTGATTTACTTGATTAATGGCTTGTTAATGCTGCAGCGTGCTGCCATTTCAGCTCAAACATGAATTAATTTCAAACTGTTTAACATCTTAGAGAAGACTAGATTAATCACACAATAAAGCTAATACAATATTTGCGTGCTGGGTCAATCCAGTGAAAATGCCGTTTCTAAATGTTTAGTAACTCGGAATCAGAAAACGCACCAGACGTTTCCGATTCAACTTTATTTCATTTGAAATTAGACAACAATTTGGTGCTAGGACGAGGTGCAGATGCATCAATCCAATTACTTGGGCTCCCCCTCACAGAACCAAGAGAATATTATTTGAGCCTTGTCGTGACATAACAGTTCCAAACAACATTAAACGTGGGTGCAATGCAGATATTGTGCATACTGGACAGCAATATAGAACATTAAGAACATTTTCCGATCATTTAAAAAGACTTTGCGTCAATAGTAATATATGTACAGAGCGCCCAGTAAAGACTCTGATCAGACTGTACAATGGGAGTAAATACTTTGCGCACACGTGAAATTGTTGTGAATGTCTTGACAATACTCATTAAATGTTAAATGGAAGTAAAAAGAAATATTCTAAGATTTCATTACATAACATTTCATTTGTCCCGTCCTGAAAAGTTTTCTTTTGGGGTAAATACATGATGCAAGAAATTTGTTTCTCCCTGTAGAAATGTAACTGGCAACAGCGAAGGTTCACTACAATTGAGTGAGAAGTTCTGTATATTTTTTCATCGCTCTTACCGAATACTTTAATCTGTCGTTTTAAACCGCTTACGTGATTTGTATTTGAGCCTGTGCGTGACATTTCCAACAAATTCACATGTGCGCAACGTCAAGACTCTGGCCAGCCTGTGCATCCGCACAGACTGACCAGAGTCTTCACTTCGCGCTCAATAGTTGGCTACGGCTCTTACATCTCTGTTCACAATCCAATAATGATTTCGATGCACTGTGTAAATGTCCAGGTTACTCAGTGTCTGTCGATCACGCACACATTAACTTGTTTGAAATGTCACGCACATGCTCATTTATTTTATTTTTGTATCCATAGTAGGATTTGCCCATATGAGCGTGGTCCCAAGAAGATGGTTAATTGTTACGGCGCAAAGGGAAAAGAAAATATTGAGTATTATGCAAGACAGGCATTGTTTATGGCAATAAGAAAACAACATCTGACAAACATTTTGTGTCTGGAACAGTTTAATCAGCCAAAGAGAATATTTCTACTCTAGGCGAACCATGGTGAATTTCTTGTTTCTCGTGAAAAATAGTTTATGTTTTGAGCCACATAAACTTGTTTTAAAACCATCAACGGCAAACGCCAAACACGAAAATAATGGCATATTTGTATGAGTTTAACGCTACTTTCCACAACTTTTCACTCTCGAGAGTTGATTGATCGGCCTGCTTCTTTTGGTAATATGCACAACGTTACCAAAAGATGTTATTCAGATTTAAAATGAATTTTAATTCCTCTCAAGAGTAATTACCTCGGTGCTCTCACTTGTAGAAGAGCTAAATGAAACGTAGCCCGTAAAATTCATGTTAATGTTCTTGAGTTGTGGAATATAGAGAACGACTTCTGTCACTCAACCCTATCTTAAATTGGCAAAAAGAACACAGAGTTAACGAGAAGAAAATCCTTTGAGTTAAATACGCATATCTAATACGAGCTTCAGATGGTTGTAGTTGATAGAACCACGATAATCGTTTCGGTTATTTCTAAGCTGATTCACGTCATTTTCAGCCAACAAAATAAACAGTCCAAAACAAAGAGGTTATTTTTGTCTCGTAATGGGTAACGTTAGTCCTCTCTTTCCTTTAACAATTAATTGTTTAATCATTCTGTCAAAGAAATTCTTCCCTGTCCTGCATTCAAGATGTTGTGAAGACGTTCGTGGACGTTTTATGAATTTAGTTTATACTAATTTATTTTGGTTCGATTGCGACGAAAGCTTAAGCTTATATTATAGACTCGCCTCGAACACACAATCCAGATGTTTTCACGTTCCCGAGAGAGAGGCAGTGGTTTAAACCAACTGCTACCCATTTTTACAGCTGGCCATTAAGTGTTTTGCCCATAAACACACCCCGGCGACAATGGGGCTCGAACCACGGACCTCCAGGTTACGGGTCGAGTGCATTTACCGCTAGGCCACCGAAAATTAGGGATAGCTTTCTAAAACGTCTACAAACGTTATTGAACTTTCAACAATTCTGGTATGCTGTACTCTGGCATATTATTTTAACAAAATTTGAAAACACTCCATCGACCTGGACGAGCGTACAATGTTTTTTTTTTTTGCACTTAAACAATTTCTGAATGGTTTCCGGCTGGTAGCAAGCTAGATATCGCTTGGTATCGAAACAGATTCCTTTGCGACTCGTAGCGCGAACAGATTGATTCATTGATTGAATGGAGTTTAACGCCGCTTTCAACATTATTTCAGTTATATCGCGGCGGCTGGAGCACCTAACAATGGTATTTCTCTCACCAGTGCAACCATCACATTCTTTCCTAGCCTCCAGCTGCTATCTCACATAGGTCTACGATTATCAACCCAATGGTGAGAGGAGAGACAATTAGTCGGAATGAATGAGTGCCGCCGTCGGGGATCGAACCCGGGACCTCTAGATTGACAGTCCGACGCGCTACCAACTGCGCTATGACGGCGACAGCGCAAACAGGGGACCATCTGGGAAATACTTCTTTGTTAAAGAGATCGGTGTCGGTAATCGTCAATCTGTGGTCGTATTTCAAAATATCTTATACTAGAACGCGGAACGGTCATTCTAGATTCAGAAATGAAATATATATTTGAGAAAAGCTTCGACCCTAGTCAGTCTGCGCAGCCCTCGTCTGGTCCTTTTTCACCAGACGGCTCATAAATTTGAAGACAGAATATTTCTTGTTTGATTAAAAAATTTTTAGGTTACCAACTATATCCATATTACTCGTAATACAAAGACATCGTCAAAATCAGACGTGCCGAATTATACTTGATGTAAAATTATGATTAGAGTCATTGAAAACATTCTCCTTTTATGTTCCGAATTAGTACATATTGTTTCACAGAAAATGCAATAAAATAAGGCAAAATTTCTAAACGATACTCCTTAAAGCGTATAATTTGATATAAACGGACATTAATTTCTACATGAACTCCACAGAGAAATATGCTGCCTTGCGATAAATACCATTCATATGATGATTTATGGTGTTATTCATACATCATTGCATAAATATATCAATTCACATAGTAACCATCATCTTTCATAGCAAACAGCCGTCAGAGAAATACTATTTTTCAACTGAAATTATATTCTAGGATGTGCTTAGACATTTCTAAACATGACTTTAAAATTATCTTTTTTATATATATATAGAGTGTACTAAAGGAACTTTTGTCACGGTGGGGCAAGATATTTAAGCAATCTGTCTGTTTGTTTGAATTGGGTCAGAAGTCAGCAATCTTTTTTGTTATATAGCAGCGGTTAGAGCACCTAGATTCCAGGTATTTCTCACACCAGTACCACCATTACATCATGTCCAAGCCACCAACTGCTACCTCGCATAGGTCTACGATTATCAATCATTTAGCAGTCTTGACCCCCTTTTTATAGCGAACATTTACAACTTAAATTGTGAAAAATGTAAACCTTTTTGGTGATAGGTCCTTAAGGTAATGGACCCGTAATAGTTCCGCATCATTTCGGAACTCATAATCTTACGCAATGTAAACCGAGGTTTCCTAATGTTGTAGGCCGACATCAAACCACCTTAATAGAATCCTGGATCCGACGCTGCTGTAAGATCTTCGCTAGCCAACGGTGATGCCCACTACGTGTTCTATTCACGTGAATAGAACACGTAGTGGGCATCACCCTTGGCTAGCGAAGATACTGCTGTAAGATCATTTGAAGCAAAATTTTATCATATAGTTTATAATATAATAGTATAGAGTGCCAGGGTCACAACACTCCGCTACGGGATTTTTTTTTTCAAAGTCCCATTTTTCTGTGAAACAGTAGAGTTAATGGTGTCACAAAATCTTGACGATACGCACACTGTCATAATTATGTTAAGAAATGTTCGAGTAAATCTATCTATGATTGAAGAAGGAGTTGTTTTAACAAAAATAAGGCGTACAGACGAAGAAGAGGACACCCATATAGATCCACCTTCGGCAGCATAAAAAATATAACCTCTATGACAAAACTTCTATTGTGAACAATTGCCGGGGTGTGGGATTTAGTTAGGTCAGAATTGAGTCTTATAGAGGTGACTTATTCTAAATGGATTTTACCCTCATACAGATTACCTAAAATGTCATTTCTCTTAGGTAATTTGGCTCTCTATGAAATTCCTAGAGACGTAATAATCTGGTGATCGGTATGTCTATCTTTAACAACATATGGCATTTTAAATTCCTTTAAAGCCCCAATTTACTTAATTTAGATTTTTAGAAATAAGATTGCTGTCAAATCTGATTAAACTAGAACTGTCGTAAAGCGGAGTAATACCCCCCCCCCCCCAATCAGAGCTTTATACTACCTAGAATTTTCTCAGTATAAGAACTCTCAGTACATCATGTGCTTGCAATATGATCCCAAAAATTTAGTAAAATGTCCAAGTTCAGGGGAGATAATTTGGTAGGTAAATACTCCATATAACAAAAATATGTAACAAGAGGACCAAGATGGTCCTAGATCGCTCACCTGAGTCTCTTTGACCCCTGGGACATCATACCATTTCATAGGCAGATGTCATAAAGGATATAATTTCTACACAAAAACCATTTGTTTCATGAAAGTTTGAGCCAAAATTGTGGCTTAAAGAGTTCAAAAAAGAAAATTATCATTAGGACCCCTTCTCCCGTGATATGGCATGGATCATTCCCAATTTCAATAGGGGTCATCCTTGTGACCTGGCCATCATTCTGACCAAGTTTCATGAAGATTGGGCAATATTTGTGGCCTCTAGAGAGTAAACAAGAAATATGTCATTAAGGCCCCTTTTCCCGTGATATGGCATGGATCCTTTCCATTTTCAATAGGGTTCATCCTTGTGACTTGGCCAACAATCTGACAAGGTTTTATGAAGATAAGGCCATATTTGTGGCTTCTAGAGCATAAACAAGAAAATTGTCATTAAGACCCCTTTTCTTGTGATATTGCATGGATCCTTTCAATTTTCAATAGGATTCATCTTTGTGACCTTGCCAACATTCTGACCAAGTCTCATAAAAATTTGGCCAAATTTGTGGCCTCTAGAGTGTAAACAAAATAATTGTAATTAAGGCCCCTTTTCCCGTGATATGGCTTGGATCCTTCCCAATTTCAATAGGGGTCATCCTTGTGACCTGGCCAACATACGGACCAAGTTTCATGAAGATTGGGCCATATTTGTAAGCTCTAGAGTGTAAACAAAAAAAATGTCATTAAGGCCCCTTTTCCCGTGATATGGCATGGATCTTCCCCAATTTCAATAGGGGTCATCCTTGTGACCTGGCAAACATTCTGACCAAATTTCATGAAGATTGGGCCATATTTGTGGCCTCTAGAGAGTAAACAAGAAAATTATCTTTAAGGTCCCCTTTCCTGTGATATGGCGTGGATCCTTTCCATTTTAAATAAGGTTCATCCTTGTGACCTGACCAACATTCTGACCAAGTTTCATGAAGATTGGATCATATTTGTGGCCTCTAGAGTGTAAACACTTAAATTGTTGATGGAGGACGACGCACGACGGACGACGGACATTCAGTGATCACAAAAGCTCACTATGAGCAAGATGTGCTCAGGTGAGCTAAAAATCACAGGCAAAAGGGGGGTTAATATAGTAGCTAATACAAGTAGGGTCCTGAAAATTTCACAAACACCAGTTAACATTATAAGCTACATTAAAGCACAGATGCAACAAATTTGTAAAAGAAATGCTCCAGATAACATAAGAAATAGTAAAATTTACAAGTTCAAGGGGAAATAAATCAGTAAGTAATAGAAATAGTGTCATTAAACTTTCAAAAGCACAAGCCTTCTTCACAAACTATATTGTGTACAAATTTCACTTCAGTAAATGCCATTAAAAATTTAGTGAAAATGACATGTTCAAGGGGAGGTTATTCAGCAACTGGCCAAAGTGGGGGCTTCAAAATTGCAGGTGCAAAACATTGTTTGGAGATACACATCACATTTAAATATCAAGTCAGTACATGCAATAGCGTGGGAGAAAATTTAATGCTCCTGACAACATTAATTTAGTGAAATTTACATGTTCAAGGGGAGATAATTCAGCAGCCAATCATAGTAAGGGCTTCAAAATTGCAGGTGCACAACTTCATATGCATAAACACATTATGTATACAAGAGGACCATGATGGTCCTAGATCGCTCACCTGACTCTCTTTGATCACTTTGACATCACATCAAGTAAAAAGGCAGATGTCATAAAGAAGATAATTTCTACATAAAACCAAGTTTCAGTAAGTTTGGGCCATATTTGTGGCCATTAGAGTTATTTCAAGTAAATTATCATAAAGACTCCTTTTCCTGTGATATGGCATGAATCCTTCCCGTTTTCAAAAGAGTTCATTCTTGTGACCTGGCAAACATTTTGACCAACTTTCATGAAGATTGGACCATATTTGTGGCTTCTGGAGCTCTCAAAAGAAAATTGACATTAAGGCCCCTTTTCCTGCGATATGGCACGGATCCTTCCCAATTTCAAACGAGTTCATCCTCTTGACCTAACAAACATTCTGACTTAAGTTTCATGATGATTGGACCATATTTGTGGCTTCTAGAGTGTAAACAAAAAAATTGTCATTAAGGCCCCTTTTCCCGTGATATGGCATGGATCCTTCCCATTTTAAATAGGGTTCATCTTTGAGACCTAACAAACATTCTGACCAAGTTTCATGAAGATTGGTAAATATTTGTGGCCACTAGAGTGTAAACAAGAAAACTGTCATTCAGGCCCCTTTTCCCGTGATATGGCATGGATCCTTTCCATTTTCAATAGGGTTCATCCTTGTTACCTGACCAACATTTTGACCAAGTTTCATGAAGATTGGATCATATTTGTAGCCTCTAGAGTGTAAACAAGAAAAATGATATTAAGGCCCCTTTTCCCGTGATATGGCATGGATCTTTCCCAATTTCAAAAGGGTTCATCCTTGTGACCTGACCAACATTTTGACCAAGTTTCATGAAGATTGGGCCATATTTGTGGCCTCTAGAGTGTAAACAAGAAAATTGTCTTTAAGGCCCCTTTTCCCGTGATATGGTATGGATCCTTTCCATTTTCAATAGGGTTAATCCTTGTGACCTGACCAACATTCTGACCAAGTTTCATGAAGATTGGATCATATTTGTGGCCTCTAGAGTGTAAACACTTAAATTGTTGACGACGGACGACGCACTACGCACGACGGAATTCAATGATCACAAAAGCTCACCTTGAGCACGATGTGCTCAGGTGAGCTAAAAATTCAAAGCTGTAGGTCTGGAAATTTGGGAAGAGATGAGGACATAAAATAATGTCCACAGACGGACAGACAGACAACCTGTTACCAGTATACAACCCCCATAACCTATCTCATTGATAACAACAGAAATGACATAGAAAAATTGTATCGAATCTTATGCCTAAATCAAAAGTAATCAGAAGGCAATAAACAATAAGACAGAAAAATTCATATAATCCACACCCATGCCACCATTAATATTACATTATCAGTTCAGACATTTTAGCAGAAAATGACAATCATAGTTGGCCAATAACTTTTCCAGTTAGTCTGGTCAATGTCGTACATAGTCTTGTTTAATAATTGAGTGTCTGACATGTGTTAACAGGAATTTCTGATGTACAAATAAATTTTGTGTTCATGGTTTTATTAAGGACAATTCTATAGTCAGTCTGTTGCTATTTTATCCATTATGGCTTCAAAAATTTTAGTAGAAATTGACAAATATTGCATGTTCAATCACCTTCCAAGTTAGATTAAATGGTCAATGTCATGTTTGCAATATTGCCAATTGAATCACATACAGTCCATGTTGCTCTAGCAACCATGTCTATCAAGCAAGCATGTTCATTAAGCAGCTGTTTTCAAAATTAATGTTATTGCTCTAAAAGCTATTTTAAATAAGTAATAATAATACTTTTGCAACAAGCTATCAAGGCTGATTTTACACTTTCCTGTTTTACGAAATTTAGGACCTGCCCAAATTCAAAGGTTTTGCAGACGAAAATTTAGAGTGGATTTAATTTGAAAAATAACCATTCTGTAGGGTAGAAAATAGAGTGGAAAAGTTGTAAGAAGCAATTTCTTCTTTTTTCACAATATTTTCTCAATCATAAAATCACAGGCACGTAAAAATCAGGGATTAAACAGCAAAGGGTTAAAAGTAGTAAATAACTTTGCTAATAGATATACATAAATGTACTAAAGGTCTGTTTGATATAAAATTGGATAAAGGTATGAACTTATAGTTATTTTTTCCTTATATTTATTAAAGGTGTTTTTTTTCTTGACCTGTATTAGTTCAGATTGGATATGATCTCCTCATAATCTGTATTCCAGAGATATTAAAAATTATACAGTGTATATTTTTTCAATAATGCTTATATTGCATTATATAAGAAAATAATATTCATTTATAATTAAAATTTCATTCTGGATATTTAATTAAAGAAAATGGTTCAAAGAGTTTAAATTCTTTTGAATCATTCTCTTTAATTAAGTTTCCATAATGATATTTCTATTATAGATATGTTTAATTATCTATCTTATGTTACGCTAAGTAAGAATAATTGAAAAAAAATATGAATCGTTACTAATTCGTAATAGAGAAACTATGAACAAATTGTGAGTGAGCATACATGGTTTTGTTCTATAATTTCGACATGTGTAAATAATTGTCCGCCGGACCGGTTACATTTAAATTTTGTATCAAACAAAGCAGCTTGCAGAAGATGCAGTTTATTCTGTACCATCCACTAAAATGTAATTACAGCAAATTTCTAATTACCAATTTTTCTAGATTTACAATAAATTTATCATTTTTATCAATAGCTTCATACAATAATGAATACTGTCAAGAGCTATAAAAACATGGAATTGAAAGACTTTTTATTTTGTGACAAATATCTGATGCAAATGTGACCTGTCACGCAAAAAAGGACCATTTTGGAACTTTGTGAAAAAACAAGAAGGCCATAATGGCCCTAAATCGCTCACCTGAATTAACTGTCTTAAGATCTGACCTCTCAACCTGAGGTTTCACCCAACTTGACCCAAAATTCAAACCCAACTGAGATTTCATGAAGACAATCAATCTAAACATTTTTAAGGATGATTGAACAAAAAAATGGCTTCTAAAGTGTCTACATGATTTTTCTAGAATTTGACCCATGACCTCTTTTGACCCCACTTGAACCAATCTTGAACTTGACATAGATTTCATCAAGGCATTGATTCTGACGATTTTCAGGATAATTGAGCAAAAAATATGGCTTCTTGAGTCTCTACAAGGTTTTTCTAGAATCTGACCCTGTGACCTAGTTTTTGACCCCACTTGATCCAATTTTGAATAGGATCTAGATTTCATCAGGACATTGATTCTGACCACTTTTTAGGATGATTGAGCCAAAAATATGACTTCAAGAGTGTTTACAAGGTTTTCCTGAAATTTGACATTTTGACCTCATTTTTGACCCCACTTGACCCAATTTTGAACTTGACTGAGATAGTATCAAGACATTTAATTTGACCAATTTTCAGGTTGATTGAGCCAAGAATATGGCTTCCAGATTGTCAACAAGGTTTTCCTAAAATTGGACCCTGTGATCTCATTTTTTGACCCCACTTGACCTAATTTTAAACTTGACCTAGATTTCATCAAGCCATTGAATCTGACCCATTTTCATGCTGATTTCAAGCAAACAATATGGCTTCTAGATTGCCTACAAAGTTTTCCTAAGATTTGACCCTGTGACCTCATTTTTGCCCCCACTTGACCCAATTTGGAACTTGACCAAAATTTCATCAAGACATTGAATCTGACCCATTTTCAGCTTGATTGAGCAAAACATATGGCTTCTAAAGTGTCTACAAGGTTTTCCTAAAATATGACCCGTGATCTCATTTTTGACCCCACTTGACCCAATTTTGGAACTTAACCAAGATTTCATCAAGATAATCATTCTAAGCAATTTTCAGGATGATTGAAAAGAAAATATGGCTTCTAGAGTGTCAATAAGGTTTTCCTAAAATTTGACCCTGTGACCTCATTTTTTGGCCTAACTTGACCCAAATTTGAACTTGACCGAGATTTTATCAAGATAATCATTCTGACCAATTTTCAGGTTGATTGAGCAAAAAAACATGGCCTCTAGAGTGTCTACAAGATAAATGTTGATGACGGACAACGGACATCAAGTGACCACAAAAGCTCACCTTGAGCACTTTGTGCTCAGGTGAGCTAAAAATTTGAAAATGAGATTGATTCTAGTACAGGCCAACTAGAGGTAGCATTTCAAAAATTCTTTCACAGAAAGTTAGATTGATTATGCTAGACTCAGAAAATTAGCAAAATAAAACTAAAAGTTTTGACCCTAGTCAGTCTTCACAGTTCATGCAGTGTGACAAGGGTCGACAATTTATGCACAGATGGTCCCTTTTTGCTTGGCCGGTAACAAAAACATTAAAGGTTGTTTTTAACTTTGCCCCTTAATTTGGGATTTCCTCTAAAAAGTCATTGAAATAATTGTTTAGAGGATATTAACCTCAAATTAGAGACAGTGCATGTCTTCCAATATGCCTTTTGCATTTAGAGGAAATTCTCTCCAGACAGTTTGTCCAACTATTGAATCAAAAGATTTCATCCTAAAAGTCCTCTATCAAGATAAAGGAAGAGAACTGGTGAGGATAATGAAATCAGAAAACCCATAAACAACAATCCAGGGCCCATTGTAAAAGTCCCAAAATTGGATAATACGTCTGCCTTTTGTCAATATGGTAAATATATACTTCCTACAGGAACAATTTGATTACAAACGTAAGTATAGATGACTACACAAAATCTAATAACAACCTCATAAGCTCTCTTCAAAAGTAGTTTTGGCCAATATTTTATCCAGATTATATGCCTATAAAGCTCCTCTTCCATGTAAATTTTGGCAGAAGTTATATAATTGTTCTTACAATTTCTATGTTGCTTGTCTTTTGGGAGCTAGAATTGCTTGTCTTTGTTTGAGTAAAATTTTGTACACAATGCTAGAAGATGTTGAGAAAAAATATAATATGTGATGTGAAACCTAACAGGGCTTTCTTAGAAGCCATCAGTACAGTGAACATTTTATTATTTTTTTATTCTTTCTTCTCACACATAAGTTCTGTTTTATAAAGGTTGATGCTGATGGCTTAGTGCTTTACAATTGTAAGGCAGTTACAATTGTTTCATCCTGAGCCATCAAATTGTTTGTTTCAATATTGATGTTTCTTTCATACAGGAACAACAAGGACTATATTTTCAGGAGTTGTTTAACAGCGTCAATCTTACAATCACACAATCATTCTATTTCTTTAATCTAAATATACACAAAATTTGAACATTTTGCAACAAATTTTCTTAATACTTTGCATTTGCTAAGCAACGTTATGACAGCATTTGTTTATTTGGCTTCGATGACATCAAATATGGTGAAAGCATGGTATCACTATTTTTGGCAATTGGTATGGCTGTGAAATAATCATGTGACACTATGACGCCATTTGTTCATTTGGTTTCCTTAGGCAACATCAAATGTGGTGAAGAAAGCATTGTACCACTTTTTAGTAATTGGTTTGGTGGTGAGATTATCAAGTGACATTCTACTTTTTTTTCTCAATAATTCAATAATATTAAGATGAATATTGATTGTGTATGGGCTCCTTTAACAATAAGCAATCTAAATCCTCTTCCAAAGCCAAAACAAGAGATGTTTGTAAAACATTTATGCCACCCATAAAAGCAGGTCTATAATCTATTTTTTGTCAATCAAAAAAGGGCAATAACTCACAAAATAAAAGCAGGTCTATAATCTATTTTTTGTCAATCAAAAAAGGGCAATAACTCACAAAATATGATGAGTAGAGTAATGATTCTTATGCACTGCACATCTCCCCAATGAGATATATCCACCTGTGAAGTATCATGATTCTAGCTTGCATACTTTTTGAGATATGCTCTGGACAAAAAAGGGTCTACAGACAGACCTACTGACAAGTGCAAAGCAATATATCCCCTCTGCTTCGAAGGGGTGCATAAATAACAAATAGTAAACTTACATTCATCTCTGAATTTCTGTTCAGCATTAGGTCCAATCCTCGCAAACATGGCCACAAGCTCCATGTGTAAATCATGCTCTTCTCTGTACATTGGGTCGTCAAGGAATGTTTGAAGTTGCATATACACTTTCTCTAGTATCTGAAAAGCATACATGTCAATAGCTCAGTGTGAAAAAGTTGTATCTGCCTATATACATGCAGTTACAATTGTTTTACCCTGAGTCATTGATATATGATATGTCATGAAGTTTCTTTAAAATGAGCTGATCTTAACCTGAGTTTAAGATTTAAAAGTTATTAAATGAGTCTGGTTACGACCGGCTTACATCCAAGAAAATCAAGCAGCAGATTCATTTTCTGATAATAGAAAAATCTTTGTGCTTTTTAAACATGCTTTTTACCTCCTTAACTAAAGATGCCGTATTCTATGTAATTTCCTATGCCTAGATGGCACATTATCTACACACACACCCTTCTCACACACACATTCTCTGTCTGTAACATGATCAGGGAAAAAGACTAGCAGGGGCCAAGTCTTCCATAGCCCCTAGATTTTTGGACTGGGCCCCTAGCTTTTTGGAGAAATTGCCCATGCCCCCAATGTTAAATATTGAATTTTTGCAGTCTGGGCCCCTAAGTTAAAATAGTCAGTATTTTTCCCTGATAATTACTTTGTTTTAATGCAGAATTTCAATAAAAGCATAGCAAACATTGGCAAACTAGACCCTTTTCTTAAAGTTGACCTCTATTGCAGAAATCCTGAATTAATAATAGCAAGAACATTCTGTGAAAGTTTCATGCAAATCCATCCATGCACCTTCTAGGCTTACATTCATATTTTTTTTGAAACAGGAAATTTTTGTTCATTATTCCTACATTAAACTTAAAGCATACTTGTCCTAAAGTTGTTTTTTTTTTATCAATCAGTCACAATTATTAGCTAGAATAGATATATAGTTTATAATTAACCCTAACATTGAAAGTATACATAATAATTTTGTAAAAGATCAAGTCTTTTCCAGATGCTCTGCTTGCAAAAATGAAGGGATAAATAAAATCTAATTCTGTTGGGAAACTGTCTGCAGAAGTACAAATAATAGGGGGTAAAAACCGTCTAAAAACACTATTTCTCATTGAAACCCTATGTTGTGGGTACTCATTTGAATTGTCTTGACAAGACAATTCCAATGAGTACCAACAATGTAGGATTTTTACAAGTATAGATGAAATAATCTAATTTGAAGTCCAAAATACTCCTCCTGTCTGTAACACTGTATAGGGTTGAAAAAAAGCAGAGTAAAAATATTGGAGTCTCACCTCTCGTGCAGCTATCGTCTCTACAATAGTCCCAAGGGCCGGAATTGTTGCCATTCTGACAGCACTGAAAATACAGGTTGACAATACTAAAAACCTGGATTAGAAAATTCTCTCAGAATTAACAAAGGACGCATAAAGTACAATATGCTGCTTTCATTTGTGATTACTGAACCACATATTCAAGCATGTCGCAGATAAATCAGGTTTATGGTCATTAAAATTGACAAGAGGGCTATCTTGGTCGACTACATCGTTCTCCAGAGATTATACCATACAGATAAATATAGCCACAGGAAAAAAAAACGAAGACAAATTTTTGAATTGAAAATGACTCTTAGTGGTCAGAAATTCATCCAATGCTGTTGTGCTGAATAAAATCCTCTGCAAAATTGAATTATAATTAAGCCTTATCATGCTGAACCCAGAATATTCCTGCTTTGGCAGGAAGTATAGACAAAGATCAAGCTGCATATATGTGCAGACTGATCTTAGTCTTTATCACCTGATTTACCTTTCTAAGACCAGACAATTTTAAATATTATACTTTCAAAATGAATACTAGTGGCTCTCATTTAGTTACCAGTGGTTTCAGTACTTTGATTATTACGCAATTTTGCCAAGGGTTTTACAAAGCATGACAAGGGTTAAAGTGATAAAAGCACTGGATGCACTATATTAGTCGGTATTCATTCGAAAATACAGTTTAAAAGGACTATTGGGTGAGTTAAAACTGCACATATGTGCAGGATTACTTCGTCTTATGTCCACTGCATGAGCAGGAATATTCTGGATATAACTTGACAAGAGGACCATAAAGACTATCTATCTATCTATGTAGCATTGCTCTCTATAGATTATAGCATACTTATTAATAACAACACAGTTATAATACAGAGACAGATTTCTCTAATGAAAATGACTTAATTGTGGTCAGAACCTTTATAATCCAACATTAAAATCAATCATTTTGTTCATCAATGTACATAGGGATAAGATTCCTTTTTTCAGAAAAAAAATGACAAAGATGAGGTTCTATATATCTCTGTGCCATGCTAAGATATTTTTGGCATTAAATTCATATCATTGAGGTATGCTCAACCAGGATAAGACAATGAGGCGTTTTTAAGACAATGAGGCGATAGTGTATTAAAGGGCACTTGCACAAAAACAATTATTTTTGATCATTCCTAACCCTTGTCATGCTGAACAAAACCTTTGCAAACTTGCCTCAAAATTAAAATGCTGAAAGTGCTGGATGCACCTATTGTGGGTCTGATCATTTTTAAGGAGCAAGGCTAAAGTGTTTGCTTATAAAAAATTATTGATACTGAAAGTGATTTCACAAAAAATATTTGACAAAATGTCAATTCTATAAGACCATTAGATTTCAATGATATTATGGAAAAGGTATTTTATTCAGTATGGCAAGACATAACGGCAAAAGGTACTTTTTCAAGTGTAAAAATATTTAAAGATTTTTTAAATCAGCTCAATCATTTTTTCCATTTTGTTTCAATCAATTACTGTCAAAATCATTGATGGCAAATCAACATTTCAACAATCAATATCAAAAGTGACATATATCAAGTCTGTGAATCCAAATAAATAGACATTTTATGTCACAGCCTATTATTTTTTGTGCTCCCAATGCATTTCTAAGGGAACACCTATTAGCACTTAAAGCCATTAACAGACAAACACATTAAGAGCCATACAAAATTTAGAGAATTTCAAGCAAGAAAAAAAAGAGACATGATCATCCTAAACAAGGGCCCCGAAGTAATAAAACTTTTTCCATGCTCAACTGAGAATTTCCTCAAATTTAGAATTTAGTTAACATACATTTATACATATATAATATAAATTTGCATTGATATTACAACAGAATTTACAGCTTGAATCTCAATTTGAAATTCAAGAAAATTTGAGTTGAAAATGAGAAAAGTCTAATAACCTTTGGTTGAGATTTTTATTTGGAATCTTTCCATAAATGTAAACAAATTCTCAAGATAAGCTATGTCTTTTTAATGCTTGACCTAGCGCTGTGACCTTCACTAGTGAGGTATCTGAAAAATTCTTTCAAATCATTTTTTTCAAGTGACGGAGAAAAATTGGGCCATTATTGTTTTGAAATCCTTTGACCAATGCTGGAGCTTAGCTTCAAATAAGTTCAATCTAACTATTAGACCATGAGTTATACCTTGATTTTGAATCCAACATTAGTGAAAAATAAAACTTGTGCAAATAAAAAACGAAATTATAGTAATTCAGAGGCCAACGAAAACAGCGACGTCAGACTTGGTGTTATAAAAAAGGTCCTTGTAATTCTTATAAAGGAATTGTATGATTGATAGTAACATAACCATTAACATATTTTACTTCCATTAAGATTTTGCAGTTAACCATTTTACTTCATTGATTTATGGAGTCAATATTAAATTAAATCCAGAGCTTTGGAACTAAATCCTATCTTTTCATTGGTTTAGAAAAAGCAACAAACTGAAAGCATCGATTTTAAAAATATTCAGTTATGTCTATTAACTTTTGTCATTCCCATAAGAATGATAATTGCTGTATATACTTTGTTCAGATTTTATAAAATATTTCTGATCAATTCTAAAACTATGGTATTTCTTGAAAATTAAGTGTCCTTTGGGAGATATAATGATAAATAATTTCCAAATAATAATCCATTTCAAAGAAATAAACCTAAATTAATTCTTATTCTTTAATGCTTTTCGGTGGTTTATCGAGAAATAACGGTAGATCATCACTTGATAAACTCACCGCAAAAGCAGTGAAATTATCAAACACTTATACCCTGTTTTTGTGCATTTCATCCTCTCTGACGTCATCTATGCGGGGCGAAATAAGTGACGTCACAATGAACGTTGCATAGCATTCACGCGCAAAATGACGCGCCGCTTTACGAAAATATGTCATAGAAATCTCACATTTTGTCTCATTTTTGCATTAAAGAAATAGAATAATCTTTTGTTTTTCGAGTAAGATCGATAAATATTTCATTTTGTGAACAACAAAAGCTATATTTTCACTTGTGGCTCTGCCACTCGTGAAAATATATCTTTTGATGTTCACTCAATGAAATATAAATCGATCTTACACTGAAACAAACGATTATCCTCTATTTCATTTTGTTGCTAATCTCAAAATCTCTACCTTGGAAACAAGAAGAGATGCTTTTGCTCTGTATTTAAGCCTTTTCATTTCTAAAGGAAACTTACAGTTATTGTGAACTTAATTGAACGAGAGGACAATGATGGTCCTATATCACTCACCGTCTCTTTGGCCCCTCCCTTAGCAAAATATAAATGCTTTAAAGATCATTAAATGAGCATTAAATTTTCAAAGAAAGACATAATTCTATTCCTATGATCGCTGCATAAGTTTCTAGCCTTTTCTAAACATGTGTCATGTGACCTGGCAGACACTCTGACCAAGTTTCATGAAGATTGGGCCATATTTGTAGCCTCTAGTATAAAAAAAAGTTGAAGTTAAGTTTATAGTCTGTTTCTATGCCAGGCATATTCAACTGACTTCACACTTTAACCCCCGATCATCAAATTGCAAGTCGGCTGTTAACAAATGGGGCTCATCGGCAGCCACAGCATGTAGACTTACATTTCCACAGGTACCCATTTATACACCTGGGTGGAGAGGAGCAATGTGGAGTTAATTTTTTGCTTAGGAAAAAGCCCGTGATCAGGCCGGGATTCGATCCCAGGACCTTTCGATCCCAAAGCCACCGTCATAACCACTAGACCACGGACTCCACAATATTAACAAGAAAATTGTCACTAAAGCTCCTTTTCCCATGATATGGCATGGATGCTTCCCATTTTCAAAAGGGTTCATCCTTGTGACCTGGCCAACATTCTGACCAAGTTTCATGAAGGTTGGGCCATATTTTTGGCCTCTAGAGTGTAAACAATTAAACTGTTGACACAGGACGACTCAAGACACAAGACGGACAACAGACATTCAATGGTAACAAAAGCTCACCTTGAGAAAGAATGTGCTCAGGTCAACTAATGAAAAAGAATATTTGAGCAAAAATCCATAAAGCCCTTTTCAAATGATATCCCAAAGATCAGAGCTTTTTTTTAAAAGCAACCGTCTTCATGGGAACATTTCAAGTGAAAATTTGTGGACTTTAACACATAAACAAGAATATTTATAGCCAAAGTCCAAAAGGACACTCTTCCACTGTTTTCAAACTGATTGGTCTTATTTTTGAAAGGAACCTTTTGTATGTACCTACAATTGCTGTAATAGTTTGTAAAGTTTGAAAAGATTTCAACAAATTGGATATTTGTAGACTTACTCACATATAGGAGATATTTGATTGAGCCAAAATCCGTAAGGCCAAAATAATATTTGTGGACTTCATTGCATAAAGGAAAATTATTCATGGACAGAAGGACAGACAGACAGATGGCAAATATGCAATTGCTATAGCTCTTCATAAGTATAATAAACCTTATCAAGGCTGCAAAACTGCACAAAATTTGAATCTTGTTTTATAAATCAATTTAATTTTCCCAAGACCATAGGGAAAACAAAAACTCTCTCATCAAATATCTCAGATTTGAAATTTGATTAAAACAGGACCCATCCAATGTTTAACATTGATTCATAAAGCACAAACATATTGGTAAATTACCCTTATCCAGTCAAGATATAGAGAATAACGTGTTTCATGTCTTAAAATATCAATGTAATTTGGTGCAGGTTGGAAGAATTTGTCTTGTCATAATAATTTCTCAAAGCCAAGACCATGTGACATTGATATTTAAAACACTCACATTTTATTCAATTTTTAATGCAATCATTTTTTACGGGCTAAAAATGTCATGAACCCTTTAAAACATGCAGAGAAGCAGTCTTCAAACATAATTCAAACATAACCTTGACCTTTGACCTACATGACCCAAAAGAAATAGGGCACTTTCTTTGGTCATTCCCAAAAAATGTATAAACTTTCATATTACTAGGTCAAATAGTCCTTGAGTAAGAGCAGGGAAACTGTTTTTAAACAGTGTTCAATTGTGACCTTGACTTTTCAGTTATGTGACCAAAAAACAAACTCTACTGTGTAAGTGGGTGATATAGGAATTTGTTTGCTGCCATTTCTCTTATTTCCATGTTTTTTAAAACATTTTTCTAGGGGCACATCACAACAAACTATTTGTACTTACATTTCAGGGTCACTGCCTAGGGTTACCAATGCAGGCACTATTCTTGTTGAGGCAAGGAATTCACTCACACTACGTAGAAGGATCTGAAATTTAAATGCCTTATAAGTTGAGTTCATTATGATGGCTAATTGTCACTTTCTTCAGAAAAATATTATTTAAGTATATATGTCAATCCATACCATGCCTTTGTTGTGGGAACTGTAGTTCTGAATGAGAAAAAATCATATTTTTTTTTTCTAATTGAAATTTTCTTGTCTAAAATCTATACATTTGTAGCAACTTCTATGTACATCACTATATCTCTTACTCCCCACTTAGTATACCTGTGTTTGACATCACAATTTGTATGCAGCTAGATTCTTTAAAGGATTTCACAAACAATTGTTATCAATTAAACCTTGTCATGCTGAACCCGAATTATTCCTGCTTTGGCAGGAGCTATAGACAAACATCAGCCTGCACATATGTGCAGTCTGATGTTAGTCTAAACCACCTGTTTCTCACTTACCAACCAGAATTGTCAATAGATTTAGTTTTTCAATTAAAATTGACCTACAGTTGGTACTTTAAGTGCCTTTTGCCCTTTAATTTTGATGAAAATGTTCAGCCGAAATTTATTCAGCATGACAAGGGTTAAAGAAACATGAAACAATCTCGTTTCAGGGATGATTATCATTCATGTCTGACTTCAATGTCTGAAGTCAGGGAAATCATTAATTCATTTCTGATTTCACTATCTTAAATCAGGGAAATTATCAATTCATTTCTGGTATATCATTCAGAAGCAAAAGAAGCAAATTCTATGCTTGCAATATTCTAAATTAATATCTCCTTGATAGGAATGAGATTCAATTATTTGAAAAAAACTTCATTCACAGTACTTACATCAAACATTCTAGCGGCTGTGGCTCTGACTAGAGCTGCGGAGTGGACCACGCCCTCCCAAAGTACATTTACTAACAATTCATGGTTTTCTGTGGATGAGCTGGAATATAAAAGAAAGATATCTTATGAATGATTACTGACATCAAAACTTTTTTAAAATTGTGAACTATCAAAACTAAAAGGAGGTACAGTGCAAGGGTGTATCAACCATTACATGCAATACACATATCGTGGGTTCAGTGCAAGACTATAGTAAGAGTATATACAATGTATATACACTTACTACAGTCTTGCACTGAACCCTCGATATGCATAAAGTGCTTTCCATAAATGAAAGGTTGATAGGCAACAAAAGAGACTCCTCTCACTTATCCTTAGAAAAAAAGTTTAATGTAAAATCTATCATCATCCCAAATATTAGTATTGTATTTTGAGGGGTCAGCGCAACACTATTGTAAGTGCCTATAAATATATAGGCACTTACAATAGTGTTGCACTGACCCCCTTGATTTGTAGATTGCAAATAGTCTGTGAGTAATTGGCAATGTTAAGTTTTTAGTTAAAAGTTTTGCAGACATACTGACACCATTAAAAGAATATGCCCCTGATGTGAGGGCAAAAAGAGGATTATCATTTTTTTGTGAAGTTAGAATTTAAACAAGATTACCGCCTATGGGTGCCTACCCTTGACTGTTGATTGCGTGATTGTGTGAATGCCCCTAAAAGAACCAGAGATATCACAAAATGTCAAAGTTCTTGCATGACGACAAAAATGACAGTGATGCCAAAGCTAAAGCAATACCACAGGTTTTCTCAGAAAACAGCAGAACTCCAAACAAGTAACTTAAACAATTAAATCATTCGGAACACCACTCAGCCAATCTCACGATCAACCTCGGATGTACATAGCAGACTATTTTGAAAAATTACAGGAAAACCTTGGAAAAACTCGATGACGTCAGTTATAATGGCGTGAGCCCTCGAAACTGTGAGTGAAAACATTCGGCGTCGCCAACGCTTGTTTTTCTTTCACTGTTTCCACCTAACAAAATGCACAATTTTGTTACATACCCATCCGCCTTACATACATCCGAGGTCTGTTGCAGTTTACAGAAATGGCCGAGTGAAGTTCCGAATGATAATTAAATATGCAAAAAAGAAGAATTTTCAGTATGAAGTGTTTATTTTTCAAGTTAGAACATAATTTAGATAGTGCAATTGAATTGTTTCTTGGAAAAGGTTTTTAAACGATAAGATTAAACTTCAGGGAAATTAATTCTCCAAAATTAAACACAATATTTCTTTTTAAGTACAAAACTTATTACATTCAAGAATTGAATAATTTCCTTTTCTTACAATTTATGACCATTATTTTCAATAACAGGTAATTGATTCATAATAGTCTAAGGACGCTGCCGATTTGCTCCACACTCATGTAAAATATAGATAAAGTCAATAATTCATACTTTCTGAGATGAAAAATCCTCATGTAATATATGGAATCTCTCCACCCTGTTTTGAAAGGAACCTTCCTTATGACCCTATCATAAAAGTAAAAAGTTTTAAGCAAATATGATAATACTTATAGACTTTATTCCATACATAAGAATTGTTCACAGACAGACAGATGAATGGATGGACAGGAACTACACCATTGCTACAGTTTTTCTAGACTTCAAAAGCAGGTAAGAGATAAAAAAAAATAAAAAAAATAATCTGGATTTAATTTGTTATTATCTCATGCTGTCACTTGCTATAGAAACATTAAGGTGTTAGAACACTAAATAAGGATATTTGCCCATTAATTCTAACCATGGCTTTTAGCTTAATGGGAAAACTCATTAATGTAGTAATTCATGAAACAGGAATTTCTTGTCAAACCCTATTAATCTTCATCAATAAAACAAAATTTAATCCTAATAACCTATTTCTCCTAATAAACGCGCCTGGGAACTCTATACATTATATTGTCAGGGAAGTTTTATTTAGTATGCATTTTCTGATTTAAAAATCACTAAAATTGATGTCTTTATTGTCCTTTTCACTTTCACTTGAAGTGAATTTCCCCTAAACAATCATATAAATTATTGTTTAGACAAAATTCATCTCAAATAAGAGAAGAAGTCTCAAAAACTTCCTAAAATTTAGGCATTTGAAGTGAGTTTTCTTAATAAAAAAATGTAGGGGTGCTAGTATTAGGGAGGGCGCTATTATTAGAGGAAATATGGTACCTCTAATACTGTTACATTTATGGAGTCAAAATATACAGAGATGCCTTTATTTTGTTAAAAGAATATGTTCTATTATCATTCAAACATACTTTAATCCATCTTATCATCCCAATTGCCCTCGTCCAAAATTGACAAGAATTTTTTTTTCAATTGTATACGTGTATTACATCCACTTAAGCAATTTCATGAATGCCAGAGGATTTCCTTCATTTTGAGGATGCTTCTTCTTATCCATTTTAATGATCATCAAGAAGAAACACAAGAGACCCATGAGGGCCTGCGACACTCTACAGAATACCTAAAAACGCTTTTTGTTGGCTCAGTGCAAAACAGTTGTAACTGCCTATAAACATATCGGCAGTTACAACTGTTTCACACTGAGCAATTGTTATGGCATGATATGTATGTATATATTAATAAATTTAAATGTAATCCTAACATATGATCTCATATTGTATCATTTGCTTTCCCTTATTTTGTGAATAGTTGTACTTAATCATTTTAATGAGTATTAACACATGTCATGCTGAACCAGGAGTATTCCTGCTTTAGTAGGAGGTATAGAATAAGGTTAGACTGCACACATGTGTAGTCTGATCTTGGGTTCTACCACCTGATTTCCTTTTTCACATCAGAAAAGTTAAACATTTATATTTTCAAAATAAATACAATCAAACAATCAGTGCATACAATACTCTTAGCACTTTTACTTCAAGGCAATTTAGCCCCAGATTCAATTCAGCATGACAAGGGGTACAAAAGAAACTAGAACTGTCGCAGAGTGGACTAATACCCCCCACAAGCGCTTTGTCAGAATGTAAGTGTTATTAGTGCAGGATGTGTTTGTAACTAATATTTAGGTCATATGTAGCATTTGCATGAAGTTTCATGATTCTAGGTCACTTGGATTTTGAGTTAAGAGTCAAGAAATGAAAATTGAACAAAAATTGACTGTGACCTTGACCTTTTACCTATATGACCCAAAAACAATAGGGCACTTCCTTGGATCATAAGCAACATTTGCATAAAGTTTCATGCATGTAGGTCACTTGGTTCTCCAGTTAGAGTCCGGAAACGAAAATTGAACGAAGGCTGACTGTGACCTTGACCTTTGACCTATATGACCCAAAAACAATAGGGCACTTCCTTGGGTCATAAGGAACATTTGTATAAAGTTTCATGATTGTAGGTCATTTGGTTCTTGAGTTAGAGTCCGGAAACGAAAAGGTCTACGGACGGACGGACGGGTGGACGGATGGACGGACGGACGGACGGATGGACGGATGGACAGACAGACAGACATGGTGAAACCAATATACCGCCCTCTACTTCGTAGGTGGGGGGTATAATAACCTAACATTGAAGGCTCACATGATAGTTTCAGGATTAAAGAAAATGCAGTCAACTTAGTCAGTCACGATCAGACAGGGCTGCTTTTATTTGAAGAAAAAAATCAGCATGAGGTAAATTCATTTGTTACAAGTTTATTTAACCAATTTGAAAAGAAAGAATGGTCCAATTTACAATTATTGCACAATCTTTGGGGCAATCTAGAGTTTTTCAGACTGGTCAGTTGGGCCAAAGATGGTATACTCGCTTCTGTCCATATACAATCTTGGGCCAGACAGACATGTTCATAAAATGCTATATTGCCTAAAAGACTATACAATCTTTGTATTATTATACCCAATCTGTACAAGATGTCAATTTAAAACACTTTAAAATCTGTTCCACTTTCAAAAAAAAGAATGTGATTTGTATACAAGTTACTATCTTTGTAATATTTCTATCTATTTTTATCACAAATAAAAAAGTTTCAACTGTTTTAAAATTTTTCACTTTTTAAAAGGAAGAAATACGACAGTATATTCCTCAATAAAGGATAAAGGAATAAGTAAAACAAAAGTAGAAAGATCATTATTAACAAGAGGACCAAGATGGTCCTAGATCGCTCACCTGAGTCTCTATGACCCCTGGGACATCACATTAATTAGATAGGCAGATGTCAAAAAGAAGATAATTGCCTAAGATCAATACCTTGGAACGTTTTCAGCGAAGAGCCCGACAGAAATGCCTTTTTGCTCTTTGATTCTATGTAAAAAGGGGTGCACCTGGGTGGAGCCAAATGTGACCCCAGGGTCTTGATATGAACAAACTTGGTAGGGGCCCACAAGATGATACTACATACCAAAAATGAAAGCAGTGTGCCCTCTGGTATCAATTAAAGAAGATTTTAAAAGGTTTTCGCTCTTTGATTCTATGTAAAAAGGGTTGCGCCCGGGTGGAGCCCAAATATGATCCTAGGGTCTTGAAATGAACAAACTTGATAGAGGTCCACTAGATGATGCTACATACCAAATATGAAAGCTGTCTGCCTTCTGGTTTCATAAAAGAAGATTTTTGAAGATTTTCATTTTTTTTCCATTCATGCTCATAAGAGATAAAGGGATGCACCCATGCAGAGCCCAAATATGACCCAAGGGTCTTGTTATGCACAAACATGGTAGAGGCCCACTAGGTGATGCTACACACCAAATTTTAAAGCTGTCTGCCATCTGGTTAAAGAGAAGAAGATTTTTAAAGATTTTTGTACTTTGATTCTATGTAAAAAGGGTTGGGCCCGGGCAAAGCCCAAATATGACCCCAGGGTCTTGATATGAACAAACTTGGTAGAGGTCCTCTAGATAATGCTAACATACCAAATATGGAAGCTGTCTGCCTTCTGGTTTCAGAGAAGAAGATTTTTGAAGATTTTCATTTTTTACCCTTCATGCTCATAAGAGATAAAGGGATGCACCCATGCAAAGCCCAAATATGACCAAAGGGTCTTGTTATGAATAAACTTGGTAGAGGCCCACTAGGTGATGCTACACACCAAATATTTAAGCTGTCTGCCATCTGGTTACAGAGAAGAAGATTTTTAAAGATTTTCTCACTTTGATTCTATGTAAAAAGGGTTGGGCCCGGGCAAAGCCCAAATATGACCCCAGGGTCTTGATATGAACAAACTTGGTAGAGGTCCACTAAATGATGCTACATACCAAATATGATAGCTGTCTGCCTTCTGGTTTCAGAGAAGAAGATTTTTGAAAATTTTCATATTTTCACCCTTTTTGTTAAGGGTAAAGGGAAAGTTAAGGGTGGATTTCATTTATTTGAACAACTTTGGTAGAGCTAGACCCAAGGAACATCCCTGCAAAGTTTCATCAAGATTGGCCAACTGGTTTAGGAGAAGAAGATGTTTAAAGAAATTGTGGACGACGCACGACAGACGGCGCACGACTGACGACGGATGACGGATATTCTACAATCCCAATAGCTCACCTTGAGCACTTTGTGCTCAGGTGAGCTACAAATGACGTCATTTATATATGACAAAGTCAGAATTTACTTTTACGTGATAAATACGAATACGGTCTATATAACCTATGTAACATTTTTGGATCAGATGACATTGAACAAGAAAGAATAAGGTATAATATATAAAGATAATGAGCCTGTGCATGACATTTCAAACATGTTACTTTGTTCAACTGAGATCCCTTTCAAAGTGGGTATTGCCACTGAAATGTGTTTTTTTTTCAAAAATTTGTTTCTAACAGCATGTCTGCTCAAGATTGGAAACAACTGTGACAAACTGTTTTGCAATCCATTCTGTAAAACAGACGCACAGTGCTTGACAAGATCAGTTTATTTACCGTATTTAGAATGTCCCTGAACTTGAGACCATGCATCCTTTTTCAAATAGAACATTGATTTCCATGATGATTAGAAGACCAAGGGCCTGTTTTACTCAACAACTTATGACCTTTTGTTTTGCGAAAGTCAAAAATTAAAGTTGCTTCTACAGTAGTAACTAGAACTGGAATTCTGCCATGCATCATCTCATTGGAATTGTCTTCTGGAGATGATTCTTTTGAGACATTGTAAGGTAGAATTTTAGAATGAAAGAAAACACCAGGTCAGATTAGCTTTGTGATTTTGACCTATTATGATTAATCTTTTTCGTACAAAGTTAAGTAAATCGGGCCCCAGATTATTTTGAAACCATCCAAAATTGTAGAAATATTCTAAACAAGCCAAAATGTATTCTTTGACCTTGACCTAGGACCTTGAATCTATTCACAAGGCTTTTGTGTAGTTTAACATCTGCCAATGATAGAGAACATTTCATTTTGAAATCCGTCCTGTGGTTCATTAGAAATGCTCCACAGATTTCACATATGACTGATCTTTGTCTTTTCCACCTGATTATCCTTACTTTACTAGAAAAAATTAAAGATTGTACAGTTCATCTTGCTTGAGAAACCACATCTATTAAGCGACCATTTTTATTAAGCAACCATTTACTAAATCACCTTCTTTAAATCAAAATATCTTAAAAGGAGGTATATTTGGTCTAAAAAGTATTGAAAATGAATCCTACGTTGTTAAAACTCACAATAATCGACTCAATGAGACGATTCTTTTGAGTTTTAACAACATAGAATAATTAAGAATTTCGCAATAATTTGAATATTCAATCAAAAAGTATGTTTCTTATTTGTAAACAAAATGTTTATTAAGCGGTCATTTTCTTTAACAACCGCTTTTTGGTGGTCCCGTTAATGGTCGCTTTAAACAAGTTTTATTGTTTTTTTTCAAAATAAATACGGACTCGCAATTAGTGCATCCAGTGTTTCCAGCACTTTGATGTAAATGAAATTTTCCTAAAATTTATATTCATCATGACAAGGATTAATTCACAACTTTCAGAGTAACACTAGATCAATTGTATAATTACATCTCATTATACAATTTTCCCCAAATAAAGTTGTCTTAAAACTTCTCCAGGGGAATCCATCTGTTTTTATTTACCGAGGCTTGATTTCCCTGGATTATTTAGCAGCCCTCTTTCTATGTTGAAATGTAACAGACAGCCAAATTAAGATGTTATAATAGAACATTGACATATGAAGGGTAAAACATGGCCTAAGTTGATGGAATAACCTTCAAATGCTACCAAACAGGGACACATTAATATCAGGGGCACAGAGAAGAAGGGATAAAGCCAGTCAAAATCTTTATTAATTTCCTCAACGAAATCCTATATTGTGGTGTCTAATTTTAATTGTCTTGAAAAGACAATTCAAATTAGTACCAACAACATAGGGTTTGAATAATTTGATCTTATATTCAAAATACCCCCTCTATCTGTTGCTCTAACAATAAAACAATTAGACAAGAGGGCCAGAATGGCTCTTAACGGCTCACCTGAATTTTATTGGTCCATTGGATCTCATCATAGTAACTTTCTGGCAAAGTTTCATTCACATTTGCCTAATTGATGGAGAGGAGATGTTATTTCAAGAATTTGAAGTGATTATTGACCCTGCCCACTTATTCATTACTGGGGAGACATATAAAAAAGTCCTGCCATGCCACGCCCATATTTATGGGCCAATCAAAATTTCACGAAAAATTTTGAATAGGGTCACCAAAGGCACATTCTGATAAAGTTTCATTGAAATCCACCCAGTGGTTCAGGAGATGTTCAAAGATTTCGGGCTCAAAATGAGCCCCACCCTGCCAAACCCATATTTATAGTACAATCAAAATTTCCCGGAACAATTTTCAGAAAGGGTCATACAAGGAACATTCTGGTAAAGTTTCATTGAAATTGACACAGTGGCTCAGAAGGATGTTGTTCAAAGATTTCAGGCTCAAAGGACAGACAGAAAGGGTAAGCCAGTATATCCCCCTCTTCTTTGAAGTTGGGGTGTAAATAGAAAATACTTTAAATGCACTGTGAGGTTATAGCACTGCCTATGATTTGCTGTAGGATACTGTTGGGTTCTGGTTAGTGGATAAAAATCTAGCTCAAAAAAGAGGTTATGAAAGCCTGAGATGCTCAATTAACTATCAAGTTTTTCCCACTTTACTTTAAAACCATAGAATCATTCTGTTTAATATTTAAGGATTTTATTGTATAAACAAAATTGCATTGTGTGAAATTCTATAACTAGAGCTGCTTGAGCAGCTGATTTGCTTCACAGGCCTGAATCTACTGAATTGATGAAAATTTCAGTGAACTAATGAAATTAATTTTTATTTCACATAAATAAGTGTTTTAAAGTGTGACATGTTGAAATATTTATGCAAACAAAAATTCAAGATTGATGAATAGCACACAGACAATCGACCTCTGCCTGTTTACTACATATATTTCATCCAAAAACAGTAATTTTGTGCAGCCTGATAATCGGTCACCAAAGGAACATTCCAGTCAAATTAGGTTGATATCCATCAATTTGATTCTGAGAAATGATTTTCAAAGTTTCCACTATATAACTTTTAGAGAAATGACCTTCGCCCATAAAAGACGGTACATACTTTCCATCCAATCACAAAGATTTTTTGTAGACTGATATAGGATCACTAAAGGATCATTCCAGTGAAATTTGGTTAATATCTATTGTTTAGATTTTGAAAAAATGATTTGCAAAGTTTCCACTAAATAATATTTAGAGCAATGACCTCAACCCATAAAAATGCATATTTTTCATTTAATCACAATTATTTTTTGTTGACTGATAAAGGGTCAAGCAAGGATCATTCATGTAAAATTTAATTGGTATCCATTGAAAAGGTTCTGAGAAAAGTCCCTTTTTACCATATTTGGAAATTAGCCATACCCATTAAATCCATGTTTGTCATTGAATTGAAAATTCATCCAGTAGTTTCTGAGGAGAAGATTTTTAAATAAAAAGTTTACTACCGGACTCACGTACTGATACACGACGGACACAATGCCATGACAATAGCCCCATTGACCTTTCGGCCAGTGGAGCTGAAAAGGACCCTTTTCTAAAACGACTCAAAAACCCAAATCTTATAACTGAGAAAGTTCCATGAGTGTAGATAAGAAATTTTCAATGAGGTAAGCATTTCTGACACATCCAAATAACTCAAAACTCTACAGTATGCACAAGGTCACATGATTACGAAGATTCTGTGAAAGTTTCACAGAAATTTTTTAGGAAGTCTCCTTTTTTAGGTGATGCACCATGATATCACCAAAATTTTTCAGTATGCACAAGGTTACATGGTGAGAAATATTTTGTAAAAGTTTAATAAAAATCCATGAATAAATGAAGGAGGAGTTAAGTGAACAAGAAATTAGATGTAACAGACATAAGGAGGCATGAACAATAGACAGTAAGATTGAAAACTTGATGCCAAAATATGATCACCTTTTTGCAGCATATATATATGGAATACTGTATTTCTTCTAATAAATGCTCCCAGCAGCTATACATAACATGGTCAGGGGGCTTTTATTTAGCATGCATTTTCTGATTTTAAAAAATCATTAAATTTGATGTCTTTTAGGTTCTTTTCCCTTTAAATTATGGTTAATTTCCATTAAACATCATTTATATGATTGTTTTGAGGAAATCCATCTCAAATTAGAGAAGAAGTCTCAAAACGTTCCTAAAATTTAGGCATTTGAAGTGGGGTTCTTTGGTAAAAAATGTAGGGGTGCTACTATTAAGGGGGGGGGGGGGGGGCTATTATAAGTGTGGAAATGTGGTAATCTTTCTTTAAATAGAAAATCAATAAATGTTTCAAAAGGAGAACAACAAGCTATGTTTTGACTCATAACTCCACCACTTGTGAAAATACAGCATGCACAGTTTTTAGCTACATGAAAGATATTTTGATGTTACATCATAACAAACAATTGTGAATGATTGCATTTCAAGCAGTCAGCGCTACACTAGTGTAAGTGCCTAAAAATATATATGTTGCACTGACTCCTCAATTTGAGGTCAACCAGAAGACTGTGTTTACATACGTGACCCATCACACGAAAGGGACCATCTAGGTAGTGCGTAAAGTGTAAACCCTAGTCACTCTGCACGGTTTGCACAGACTGACTAGGATTGACACTTTTCGTACTGGGCTTATTTTCTGAATCTAGAATGTTCAATCTACCTTCCATTGAAGGAATTTTGAAATGGGACCTCTGGTTGACCAATGCTGGACCCGATCACTACTTCAAATATTCGTTTTACAGAGTTCCCAGATGGTCCCTTTTTGCATGATCGGTCACATATTCTTATAGAGAAAGGGAGAAAGCCAATTCTTATTTCAGAATATCAGAAGAGTGCAAACAAGTTTTGATCCAGGGCAATCTGCACAGACTGTATACTTAGTCCAGGGTCAGTCGTCATTTTAAGCACTATCAGATGGTTGGGCCCTTTCTTCCTGATTAGTAACAATAATCCTATATATATACACTAGGGGGTTGGGTGGGGGTGGGTGTGGGTGTCAGTGCAAAACTAGATCTGTCGCAAAGCGGACTAATACTAACCACCAACACTTTGTCCAAGTTCCATAAACAGTTTTCAAACATAGTTCAATTGTGACCTTCACCCTGGACATTTATGACCATTATACAATAGGGCATTTCTTGGGTCATGGGCAACAATTGTATAAAGTTTCATGATTCTAGACCAATTAGTTCTTAAGTTAGAGTCTGGAAATGAAGTCTTTAGACAGACAGACAAACTGACAAAGGGACAGACAGACAGACAGACATGGTGAACCCATTATTACCCCATCTTCTTTGTAAGTGGGGCAGGGGGAGAGATAGAATAAGACAGCCTGTCCCAAAGAGAATCTGGTAATCTTGATTAGTTCAGGCTGTAGTGCACCTGACTTGAAGATTATTGAAAGTTGATATCATGGGTTTCATTCCACATCGACACACTGATTGTCTTTCAGAATGAGATGTTAAACCCATGCCAAATGTGATAGTGCTTTAACATCAACCATGTAAAGGAACCACTGTGGATCTTAGCAGGCGTCTCTTCATATATTCTTGCACTATTCCCTGTTATAACTAACCCCTTCTAGGAGCGTCAGTCATATGGACATTGCTAGGGTTGCAACACATACACAAAGCAAATCTTATTGCATATCATTTAAGTCTACACTTACCAGAGTTCAGAAAGGGCTATCTTAAGGCTGTCTTTTGGTGATTTATAGATGGATAAACAGAAGAGAGCTTCACGTAAAAACTGAGATAATTGTAGTCTGTCTTCTTCCTGCCAAGAAATCAAATGAAATAAAAAGATTTTGTAAAATATGAACAATGAGATGTGTTTGTGAAACATGAATGCCCTGAAACGGTAAAATTTGACCTTGACAGATGACTTTAACTTGTCATATAACCTTAACCTTGGTACCAGCAGTTGCGTATCATCACATCAAATATGAGCATTGTATCTTTAGCCTTGAAGTAATTGGCAATGTAAGGTTTTTTGGTAAAGTTTTGCAGACAGACAGATGGACAATAGTAAAACAATATGCCCCTGATCTTTTGATGCAGGGGCAAAATAACAATAATTTTAAGAGAATATAATATGTCTTATAGAAGCACTATGATATGAACAGTTTTCAAATTGTTGAATTTAAATAGGTTTTTGTAGATAGTTTTCATGTAATGACTTTATTACTATTGAGTGAGCTTTTTTTGTTCATATCAGGAATAACCAGTTGATCAAAATCTATACAACATTTTCCCAAGAGCTTTAATTTTTTTACCATATAATATGTCTGATAAAAAAAATCATTAAATAATTGTTGAGAATCTGTTGCATGTATTTTTCTTAAGTTTTATGTTCATATGAGCAAGTGTAGGAGAAATCACATAAATACTTACAGTGTTGAAGGCACTTAACACACCACTGGCATATACTGGTACTACACAAGTGGTCAGAGGTGTAGAACTTGAGGTAAATGTGTTGGAGGGGTCTGAAACATAGTACATGTAGTATAAGAACATGCGCATTGCAAGCCATCTGCATGATAAGCTCAGTAAGTAGAGCACCTGAATTTAAAACATTTTAAGGTCCATTGCATGGGTAAGCCATAGTTGCATTCAGCTGCAGGTGCTTGATAGCTAGATATGTCGCAAAGTTGACTGAACCGCCCTACAAGTGCTTTGTCCAAGTTCTGTAAATATGGTAGTTTAAAAAGTTCTATTATGAGCTTGACCTTTACCATTCATGACCCTTAAAAATAGAACTCTTCCTTGGTTTATGGGCAAGTCAGAGAAATGTCAGAAAACTAGAAATTTAAGCCATCAATGGCTTGAGCTGCTCCACAGGCTTGAAATTCTTGTAATAGCAAATCAAAGTTTTGACTAGATTTCAAGATATTTTGGGTTCTAATGATGTTGAAAATGATTTTCAAATTTCCACTACATAACATATAGAGAAATGACCTACACCCATAAAAGATATATTATTCTTCCAATGACAAAAATTTTTGGCTGCATGATAATGGGTCACCCTAGGATCATACCAATGAAGTTTGATTGATATCCATCAGTTACATTCTGAGAAAATGATTTTCAAAGTTTACTCTATATAACATATTGAGAAATGACCTTGGCCAATAAAATACATATTTTTCCTCCTATCAAATTAATTTTTGGTAGACTTTTTAAAGGGTCACTCAAGGATCATTCCAGTGAAATTTGGTTGATATCCATCAATTACATGCTGTGATAATGATTTTCAAAGTTTCCACTATATAACATATTGAAAAATGACCTCCGCCCTTTATATATATATATAAAGGAAAAAATTTCGACTGGACGCACAGACAGAGGGACCCTAGCATGCATGTAGGATGGACACGCCATGACAATAGCCCCAGTGGCCTTTGGCCAGTGGAGCTAAAAAAACAAGAGGACCAAGATGGTCCTATATCGCTTACCCTTGTCTCTTTGACTCCTCCCTTAGCAAAATTGAATGCTTTAAAGATCATTAGATGACCATTTAATTTTTGAAAGAAAGGCATTATTCTATTCCTATGATCCCTGCATAGGTTTCTAGCCTTTTCTAAACAAGTTTCATGTGACCTGGCCAACATTCTGACCAAGTTTCATTTCTATTGAACCAAATTTGTGACCTCTAGAGACTAGAGTGTAAACATAAATTGCAAGGCCCCTTTTCCTGTGATATGGCATGGATTCTTTCCATTTTCAAAACAGGGTTTCCAGCACGTTGGTGAAACAAAATTCCCTGACTTTTCACTGACTTTTCCCTGACCAATTCATGTTTTTCACTGACAAAAATCGTCAAATACTTTAATTCTTAAACAACCTCCTTAGGCGTTTTTTTTGTGTGGTTCACAGGATGGCTCAAAAAGTCCTGACCTTTAAGACCTAGCAAAAGTAGAGAAACATAACATTTTCCCCATTTTTATGTGAATTATTTTACGGTCAAGCAAATGGTAAGAAAGGACGAAATCCTTTTTTATCCCTACCTACAGATTCAAAATATCCAAACAGATATAAAACAAATAAGGGACATAAATGTGATAAAATAAAACTGATAAGCTTTGATTTCAATATGCAAGCTGTTTTCATTAGACAATAAAGCATCACATTACCCCATTTTAAATGATTTCCTCATATTTTTTATCGCTATTACCTGATTCAATATCTCAGCTGCATATAAATGAATATTTGCATTAAATATTCTTTTTTTAAACATTAGAAAGTTGCTACCAAGCTTATCATAGTAAGTAGACAATCGGCTATCAAAAAAAAGGAGGATAAAACATTGGAAAATCAGACTCACCCTACCTAGGAGTTTTTTATTTAGCTTAAGTACATTATATTGTATCTATTCATATTAATTCAGTTTTTTTTCCGAGGATTGGATACTCTTTTCTGGTGTTATATTCCTACAATACAACAGAAAATCGAATTGATAAGTCAGCTCTGGAGCCAAGGGTAGCAAAGCCTTTCAATCTTTAGGCTGAATGAAGTTCCAAGATAAAAACTTGTAATTATAAATACCAATTTAAGAAGGTAATGCTTCTTTAAATCACTTTTATACTTTTTTTACAATTATTTGAATTTAATGCTTAATTGTAAGTGTGATAGTCAAATATCAAATGACTAAAGAATGCAATAGCAATTGAAAACCTTCAATGCAAACATCTTTCAACCTTTGAAATAATTTTTCCCTGACTTTTCACTGACTTTTTAGGATTTTCATTTTTCACTGACCAAATTTCAAAATTCCCTGACAATTCCCTGACCTTGAAAAAATATCCAATTTCCCTGACTTTTCAAGACTGCTGGCAACCCTGTCAAAAGGGTTCATCCTTGAGAAACTGGCAAACATTCTAACCAAGTTTCATGAAGAGCGGGTCATATTTGTGGCTTCTAGTGTGTAAACACTTGGATTGTTGAGGCTGGACGGACATTCAATGATCACAAAAGCTCACCTTGAGCATGATGTGCTCAGGTGAGTTTAAAAGACTACAGATGGATGGATGGATTGGGTGGACAGTTTAATGAAAATCTAAGTCAAACAAGTTACTTTGTTAAAAAAGAGATCCCTTACTGAATGTGACTTGCTGCTGAATCTGCCTTTTCAGCCGATTTTTTGGTGTGTGTTTTTATACAGAACATGCCATGAAGAACCGGGGAAAGGGTCAATGAAATGATTCAAAATAAAGCATGTTATGACTATTTGTATTGATGACAGGAATCTTTAAGCCAAAAAAAAGTATTGTCACTCAAATAGTTCTGAGGCTACAGAACGATGTTAAGTTTAAAGGTTAAGTTTTCGTAGAGGAACACCTGTAAAACAATTTGCAAGATTCTCCAATAATAATGGAGAAGAAAGCAGATAGAGTAGGCTTGTTTCAGACAAAACTTTGTGTTTATAAGAAATGTACCATGAATAACAGGGGAAGGGGTAAATGAAATAATTCACAATAAACATGTTTTATATATTTCAGAATGACAGATTTAACAAGTTAATTAAAGTTCTGGTGCAAATAAAACATGTTTGATACTTTAGATCCATTAGACTGTCAAGTATTCCAGAAAACATTGAGAATGATTTTCACAGTTCTGTCAGCTTATCACAATTTTATATGGTATCTAAGGACCACCTGTCACCTTGATTCTGTAACACATTGTTCTACTTCTTTTGTACTTTTTAAACATTGGCATGCTGAATAAAACTTCACAATTTTTTGTTGAAAGTACTGACAGCACTTGATGCATCAAATGTCAGTCAGTATATTTTAAGGCAAAATCGAGAGGGATTAATCTAAGTTGTAAGAACTTGTTTCCCAAGGGATGTAAAACAAATAGGTTTAAACCAAGTATCTCTTTTGAAAAATAGAGTTTAAACGTTTTTAGTTAAATTACAAAAGCAAGTGGTAAAGACTCTGTCTGGGCTTTCCTTAATTGTTTATAATGAATAGAATTGTTTTTTATGTGAGAAGAAAAATATGTTCCTCTATTATAGTTCAGACAAGTGAACCTTGGCTAAAATAGAACAGATATTAAGCTTGACAAGGCTCCCTTAATAACATTTCAATGGCTCAGCACGAAAAAGTTGAAACTTCCTATAAACATAAAGGCAGTTACAACTGTTTTGCGCTGAGCCATCGATTTCTATTCTAGACTGGGTTAATGATTGAATGGTGTTTTACGCGGCTTTCAACATTTTTTCAGTTATATCGCGGCGGCTGGAGCACCTAACAATGGTTTCCTGGTATTTCTCTCACCAGTACAACCACCACATCCTTTCCTAGCCTCCAGCCGCTATCTCACATAGGTCTACGATTATCAACCCAGTGGTGAGAGACAAATAGTTGGAAAGAATTAGTGCCGCCGTCTCTAGACTCGGTTAAGATCACCTTGTCTCAAATAAAATCTCAGCAGAGATCCTATATTTCTTGACGATAATATCTTACTTGACCTACCTAAATGTTCATCATCCATTAACAGAACATCTATAAATCTTGGTTTGATCTGAAATTGACAATAATTCATTATTTACAAGTCCATACAAGAAAAATATTATTTATGATAAATTGGCAATTACATTGAGTCAATCTTTAATATTGCCAATACAAAACAAATCATATTGTCAAAGAGTATTGATTTTGTATGAGTCATACTATAAATTTATCATTTCATTTATCTAATATTGTCAAAATATTGTAATATTGATTTTTTATTGACAGTAACATGGATTATACATGCATGCATTGCTCAATAAGACTCCATACATTTCTCATATAGAATCTAGGCACATTAAGCTATTCCGTGTTGATTCTAAATTCTATTTCAAATAATTTTTTGGTCTTGTCATTTCATCTTGTTTCAGTTTATCTTACAATAATTAACTAGATAGCAAACAGTGTAGGCTACGATCAGACTGCACAACTGTGCAGAATGATCATAGTCTACACTGTCTGCAAAAGCTTTTAGTGCAGTCGACATTTTCTGTGAATGGCATGAGAGTATTTAAACAAGGAAGGCAACAAAATATTGCATGATCTTCCTTCAATAGTAAATGTACTTTACAAGAATTACAATAATTAGTCGGTCTAGCAGTTGGCTATATTTCATTCAAAGGATTGTCCTTTTTTCATTATATTTCAGACAACTTCATACAACGCTTTGTTGAAATCCAACATATAGTTTCTGAAGGAAATATTTTCACTAAACACCAAAATTTGTCTAGTCTGTAAAAGGCATGCTTTTTATCTCATTCTTCATTCTGTATTCATTATTTTCAACGAACAGCTACTAAATGCCGGCTTCTATAAGAAATTGTTTGAAATCTTTTCAAAAAGATATTCAAATAGAAGTTCGTAATAGAGTATAATGGAAGCTACATAAGCTCCTTACCAGCACCAGCCGGCACCAAACTCCTGTGAAACTATAGCAATGCCTGCACCGGCACCATAGAGTATATACAGACGTTCCCCGTCTCTCTATCCATCCAAAATGAGGAAACACACATCCTCAACAAGCTAACTACAGCTTGTACCTACCCTCTGATGAGTTTTTTGAACGAAACCAGTCAGGGATAGAAGGTTGACAGTGCAAGCAGCATCTCTCTCTACTCAAGGAAACAAAAAGCAAGTCACCTTAGACCTGATCACTCCACTTATTCCCAGGGGAAAGAAGTATAGCAGATGAAGCAGCTCTTTCCTAACAAATTACAAAAGAAGCATGTCTCCTATTAGACTCGCTTGCTAACAGACTCTAGATGCTAGCATTAAGCATCTCACATTGTCTAGCAAAGTTATAGCATTTAGTCTTCTGCAGACTTGCATGTTTGCTTAAATAATTACAGAGCAAATCTTGCATCATCACCCACAGAAGCAGATCTCTGAGGACAAACAAGAACAAAGCATGTCATGGAAGACAAGCTTGTCTTGAACCTCACAGGACAAAGCATGTCCAAAAACGAGAAAAAATATCTCTCCAGAAGGCCAGTCAATCAATGAACATATCTCAAGTCTTGTGCAGCCAATTTTTTCTTCATATAATCAATAATCAGTTGGTTTGAGCTTCTGATTGTGATTATCAACTAAGAAATTTCATAATTATTAATCAGTTCCTTAAACATATAAATGAAAGCAATGACATTTTGTTAGCAAAACTGACATTAGTTTAATGGCTCAACCTGAAACAGTTGAAACCGCCTATATGTTTATAGGCAGTTCCAACTGTTTCATGCTGAGCCATGAAGTTGGCAGAAAAAACTGTAGAAAGAGTCATGAGGCTTAACTAAACTTTCACATTCTATTCTTCAAAGGATGATACTGGGAGTGCTGTATTCATTTCTAAGAAAACCATTATACAATCAATCATTAGTTGATTTACTCTTCCAAATAAAAATCGATTATCGATTCTGATTTGAAACCAATTGCCAAACACCAATGGACAGACCAAATGACAATTGTCAGATGGACCTTAAGCCAGTGTAGCTATAAGTTACATTTGAGCCTGTGCATGAATTTTCCAACAATTTAAACTTGCACAAAGCAAAGACTCTGGCAAGCCTTTGCATACGCAAAGTCTGACCAGAGTCTTTACTTTGCTTTTAGAAGAAAGATAAGATCTCAAAGTATCTGTAGACCATCAGGTAACTTTATATTCACAGTTCGTGTCTGTCTACCTTGTCAGTGTATGCACCTCTTGTACATTTCAAATTGTTGGAAATGTCACACATAGGCTCACGATTCAGAGGTATTACCTTTTTATCCACAAATGTTTTGCCAAAGGTGACACATATTCGGTGGAAACACTTAGCCAAACTTGAAACAATTCTTGGAAAAGACAAAGCCGATCCCATCACAACCTCGAGTAAACGGGGAATTCTGAAAATAGAAAAGAAAGTAAGACATCTTTGTTTTCAGTTTTCTTTTATTTTATCTGAACTTAAACAGTCTCATGGAACAAAGAAGAGTTTAACAAGATGTGTTTGTGAAACACGAATGCTCCCGTAACAGCATTTTTTTTTTAAAGTTTGACCTTGACAGATGACCTTAACCTTGTCAAATGACCTTGACGACCTTGACAGATGACCTTGACCTTGTCACATGACCTTGACTTTGGTGTACAGCTTTGTATGTCAAATACTTTTGGAGAAAAGACAAAAGTTAAGTTTTCGGGTTAAGTTTTCGGACAGAGGAACGGACAGACGGATGGACAGACAGACAGACGAACATGAGTAAAACAGTATGCCCCTGATCTCTCGATACGGGGGCATAAAAACGTAAAATTGGTCACTTTTGCATCATTTACTTTTTATAGTGAGTCTATATTCTAGCACTTGTTTGCAAAAGCTCATAAACATGCTACAGTTGTCTTTTGGACGAAATTTAAAATTGAGGTCCTGTGTGATGGTGTTTAAGAGTTAAAGCAGAATCAGAGCAAAACTAGTGTAAGTGCCTATATATTTATAGGCATTTACAATAGTTTTGTACTAATCCTCAATGAGTATACAATATGTCTTTGCAGTGTTAAAGTTTGTTTCTTTGAATGGGGTTAAATGCCCCTTTCAACAATTTTTCAGTTATATCGCCATGGCTGGAGCATTTAACAATAGATACCTGGTACATCCTTTCCTAGCTTCCAGCTGCTATTCAACATAAGTCTAAGATTATCAACCCATTGGTGGAAGACAAATAGTTGGAAAGTTTTATAGGGGTGATAGTGAAAAAAAACTACAGGGAATGGTGTGTGAAGGGCAAGCTAGCTTCCATAACATTTCCCCCCTCCCTAATAAACTGATGGAGCAAATCTCCATCAACTTTTTAGAGATAGAGATAGGGATATCATAATGAAGCTATAAGCAACCCTACTATATTCATTTTTCTAAAACAAAATCACTTTTCCAAATATCGCCGGTGTTCTGCTAAAATCTCGTAACTACAGCTTGTTGAAAGCTGTAGTTACGAGGTTTTGGTAGAAAATCGACGATATATTCATGTATAATAATTTCTGTGTCTCTCTAGCTCTTGGTTTTTACACACCACGATCAGTTCACAACTGCAATTTTTGTATACAGCTTGCTACACCAATAACACCTTTCTTTATTTGTTTGTAGTCCATTTCTATTTTGAAAAGCCTGAAAGATTGTTATGCTTGATTCTTCTTCCTGGATAATTCACCAGAGTCGAATGTTTAGGCCTATGAAAGAACCAAAATTGATAGCCACTCCCGGGAATCAAACTCAGGACTTCTGGGTCAAGAGGCCGATGCTCTACCTCTAGACCACAGACACCACTAAAGAAATTTACCGGTGGTACACCAAGTGTATGGCATGGGAATATTCAAATACAAAAAAATGTTAATATTTCCAGTGAAAAATGAGAAAATTCTGAGACATTTTCCTGGAATAAAGCTATAACAAATTTGAGATAAAAACAGAGTTCTTCAATACATTTGATAGATGTAGCAATTATACAGTTTGTCTTGTCAATTACAAATTAATTCTGACATTTGTCTTCCTTCTATCAATCAGGAAAATCTGAGAAATTCTATTCTTTTCTTCCATCCAAATATCTGGGTGATCAGGAGACTATGGTATGTGTTTCTATAATTCACAACACCTAGATCAGTCTTATGCTAAACAATTGAAATACTGAACTTCATTCAAGATGAAAACAATTGTGAAACATTACAAGAGGTCCATTAAGGCCCCAGATCTTCTACTGACTTTCATGTTTTTCTTTCATCTAATCTGATATTTCAGGAATTTTATTGCTTTAAAAAAGACTTTATATGAAATTATAAGCCATGCAGACTTTCTCCCCTTCAATTTGTATTAAGAAATAATCATTAAGGCTACTTTTTCTGTGTTTTCAATCCATTTTCACACACAACCCTCCATAACCCAAATTTATCAAATTAAGTCCACTTTAAATTTTCGTCTGCAAAACCTTTGAATTTGGACAGGTCCAAAATTTTGTATAACAGGAAAGGGTTAAAACAATAGAATCATTTCAGCTGTGAAAGTTTCCAGAGAATAATATATTTGTGGATTACATAATGCTAAAAGAAAGTTTACCCCTTGGTATTAGATGTATGAATTGGGAGTCAACTTTTATATAGAAAATATTAGTTTTGATTTTCATGTTTAAAAGGAAAATAATGTGATTTAGACTAAGATCAGACTGCACACATGTGCAGGCTGATCTTTGTATAAACCTCCTGCCAAAACAAGATAATTCCAGGTTCAGCATGCCAAGGGTTTATGCAGTTTTTCAAATTTGGTAATGATTATTACAAGAGAATCTGGTATTTCCAATGAGAAATGAGCATTTCATAACATATGACAGATATAGCTTTTCTACTGCTGGTTATTGTCGATTGGAAATTAATTCTGACATTGGCCTTCTTTATATCCATCATTTAGATATAAAAGATTCTGGAGTCTATCTCATGCTCTTAAAAGCTTTCTCCCCATATATTCTGGTCAAACATTTTGAGATTGATTTTAGTTTTTACCAAACAATAAATAAAGTCTCATCAAGAAAACTATTAATAGGATCTATTCTAACTAATGAAATTACTTCTAATTAAAGAAACACACAAGGGAAAAAAGGTGAAAAAGATGAAAGATGAAGTGACACTTATAAAAACTGACTTCAAAGAAGTTTATCTACTTTTTAATGGGATTTAACACTTCTTTTGACTATCTCTCAGACATATTACAATGACCAGAGTACTTAACAATGGATTCCCGGTATTTCTTTCACCAGCACATCCTTTCCTAGCCTCCAGTTGCTATTCATCTTAGATACATTGTTATCAAACCACTGGTGGGGGAGAAATGCAGGAAAAGGATATGTGCCGCTGCCAGGGATCAAACCCATGACACCAAATATTTGATAATTGGGAGTCTGGTGCACTACCAACAGTACTATGATAAGGGTAAAGTTCAGAGGAACAAAGAACCAAAGGTATTTGGTATATATGGACACAGCTTGCTGAAATCAAAATGTACAGCAGACATCGTAGACATCATAGCTGGCTCAAATCACTCATTGGTAGAGAGAGGGTGCCAGAAGGGTTCTGAAGTTTTTGTAGCACGGCCATCTCTCTGATAAGCTAAGGGAGGTTCTCTCTATCAGCTTATGATTTTGAGCCTGTGCGTGACATTTCCAATAATTTGAAATGTCCCTGAGGTGCAAACACTGAGTAGAGTAGACAGCCTCATACTTTAAATGTCAAGTTACCTGATGGTCTACAGATACTTTTAGACCTTATCTTACTACTAAGCGCAAAGTGAAGACTCTGGTCAGACTGTGCAGATGCACAGGCTGGTCAGAGTCTTTGCTCTGCGCATATTAGAAATCGTTGGAAATCTCACGCACCGGCTCATTTTATTTTGGTTGGTTCAATCGAACTTTGGACATTCTGAATGGATGAAAACTTGGTTTTATTTATCAATGAAAACACTTTTGAGTACACAGCTATTTTCTAAGCATCCACAGATAATAGTCAAATTAGAAATCTGATTCTTTTTCGACCAATCTTTTCATTTTTGCTTCTTGATATTAAATTATAAGAGATGAGGATAATGTTTGTTGATTTCATGGAGGAATGAAACTTAAAACCCTAATCACACTCATGTATGAATCTGCTTTGCGTATTCATACAGTGTGATTAGGTTTCAAGTTTCATACCTTCATGAAATCAATAAATATTGCCTTCATCTCTTAAATAAGTATCAGGGCTATGTTATCACAGCTAGGTGTTGTCCTTGCAAAATTTGCATTAAGGATCTGCAGATGGCTTATCCTTATAAAATGTCATCACTTTCTAGTTCAAAATCACCTAAATGTACTCATATCAAATTTCTATATCTCTCTTGATTTCCCGCCCCTTTTTTGATGATATGCAGCTACTTTATTTGAGCTTGGCCTTGCTATGCAAATGGTATAAATAAACAAAATCTTGTCCACACAGATTACTGGGTTTACAGTGAAAATAACAGACCTTCACACTGGCTTTTAAGTCTATAGAGGCAATATTGTAGAATGAGTGAAAACTTTATTTCAGATTCTTAAGAATATTTTAAACACGTTGCAATATTCCTTTGTTGTGAGACCTCATTTGTATACATCTCTTTATCAAGCATACTCAAATGATTGCAAACAAAATACAGATTGTTGTAAGATTTGGAATGGAAATAACACTTTTGATCTAGACTTTTCAGGAACAAAAAAAGAAAATCAAATTGTTTCAAACAAATAAATAAGACTGTGCTTGACATTTCCAACTATTTGACATGTGTGTGAAGGGCCAATATTAACCAACCTTTACTGCCTTGAAGTATAATAAGTATAAGTTCTTGCTTGGCGCACATTTGAAATTGTTGGAAAAGTCACGCACAGGCTCAAATAAAGTTACTTACAGATTATTCACAACCCAGTTGAGAGTGTCCCAGGGTTCAAACCATTCCTGACTGATATGATTCTCAAACAGTTTCAGTAGGGTCACCAAGTGCTTCTGGTTCCCAACTATTGTAACCAGATCTGTGAGGCTTGAGCTGTACTTAGGGAACCGGATTGCTGTAAATAAAGATATAAGATTTACTGAGGACTTTTACAGAATTATTGTAAATTTGCCTTTACATAACTTTATTGAAGATTTTTTTTCAGTTTGATGAATGTACTCCAATTCCTGTATAAATCAAGAAGTCAGTGCAAAACAATTATAAGAGCCTTTCTATCAATAGACACTAACAATTTTATCTTATAACTATACAAGTATCCGTATGATAACAACCCGTATGATATTTTTTATGATATCACATAGTTATTTTTAGAACAATAATATCATACAGTTATTTTTAGAAACTAGCATTTAAGTTAGAAACATCGACTAAAACAAGACAAAAAGAGGTTATAAGATAAATATAATACGTACTAAGTGTATTGTATGAAAAAATATCTAACTCGGTTGTGAGAATTGGTAATTGTCTCGGCAGAGCCTCGACAATGATCAATTCTCCCAACCTCGTTAGATATTTTTTTCCATACAAAACACTAAGTACGTATTATATATGTATTGCACTGAACCCCAATAAATAAGTTTGAATTCAGTAAACACTTGTAATCCATGATTTTTGACCTGACAGGGTAGAGCCTACAAAACAGGCCATTGTATTTAAGGTTACAGTAAATCAGCTTTTTCATATTTACTCACTTTTATAGATAGCTGGTAATGTACACTTATTATGTTCACTGGTCCTTGGGTAAGCAAAGCCTTGGACAAGCTGAAGTATTGGTTACTCAAGGATGAAATGTGAACATTAAGCATGTTAATCTTTTCAATTTTAGGATACAATTATTTGCATGCCTCAACGATAATTGCGGACTAACTTTTGAAAGAACCTAAAGTACTGAAAAGTTTTAGTTTCAACATTTTTGTAGCCCTCACTAAATATATGAACAAACAAACAAATTGTCCTCAACTGAAGGGGATTAGAAATATTGAAATTATTGGTTTACAAGACCAATGGACCAACCACTGAGCCAAAGAAGATCTTCAGGTGTCAGGCATTTTAACCTTTCTTAAGGTAATATACCTGTAATATTTCCACAACATTTCGGAAGTCATGAACTTTAACAGTGTTAACCCAGGTTTCCTTATGATTTCATTACGAAACCTCGCTTAGTATTGAGAATGTTGCAGAACTATTAAGGATCCTTTACCTTATGCTATGCATGTAAGGAGAGCAGTGGTACTCTGTACCAAGGTATACAATTACCTGATCTATAGACTATTTCAAACTGTTTCAAAGTTTATTACACAAATTGTAACATGACTGGGCAACAGTATGAACTGTTTCATCCACGGGTAATTAGCACTGAACTGTTACCTGCTTGCAAACATGACGTCATTTTGTTGTGACACGCTTTTAGTGATTTTTTCCAGAAATAGACCTTTCTTCTGAATGATAAACATTATAACACAGTTTCAATCAGGTAATAACACAGTTATTTCATGGATATTTGTGTAACAATGAAAATCTATTGCCCTCGGTGTTGGGGATGAAATTATGAACTGTTGCGTCATAGGGCAATAGTTCAGAACATCATCCCCTTCACCTCAGGACAACAGATTTCACTGTTACACAAAATACCATGAAGCAACTGTATACTCACATTCCATATCCTCACTAGTGGTTTGTGTATCATCAAACTTGTCTGTGTAAGGACCGCTCTCCAGTACTGACACATACAAGAAGGGAATCAGCCCAGTCATTGTGGTGACATAAAGAAGGAACCGACCTTCATTGACGGGAGCCATTCCACCGGGAGACCTCTGGGCAGACACAGCAGCCTATAGTGAGAAAAGGACAAGATTTTAGTCTGATTCTTAGAATGTGGTTTAACAAAATTTTCAACAGTATCGCAGTTATATCCTGGCCACTGAGGCATCTGTCCAAAATTTTGAATTATTTCTCGCTCCGGTTACTCAGTACATCCTCATCATTTATCAAACACCACAAGCTTATTATCTGTTTAGTCTTATTTTAGGGATAAGGGCAAGTCTGTACTAAGTGTAAATACATTGTATATACACTAAGTACAGTCTTGCACTAAATCCTTGATGAATAAATGGGCAAACAAGCCTGTGGCCTGAATGCATCATAAGTAAACTATGAAACTATGAATGCCTCGTTTAAAAGCTGCTCATCCCATTTACTCTTATTATTATGTGCAGTCTGATCCTTGTCTATACCACCTGCTACAACTTATTTGAAACCAGAAAAGCTTAAAGTTTTAATTTTCAAAATGAATACGGACTCACATATAATGCGTCCAGAGCTTTGAGCACTTAGATTTTACTGCAGTTTTGCCAAGGATTTTGTTCAGCATGACAATGATAAAGCCTGTACAAGACAAGTCCATGGCTGTTGTAAAAGCATTATGTGCCTGTGTGTGACATTTCCAACTATTTCATGTGTGTAGGATCAAAATACATTATGCAGCACAGACAACTAATAATGCAATTAGACTACTCAATGTCCATCTGAAGAGGGGTCAATACCTTTCTCTCTATGAAGCGGTCAGACTGTGCATCTGCAAAGACTGGCCAGAGGCTTTACTTTGCAAAAATCTGAAATTGTTGGAAATCCTGCGCACAGGCTCATATATGTTTATTATAGCATAAAATTTGTGTTTTTGGGTCATTATAGGCATACATGAATGGACAATCCCCTGCATTAACGAGAGAAAAAAAGGATTAATAAGTAAATTCATTTGCTGTTAACATCGGGCTTTTTTCACTTAAATATCCTCTGTCAGGGTCTATACACTTTATCAGTTTCTTTGTTTAACATTGATGTAGAGCATCATTAAAGACATTATTTTACAAAGCAATATCAGTAAACAAGAGGGCCATTGGCCCTAAAGCGCTCACCTGATGCATGGCTAAACAAAAGTCAAAGAGATCAAGAAGAAGACATTTCAGTTAAAAATGTTGCCTCTAAAGTACTAAAAAACGTTTTTTGACCCTCTATCAAACTTGTGTAAGATTTCAAGGCAATTTCAAACTTGACCTAGGTTTCATACAAACATATTGACCAAGTTTCAAGATATTTGAGTAAACATGTTTTCTTTTTTTTAAGATTTGACCCCTTGACCCCAATTTTGACCCCACTTGACCCAATTTTGAACATGACTGAGATTTGATGGAGACAAACATGTTTCAAGACATTTGGACCCAAGATGTGGCCTCGGGAGTGCACGCAATGTTTTTCTAAGATTTGACCCAGTGACCCCATTTTTGACCCCACTTGACCTAATTTTGAACATGACCGGGATTTGAAGGAGACAAACATTCTGACCAAGTTTCAAGACATTTGGACCAAAAATATGACCTCTAGAGTACACACAAGGTTTTTGCAAGATTTGACCCCTTAACCCTATTTTTGACCCCACTTGACCCAATTTGAACTTGACCGAGATTTGATGGAGATATACATTGTGACCAAGTTTCAAGACATTTGGACCAAAAATATGGCCTTTAGAGTGCACAAAAGGTTTTTCTAAGATTGACCCCTTGACCCCATTTTTGACCCCACTTGACCCAATTTCAAACTTGGCTGAGATTTGATGGAGACAAACATTGTGACCAAGTTTCAAGACATTTGGACCAAAAATATGGCCTTTAGAGTGCACACAAGGTTTTTCTAAGATTTGACCCCTTGACCCCATTTTTGACCCCACTTGACCCAATTTCAAACTTGGCCGAGATTTGATGGAGACAAACATTCTCACCGAGTTTCAAGACATTTGGGCCAAAAATATGGCCTCTAGAATGCACACAAGGTTTTTTTAAGATTTGACCCCTTGACCCCATTTTTGACCCTCCTTGACCCAATTTCAAACTTGACTGAGATTTAATGGAGACAAACATTCTGACAAAGTTTCAAGACATTTGGGCAAAAAATATGGCCTCTAGAGCGCACACAAGGTTTTTCTAAGATTTGACCCCTTGACCCCATTTTTGACCCCACCTGACCCAATTTCGAACTTGACCGAGATTTGAGAGAGACAAACATTGTGACCACGTTTCAAGACATTTCGACCACAAATGTGGCCTCTAGAGTGCACACAAGGTTTTTCTAAGATTTGACCCCTTGACCCCATTTTTGACCCCACTTGACCCAATTTCAAACTTGGCCGAGATTTGATGGAGACAAACATTCTGACCAAGTTTCAAGACATTTGGGCCACAAAAATGGGCTCTAGAGTGCACACAAGGTTTTTCTAAAATTTGACCCCTTGACCCCATTTTTGACCCCACCTGACCCAATTTCGAACTTGACCGAGATTTGATGGAGACAAACATTCTGACCAAGTTTCAAGACATTTGGGCCAAAAATGTGGCCTCTAGAGTGCACACAAGGTAAAGTTTGACGACGGACGATGGACGACGGACGACGGACGATGGACGACGGACGACGGACGACGGACGACGGACGCCGGACAGCAGCCCATCACAATAGCTCACCTTGAGCACTTCGTGCTCAGGTGAGCTAAAAAACTAGAAAGCCATGAATGGCTTGAGTCGCTCCACAGGCTTGAAATTCTTGTAAAGCAATAAAAGTTTTGACGAGATTTTTAGATATTTTGGATTCTACTGATGTTGAAATGATTTTCAACGTTTCAATTATATGACATATAGAGAAATGACCTCTGCCCATAAAAGACATATTTTTCATCCAATCACAATAATTTTTGGCTGCATGATAATGAGTCATCCAAAGGTCATACAAAAAAAAAAGATTGATTGATATCCATCAGTTACATTCTGAGAAAATGATTTTCAAAGTTTCCACTATATAACATATAGAGAAATGACCTCCGCCCATAAAATACATATTTTTCATCCGATCACTATAATTCTTGGTAAACTGATAAAGGGTCACTAAATGATCATTTCAGTGAAATTTGGTTGATATCCATCAGTTACATTCTGAGAAAATGATTTTCAAAGTTTCCACTATATAACATATAGAGAAATGACCTCCGCCCATAAAATACATATTTTTCATCGGATCACTATAATTTTTGGTAGACTGATAAAGGGTCACTCAAGGATCATTCCAGTGAAATTTGGTTGATATCCATCAGTTACATTCTGAGAAAATGATTTTCAAAGTTTCCACTATATAACATATAGAGAAATGACCTCCGCCCATAAAATACATATTTTTCAACCGCTCACAATAATTTTTTGTAGAATGAGAAAGGGTCACACAAGAATCATTCATGTGAAATTTAATTGGTATCCATCCATTAGAATCTGAGAAAACTCACTTTTTACCATATTTGGAAATTAGCCACGCCCATTAAATCCATGTTTTTCATTGGATTAAAATTTCTTGAACAACTTTGAAAGAGGGTCACCCAAGGATCATTCCTGTGAAGTTTGGTTGAAATTCATCCAGTAGTTTCTGAGGAGAAGATTTTTAAAGAAAAAGTTTACGACCGGACGCACGGATGCACTGACGCATGGACGGACGCACGACGGACACAACGCCATGATAATAGCCCCAGTGGCTTTCAGCCAGTGGAGCTAAAAAGAGTGACGGTGCAATGCATAACACAGTTTTTCCGTCACATTATTAGTTTTGTAGCTGGTTTTAAAGCTGTCCTATGAATTATTTTGCAATTTCTGATTAAACAAGATGTGTTTGTGAAACACGAATGCCCCCGGAACGGCATTTTTTTTCAAAGTTTGACCTTGACAGATGACCTTGACCTTGTCACATGACCTTGACTTTGGTACCAGCGGATGCGGATCATTGAGATCTATCATCATGCCAAATATTAGCTTTGTATCTTGAATAGGCTTGAAGACATTGGCAAGGTTAAGTTTTCGGGTTAAGTTTTCGGACAGACGGACAGACAGACGGACAGACAGACGGACGGACAGACAGACACATGAGTAAAACAATATGCCCCTGATCTCTCGATACGGGGGCATAAAAATTATTTAAGTATTTCCTTCTATGCAATAATAGCATCATTTCACCTTTTTTCGAGTGTTTACATTTGCAGAGACCCTCAAAATGCTTTTACACACCCTTAATCAATTAATTTATCATCATGTGTGATTAATACTTGTTTACATTATTCAAAATAAATATAGAGACTATAGACAAGATTTAAAAGCATAATTTTAAATTTGTTATGCCCCATAGGGTACAAAAGATTGTGGGAAAAGGATAAATGAGCCTGAGCATGAGATTTCCAACTATTTCAAAAATGTGCAAAGCAAAGACTCTGGCCAGCCTGTGCATCTGCACAGTCTTACCAGTGTCTTCACTGTACATTTAAGTAGATAGATAAGGCCTCATAATTTCTGTAGGCCATCAGGTAACTTTATACTTACAGTATGTAGCTGTCAACGCTACTCAATGTTTGCGGCTCACAAACATTTCAAATTGTTGGAAATGTCACACACTGGCTCAATTTATTTGCTCTAAGCTATCACCAGTGAAATTCAGACAGAAAAGGACAATTTTTCTTTAAAACCCAAAAGAACAAAGAAACCCTGCTGTACCCTCATACTGGCTAGAAAAATACAGCAATTCAATTTCATTGTTAATTAATGCAATTTTTCCCCTACAAAAACTAAAGTTAATTTCTTCAAATCAGAGAAAGATCTTTTTTCTAGCTGCAAAAAGGAACATGTCTTTCTCTGTAATACAACTGTGATACAAATTCAACCCTTGTCATACTTGTTACTTTATTTTACAGATGAAGAAAGTATTTGTTGATTTCAATGAGTTATGACACTAAAAAACCTAATCACACTGTATGAATTTGTAAAACAGATTTATAAATGAATGTGATTAGGTTTTTAGTTTCACATCACTATGAAAACAATAAATATTATCTTCATATCATATTATTTAATATCATGAAGCAAAAATGTAAAGATTCATCAATAAAGAAACAGTTTTCTAAAGGAACTACTTCTTGCAAAACCTTACAAAATAGCAGCAAACTGAATATTGTTTTCATTCAGAAATAAAACCAATTTTTTAGCCAATCAGAATGCACTAATCCTGATTAACAAAACTACAATTAAATTAAATTCTGTTAAGACAAAAGCTATTGTGACATGTACAGATGTATCTCTAAAGAGTAGGTTTGACATTTGAATTGGATACACTACTTTAAACACTTTTTCAGTTATATCGGGGCAGCTGGAGCACCTGAAAATGCATTGTAGGCCTATAAAAAAGATACACCAGTTAGTCAGTCTTTATTTAGGATTCAGCAAGAGCACCACCTGCAGGTGCCTCAGCTGTTGAGTTCTGGATGGTGAAAAAAATCTAAGTTGAAAAAGGGGCATAATTTGTACAGAAATCATCTAAAGTTATCTCCTTGATAGTAAAGGTTGCTCTTTTGATGGTAAACATGTATGCCAAGTTTCAAGTGAATGCCTTCAGGAGAACCAGAGATATCACAAAATATCAAAGTTGTTGCATGACGACGACAACAACAACAACAACAATGATGCTAAGGCTATAGTAAAACCTCAGGTTTTCCATGAAAATGGCTGAGCTAAAAATGCATAGGGCTGGAATAATGAGATAAAATCTTTTGGATAAATACTTCAAAAATTCTACGAAGCTTTAACAAAATAAACATCTCTACCAAATTTTGTTGTTAGGTACCGGTTAGGGGGACTAGTCTAAACTTTTGTAGTCTTAAAATTGGTGATAATGAAACACATATACCCTAAAAACAGCTTTTTTTAAGTATGACCTCAATTCTTCATAAATTACCCTGATTTACCAATTAAAAAATGCTAATTGCTTAGAGGAACCTTCATGTTAAATTTAAGCATTTACACTTAAAAAGTGTTGAAGTTGAAGAATAATGTAAAGTTTAAAGATTTATTTTTCAGACAGACAGACAGACTGACAACAGCAAAACAATGAATAAAATTAAGTAAGCTGCTTCCAAACACCAAAGGTTGTTAGAGATAATTATGCTACTTACACTATTAGGTGGTGCATCCTAATATGTTAAGCAAAAGAGAAATGAAAGACAATATAAATTATAACATACATTCGAAAGTTAGAAAATGTTATGGTTCAACATATAAGATGTATTCTAAAGCTAGCTCCCGCCATAATGATACCCCACCCCCCCCCACCCCCATCCCCCTGCTCACAACCCCCTGCCTACACTCACGCTACACTTTTTATAAAGACAATTTCAGTTAATTGAAAATTCCTTCATTTGAGGAATTTTGTGAGATTTCTTCTGTAATTTGAGAATTTGAGGTAAATTTCCTCTAATCAATAATTTATATGATTGTTTAGACGAAATTTACCTCAAACTAATAGGACAAAGGTCTAAAACATCAATTTAGCAGATATATTTCATCCGACAATGGGTACTAAACAAAAGTCATCTGTCCATGTACACATGGCTCCTGTGAGCATTCATTTACATTAGGATAAATATGGAACAACAACCTTGAAATCTCAGATGAATTGAACTAGATTTTGATTTTAAGATTGAAAAGTTACAAAAGGAAAATCTGATTTTAGCACTCAATACAATATCATTACCTGTAGGTAGATTGATTTTCTGTTAAAAATGCTTTTTCATAAGACAAAATACTACAGTAAGTTGCTCTGCACTTTGGTGGCATTTTTTTCTTTTTTTAATTTTCTGACAAATTTAATTCCACATTAACCATTTTATTCCATGAGAAATCCCAGTCAAGGTCTTCCCTAAAGTATAAAATGAAAATTAGATAAAATTTACAAGATTTCCAGGATATTATTTCTGCAGTAAATAATGTCTTATTCTATCAGTATGTGGTGTTAAAATCTCATATATCACTCAATGACAGCCCATTATTTCATTTTCTTAACCCTTTCCTGTTTTACAAAATTTTAGACCTGTCCAAATTCAAAGGTTTTGCAGACGAAAATTTAAAGTGCATTCAATTTGAAAAATAACCATTCAGTAGGGTAGAAAATAGTGTGAAAAAAGAAGAAATTGCTTGTCAGAAGCAATTTCTTCTTTTTTCACAATGTTTTCTCAATCATAAAATCACAGGCACGTAAAAAGCAGGGATTAAACATCAAAGGGTTAAACTTCACAGTGCGTCTACTCTTTCTGAATTATACTAAACAAAAGTTTTCAGATGGTGTCTAATTAGTGTTGAATTCCTGTGCCTTTGGTAAAAGAATTGAATGCTCCTTAAGAAAATTATTTAAAAAATATTGATGTTTTCAAAATTAAGTTTTAGCTCGCCTGAGCACATTGAGCTCAATGTGAGCTTTTTTGATCATTGAATGTCCATTGTCCATATCGTCTGTCATCAACAGTTTCCTCTTTAGCACTCATAATGCCACTATCATGGCCATATCATCATGAAACTTGGTCATAATGCTTGTTAGCTCACGAGAAGTTTGCATTGGAAAATTTTGGGAAAAAGAGTCTTAACTAGAACTGTTGCAGAGCAGACTTATACCCCCCAAAAGCACTTTGTCAGAATGAAAGTGCTATTAGTGGAGGATGTGTTTGTAACAAATATTGAGGTCATATGCAGCATTTGCATGAAGTTTCATGATTGTAGGCCGCTTGGTGTTTGAGTTAGAGTCCAGAAATAAAAAAATTAAAAAAAAAGATTGACTGTGACCTTGACCTTTGACCTATGTGACCCAAAAACAATAGGGCTCACCATATAGTCATTTGCATAAAGTTTCATGATTCAAGGTTGCTTGCCTTTTGAGTTAGAGTCCAGAAACAAAAATTGAACAAAAATTACTGTGACCTTGACTGTTGACCTATGTGACCCAAAAACAATAAGGCACTTCCTTGGGATATAAGCAACATTTGCATAAAGTTTCATGAATATAGGTCACTTGGTTCTTGAGTAAAAGTCCGGAAACGAAAATTGAAAAAAAATTGACTGTGACCTTGACCTTTGACCTATGTGACACAATAACAATAGGGCACTTCCTTGGGATATAAGCAACATTTGCAACATTTGCATTAAGTTTCATGAATATGGGTCACTTGGTTCTCAAGTTAGATTCCGGAAATGAAAATTGAACAAAGGCTGACTGTGACCTTGACCTTTGACCTATGTGACCAAAAAAAAAACAAGAGGACCATGATGGTCCTATATCGCTCACCTTCGTCTCTTTGACTTCTCCCTTAGCAAAATTAAATACTTGAAAGATCATTAAATGATCATTAAATTTTTCAAAGAAAACATAACTATTTTTCTATGATCGCTGCATAAATTACTATCCTTTTCTAAACAAAGTTCATGTGACCTGGCCAACATTCTGACAAAGTTTCATAAAGATTGGGCAATATTTGTGGCATCTAAAAAGAAAATAGCCATTTAGGCCCTTTTTCCCGTGATATGACATGTATCTTTCCAATTTTAAATAGGGTTCATCCTTGTGACCTAGCCATTATTCTGATCATGTTTCATGAAAATTGAATTGTATTTGTGGCTTCTAGAGCGTAAACAAGAAAATTGTCATTAAGGCCCCTTTTCCCGTGATATGGCACAGATCCTTCCCATTTTCAATAGGGTTCATCTTTGTGACCTGGCCAACATTCTGACAAAATTTCATAAAGATTGGGCCATATTTGTAGTCTCTAGAGTGTAAACAAAAAAATTGTCATTAAGGCCCCTTTTCCCATGATATGGCACAGATCCTTCCCATTATCGATAGGGTTCATCCTTGTGGCTAGGCAAACCTTCTGACCAAATTTCATAAAGATTGGGCCATATATGTGGCCTCTAGAGTGTAAATAAGAAAATTGTCATTAAGGCCCCTTTTCCCGTGATATGGCACAGATCCTTCCCATTTTCAATAGGGTTCATCCTTGTGACCTGGCCAACATTATGACCATGTTTAATGAAGATTGGACCATATTTGTGGCCTCTAGAGTGTAAACAAAAAAATTGTCATTAAGGCCCCTTTTCACATGATATGACACAGATCCTTCCCATTTTAGATAGGGATCATCCTTGTGGCTTGGCCAACCTTCTGACCAAATTTCATAAAGATTGGGCCATATTTGTGGTCTCTAGAGAGTGAACAAGAAAATTGTCATTAAGGCCCCTTTTCCCGTGATATGGCACAGATCCTTCCCATTCTCAATAGGGTTAATCCTTGTAACCTGGCCAACATTCTGACCAAGTTTCATGAAGATTTGGCCATATTTGTGGCCTCTAGAGTGTAAACAAGAATATTATCATTAAGGCCCCTTTTCCCGTAATATGGCACGGATCCTTCCCATTTTCAATAGGGTTATTCCTTGTGACCTGGCCAACATTCTGACCAAGTTTCATGAAGATTGGGCCATATTTGTGGCCTCTAGAGTGTAAACAAGAAATTTGTCATTATGGCCCCTTTTCCCATGATATGGCACGGATCCTTCCCATTTTCAATAGGGTTCATCCTTGTGACCTGGCCAACATTCTGACCAAGTTTCATGAAGATTGGGCCATATTTGTGGCCTCTAGAGTGTAAACACTAAGATTGTTGACGCCGGGCGACGGACGACAGACGACGCACGACGGACGACGGACATTCAATGATCACAAAAGCTCACCTTGAGCACGATGTGCTCAGGTGAGCTAAAAAAGGCTTCCTTGGGTCATAAGAAACATTTGTATAAAGTTTCATAATTGTAGGTCACTTGGTTCTAGAGTAAAAGTCCGGAAACGAAAATTGAACAAAGGCTAAATTTGACTTTGACCTATGGGACCCCAAAACAATAGGGCACTTCCTTGGGTTATAAGGAATAATTGTATAAAGTTTCATGATTGTAGGTCACTTGGTTCTTGAGTTAGAGTCCGGAAACGAAAAGGTCTACAGACGTATGGATGGACAGACAGACGGATGGATGGAGGGATGGACAGACAGACAGACATGGTGAAACCAACATACCCCCCTCTATTTCGTAGGTGGGGGGTATCATAAAAAATTTCAAAGCTCACACTATTGGTTTAAAATTTTGCATATTCTTCATGAAACTTGGTCAAAAGGTTTGTTAGGTCGCAAGAACTTACCCTACTGAAAATGGTAAGGTTCCATTGGAGGAAAGGGGAAATGGGTCTTAGTCACAGTTTCACTTTTACATTCCTAGGGCCATTTTTTTGCCAAATCAACAAGAGTCACAATATTCATATTGCAACAGAATTTTTTTAATCAGTAGATTTTCAAAGAAATGCCAAATCCAGATAATTCCTGACATTTTTTCCATATTCTCTGCTTCAAACAGAAATCAAATTGGTGACATATTGAAAAAATTATTGGCAACTTTCTGAAAATGTGTGTCCCATGATTCTTTGTCATGTGGGTGGTCAAGGGGCAATGCCAGTGAGATCTTTTGATTAAAGCAGGTGCAAGGAAACATCATTTTTGTGGTAAGCAAATGAAACTTAGCAAAAGCACTGAAAACACATTGAAAGATTCTGTTAAGTTGAAATATAATCATATTAATTTAAAGCCTTTTAAAGCTTAAGAACTAAAAAGATATTTCAGAATATTTGTTAAGAATAAATCAAATCAACAGCAAATAAGTTTTCCATAATTATAAAAGCTGTCAAAATCATATCTTGAAACTGCTTATCTATTAATAAAATAAGTTCATCTGTTTTCTAATAAAGGCTTTCACCACAAATACCATTTTACTTTATGTTAATAAAATTTCAAATTTCAAACACTACATCCATAATTTTTCAATACCCCCCCCCCCCCCCCCCCCAAAAAAAAATGAAAAAAAAAAAATAATAATGAGAGTTTAAGTGCAAATAATATTATAAAAGTGTAAAAGCAATGATAAAAACTTGAATGATTTTATAAGAATGTTAATGCTTCAAACAACATTAGGGTATTGCATTAAAGAAAGCACTATACAATGAGAAAAATAGGATCTGTAATGAAATTTTGTTTTAGACAAGCTGATCTTAACCAAGTCTAGAATAGAAATGCTATCAAGTTATTTATTGCAAGCTCAATACTTTTTTCTATTCTAAACAAGGTTTAGTTCAGTGGTCTCAAACTAAAATGAAGTAGCTGATTCTTTTACTAACACAAACACAACTTTTGCATGTTAAATACCTTTTTATTAACACCCAGATGTTAGAAATATTGCCTCAATGTGCCTTGACTGATGTTGAGATGAAGTTATTTAAAATGAGACCTTACACAAGTGTAAGAGCAGGGTATCTCTGGGCCCGAGGTTTTAAAACTTTTCTCAGGCTCAATTCAAAAGTTTTCTCAAATTTCAATTTTAAATTAAAGCCGAAATTCTGCTTTAATACTCATTTTAATGTATTACCATAAAAGATAATATTAATAAGTTGTTATAAATAACAACTTATTAATATTATCTTTTATGGTAATACATTTATTTAAACCTAAAATTTGAGAAAATTCTCAGTTGAGTCTGAGAAAAGTTTTATAACCTAGGGCCCTGATGGCTGTTCACTTTAGAAGACAATAGTAGCTATGTGAGAAAAGAAGATATTCCTAGTAGCCAGCACGTAATTAGCATTCAAAGAATTCAATCAGATTGGGCGAAAAAATCCTACTAGCTATTTTACTTTTCTTAACTCTTCTCATGGAGTGCATGTTTTATTCCTGCAGTACCCAAACCTTTCACAGACAGTATAGACTTAGACCAGCCTGCAAAGGCATGCAGTCTCAGAGCTACAGAAAGAGTGGGTATTTTGGATTTCAAATCAAAGCATTTAAAAAATTATAGCACAAATCCTATGTTGATGGTACTCATTGGAATCGATTTGTCAAGACGATTCAAATAATAATCCACAATATAGGGTTTTATTTAGAAATAAAGATTTTAGACTGGCTTTACCCCCTCTTATCTATACCTCTGAGTCTGATCTTAGTCTACACTACCTACCTTTTACTGATAATTATATCAAGGAAAAGTCAGAGGTGTTGAAATGTTCCCTTAATTGGCAAAATTTAGATTTGGCAGGATAAGAGTTAAAACAATATCACAAATCTACAATTTAATGCACTGGATAAATATGGCTTGGGACAAAATTGTGAGAAAAAAGATGCTAGTAAGATGCTAGTTGATCTTTTAACTCCTTCTAAAATTGTTTCCTCTTTCTGATACTAGATGTAATTCTTTAATATATAACAAATATAGTCTTAGAATCACATAAATAAAGATCTAGCGTGTGATATTATCAAACACTTAGCAATGCAACAAACACTCTAAGTTCTTAGTACAACAAAAAGAACAGTTACATTCAGCATTTACTATATCTTCAGGGGTTAGGTCGATATCAAATGAGTAAAGAGATTATACACAGGAGAGGTCCTCTAAAATTTTCCTCATTTTTTTTTGAGAGAGGGACATATGCTAACCAGGATCAAAACTTTCAATTTGGCATATTTTCCCATATCTAGAAAGATGCTTCTATCTTCCTATATTGTACTTAAAAAAATGTGACTTCCAGTTGCCTTCATCTGAGCAAAATCTCTTTCAAGTTATAACTTTACGTGTTTTCAAAATGGTCCCTTTTGCATGACAAGAGACTATTTCATTTAATACAAATTTCCCTCCTTGGCGTGCCTAGATTAAGATTTCAAGGGTTCAAAACAAAACTATTTTAAATGCCAATACAATTATATGTACTAACAATAATTTTGTGCCCCCCCCCCCCCAACCAAACCCTCCTCCCCCATCCCTCCTTTGATTTACAAATCTATCACAAAGTAACTGTTCCCTCTGAAGTAAAGTGTTAGCTGTTAAAAAAGCAAGTGAATAATGAAATTGCCTTAACTAGTTCTTCCAGATCTCGCAGTAAACTGTGTAACAAACTGTGTTCTAACTTCCCTAGCTCGTACGCCCACATGGCAAATGACGGTAGAAATATCTGTTTAGCACTCGTCACAACCTTCTCTGACGTATCCCGCAAAGCAGTCTTCAGTAAATCTGAGCCCTAAAATAAAGAAATTCATTTAGTTTTATTTTGATCTCTATTTGACACTAGGACTAATAGAATAGGGGCAATTGAAAAAATGTAACTTAATGACCACAATTGTCCTAGGATTGCAGACATCCAAAAGACAAACTATAATTGAAAGAGAGTGGAACCAAAATATAGCCAGTGTGTGACATTTCCAACAATTTCAAAATGACGCCAATCAAAGAGTCTAGTCTGCCTGTGCACCTGTGCGGTCTGCTTAGAGGCTTCACTTTGCACTTTAAAGTGATAAAAAGTCTAAAAAGTCTTTAGACAGACAGTACATCTTCTAATACAATGTAACACTATGTGACTTGCCAGGGTGTTGGCAACTTGCCACCTCATTTATGTTTCAAACTGTTGGAAATGTCACGCACAGGCTCATATGTCAATGCATCACAATGAAGCTTATTGAAAGGCAAATGTTGTGTGGACCCTGAGTATTTTGATCTACTTCTACAATGTTTGTTCATACCAGTCTGTCCCAATATGGTAAAATTAAATTGTAATATTGCACAAGAAAATTTCATAAAGGCATTTAAATGTCCAAATATATAGACAAGGGCTTTTTTTGTTTTCTTTTAGAACAAATAATAAGAGAAAATAAAATTTCTCATCTTCTTTTTTTCCCCATCCTACCATCTCTTTAAATGAATAATTCAAATCTAAGCTATTTAATTCTCATGTGACTAGGTGAAAATGTCATCTAGAAATCATATTCAGGAGTAAATACGAAAAAACATTTCCCTAGAGACAGAAATAGTCTCAGAATTATGCACCTCTGTAATATCAGAATTATTTAATTTGATTCAAATTTCTGTGCAGCCTTGAAAAATCAAAGGGGGGGGGGGAGATTCTGGATATAGGATTAATAAGTCTTATCATGATATCCACGACATTTTCCAGCAGTACACGAAGCTTTGGCAGACAGTTCAGACTAAGATCAGACTGCACAGACATGCAGTATGATCTTAGCCTACACTGCCTGCTTTCTTCTTAATCATTGTGAGAAAAAGATGAGCCAAAAGTGCTAAAATAAGCATTTGGTTTAAATTAAGTTTCAATTCAGCAGGATAAGGGATAAGATTATTACATCCATTTTTGTTGAAAAATAAATCATGGAAAAAGAAATGATGAATTTTTATACTATCACCCACACTTGACAGAACTTCTGTTAGTGTTTGATATTGAGGAGTCAATTATTCCTTGACCATGAAATTCTTGGGATAAAAAAAGATTTCAAAGGTGTCAATGCAACAAAAGAGCAAACCATGAGTAAAATTTTGCAGGTTGATGCTCGTATCAGTAACCGACCTTTTCTTGTAAAGTTAAGTAAACAACAAATAAACAAACAGACAGGTTGAAAAAAATATGCCCTGATCTATTGATGCCATGTCACAAAAAGCATTCTGAAAATAAAAGAAAACTTAGAGTTTTTTTTATAAAGTTTATGAAAAGACCATTATGACATGGGTGTTGGTCTCAAATGAAAGCCTATACCCTGCTGAGTGTTTCTGTAAAACATAAACCTCCTTACCTGTGGATACTTGTCTTTATCTGACAAAAACCCAATAATAAGACCCAGACTTCTGACTACAGCCTCCCTAACGTCAGCCTCTTTATCATCTTGTAACATTTGTTGTAGCATAGATAACACCAAGGAACTCCGGATTTCAGGCTGAAACATAAAAGCACATAATATGAGATAAATTGACAACAGACTTCCTGATATAAATCCCCTCATCATCCTGTAACATTTGTAGTGACATAGATTACACCAATGAACCACTCACTTCAGGCATAAATATGCTAGGGTGAAATATATGACGGAAAACAGTTGCTCCAAGTTATATGTATTTTGAAATTCCATAAATAAAGGGACTTCGCTGCAGACAAGCCATTTTTTAAAATTTGACCTTAAACTGTGATCTTGAATTTGAGAATTTCTTCCTCACATCTTCTCTTAATGGAAAGCAATAGTGCAAAGTTATTTTGAAGTCAATTAATAAATCTAGGAGAAAGTCCATATAAGATCAGACAGACAGACACACCAATGCAACCACACCAAGTTGTCATTGTGACAAGACTGTGCCAAAAACATTCATCTCACTATGTATCTATGACTGAATTGTTGTCAAAATTGAGGTAAAAGCTGCGGTTAGTCTAGCAAACATTATAATATTTACAGAGAGATAAGCAGCAGGGCTTGTGTTTGACCCTTAAACCAGGATTTTGACTCCCAAAAATCCCATTTTGACCCTCAAAAATTTCCTACATGGGGTCATTTTGAACCACTGAATTTCAAGTGGTGCAACCTGAGCGATAAAAAAGATTATAAAGATCAATTATTTTCTTCATACTTTTACAAAAGATCTATATAAATGAAACAACATAAACAATAAAGTGTGTCTACACTTTATTGTTTATGTTGTTTCAGTTATATAGATTACTTCAAAGACTAATAAGTTATCATATTTTGCTCTTTTGACCCCTCCAAAACCACTTTTAACCCGTTCATGGTCAAGGGGTCAATGACTCCGGAATTTAAAACGCTACCACAAGCCCTGAAGCAGCCAAAGCAGCACAAGACTATGCTACCAACAATTGTCTTTCCATGTACAGTAAAATGTGACCACTTATTAGACGACCAAAAAGGGGGTCGCTTGGTACACATTTTGTTTACAGATAAGAAACATAAATTGATTGAGTATGTACATAATAGTGTTTTTCAATGATCCTGTTGTACAAACTCATTAGAATTGCCTCAATGAGACAATTTTATTGAGTTTGTCAACATGAGATTAATTTTCAAAAATTTTCATACCAATAATATCTACCTTTTAAGATATTTTGATTTCAGAATGGGGATATAGAAAATGTTTGCTTAATAAAAAGGCCCCTCAACAGATGTGTTTGTTCTAGCATGATTGGCTGTATTAATGACTGATCTGTTCAAACATTTTGTCAAATTAATCCACTCTTCCAATCAAGCACTATATTACTTACAGGGAGATAAGCTGCCAATGCACCACAAGCCTCAGCCACCAATAATCGTCTCTCCATGTATTTATGACTGATTTGTTCCCAACATTGAGGTAAAAGTTCTGCCTCCAATCTGGTAGGGCCAACATGCTGGGCAAATGCTACACATCCTGTCAGAATCAGCTGCCTGAAGAAATAAGGGATATTTTGTTTACCCTTGAGAAGGAGAAATAATTCATGTAGGTAAAAAAAAGATTAATAAGATGAGATTTTAAAGCTGCCAAAGCTCTTGCTAACAATCAAAATTCTTGCCAATGGCTGAAATGCCATCTTTAACCCTTTCCTGTTTTACAAAATTTTGGACCTGTCCAAATCCAAAGATTTTGCAGACCAAAATTTAAAGTGGATTTAATTTGAAAAATAACCATTCAGTAGGGTTGAAAATGGTGTGGAAAAAGAAGAAATTGCTTGTCAAAAGCAATTGCTTCTTTTTTCACAATGTTTTCTCAATCATAAAATCACAGGCACGTAAAAAGCAGGGTTTAAACAGCAAAGGGTTAAGTGAGAATGTGGTGCTATTGACATCATGCTACTGACCTGCAAAATGACCCCCTTCCATGGCTGTACCCCTATTTTTACCGAGGTCTATTACTCAAACTGGCTGAGGGTTCCAAATTGTATGTTAGGTCTGACAGCAACTGATTTGACATCAATAAATTAGTTTTACATTTGAGCCTGAGCGTGACATTTCCTACAATTTAAAATGTTCGTGAGGTGCAATCATTTAGCAGTGCACACAGCAACATGCTGAAAATATGTAGTTTCCTGATGGTTTTTAGATACTTTGAGACCTTTTCTTTCCACAAAACCCATAGTGATGACTCTGGTCAGACTATGTGAATGCACAGGCTGGTCATAGTCTTTGCTTTGCGCATATTCGAAATTGTTGGAAATCTGACACGCAGGCTCATTTCATATAAAAGAATTATCTTAACCTCTGTTCCTCATCTGGTTTTTTGATAAGATTAAACAATATATTCAGTAGATTGTCCCTCTCTTTAGCATCTGGGTGGAGCATGGAGGTACAAATTATCAGGGGGATTAACTCCTGGAATGAGATCAAAAGACATTAGCCCTTTACGAGACAACAAAGTTTTAAGCTGGTCCAAATTGAAAGAAGATGCAGATGATGAATTGTAGTTGATCAAATTTTCAAAACCGTTGTCTCTTGGGGATGACAACATTGTGGATAATGTAGAAATTCCTTGTAACAATCAATTTGTTCATTTCTCAATCCGTTTCTAACCTTTTTTTTCTTTTCAGGGGAGTAAAAATTTTAAGTTAAGATTGTTTAGGAATGGATTTAACATATTAGCACTTGATCATTTATTTAGATGTGCTTAAGTAACTGAGCTTTGAAAAGTACTTTGAGAATAGGTGTTGTTTATAAAAAAATGTCCTTTTTTTTCAAACTTTATAACTCTTTTGAAATGTTCTTATTTTTTCCTTCTAAACATAATTACACTTTTTTTCACCCTGAACCAGATAATAATTCTTCAGAGAAGAGGTTATGTGCCTATTTTTTAAAATTGAAAAACATTTAGGGTTTTATGTATTTAAAGAAATTATGAAACTTATGGTAATGGACTCTGCACAAACTTTTCAATGGTTATTTTGTGTCCTTCTAATTTTCTAAACTTTTCAAATTTCAAACTTTTGAAATATAAAACACAGTTCTTAACAAAATAAGAATCAATAGCTCGGCAAATTAATTATTTTGATTGCCATAGAGGGAGGAATTTCAATTATGTAGACATATCAAAGGAAATGTTGTCAATATTCCTCAAAAACCTTGTAACTTCAGCTAAAAAACAAGCTGTAGTTACAAGGTTTCAGAAGAAAAACAGCAATAATTAGCTTTTTGTTACCAGAAGCTGTCCATACCTCTCGTTTAGCCAACAAGACATTTGGTACAATGTGGGGTAAACATCGTCCTAACATGGCTACAACTTTTTGCTGGTCTGCATCAGTGATTTTCGATACCTGAAAATAATAATTGCAATTTATTTGCTTGTTTAAATGGGTTTGAAGCCTTTTTAAAAATCTTTATGTCAAATTGAGTGTTCAGGGATAATTCTGGATCAGTATATACTGTTCAAAAATATCTCATTTAGTAAAATCTTATGAGTAATTAAGAATTTTCAATGAAAAATTTTACCAAATCTTTCACTACATAACATTTTGCTTCTCATGATGCCAGTTTCAATGAGTTTTCTGGCACAAAAGAGAGAGAATCTCTATATCTCACCCGAAAATGATCCCTGCACACCAGTTCTATCACTACATCTTTTCCTAGCCTCCAGCAAACATGTAGAAAAACATTTTGGATAATTAAGGAATTCACAAATAATTCCCTTATTTACTACGAAGTGTTTTTTTTTTAATTTTTATTGTTTGGGGACCTCAAAAAACATGAAATTGTGTGGAAATGGGCTATGACAACATGCCCTTGATCTTACTGATGGTAAAATATAAACATTTGATCCATAATGGAAAAAGGTATTCTATGTATTATTTTAATATTTGATGATCGGTAGGCTCATCATGGCTTCCGTTTGTTTCTCTCTGCATTACAACCTCAACATCTCATCAGAGCAACCAACTTGTCAAATGAGCCTGTACTTGACATTTCCAACAATTTCACTTGTGTTCGAGGTACGAAAGTTGGGTAGCATTGAGAATGACACAATGCAAGAATAATATATATGCTGAATGCATGAAGATGAATAAAGACCTTATCTATCAATATAGGGCATAGTGAAGATTCTAGTCAGACTGTGCGGCTGCACACGCTGGCCAAAAGCTTTGCTTTGCACACATTTGAAATTGTTGGAAATGTCACACATGTGCTCAAATGTCAGATGAAAGTTGTCACAGCTGAGAATCAAACTCATTTTGTTTAAAGTCAAGGTAAATGCATATCAATGATTAAGTGCAACACTATTGTTAATGCCTATATATTTATAGGCATTTACAATAGTGTTGCATTGACCCCTCAATATACATGTACCGTTACTTCAATTATAAACAGTTGTACTAGAAATAATTGCTCCTGCCATTCATTCTGATCATATATTTTTTTTTCCTTTTTTGTAAACAAAAAGTTCGTCACTCACCTCAAGAATAATCCTGTTATCTTTTGGTACATGGAAACAAACCTCTTGTAGAGCTTTACTGAAAGCTGATGACATCTTTCTTGATCTTTAAGATAAACACAAAGCGATTTTATAAATACATTAATTTCAATCCCCAGCTCAATGCTAATATTGATGGACAGTGCAAAACAGTTGTAACTGACTTCAAACATACAGGCAGTTACAACTGTTTAGTACTGAGCTATCACCATGACATGTTTAAATCTTTCAAAACATAATATTACCTATGCATTCATCTCTCAAAATGTAACAAAATCTTTTTACCTTATGTAATGATTAGCCTTACAAAAAAGTGGTGAGGATTGATTGATTTTTTTGGGTTTAAAACCACTTTAAACATTATAACAGTTATTGTAAAAGCTGGTGCCCCTGCCCATGGATTTGAATTGTTTCTCATACAAGTACAACCACAACATTTCAACCGAGCCACCAGCTGCCCATCCCACATAGGCAAACAACCTACAATTTGGCCTATTTGAGGAAAACAAATGACTTGTCATTAAGACATTTTTCAAATCTTGAATGAAAGTTTTTACCAGGCCAGGATTTTAACTCCCTATCCCAGGATTTTACAACCCCACAACCAGACATGTTACTGGTTGAGCTAGCCAGGTTCAGCCAAAAAGTTTTAAAACCAGCATTATTGGGGGTAAATGTACATTTATAACAGGGTTCTTGTTTGACCCTTAAACCAGGGTTTTGACCCCAAATAATTCCATTTTGATCCTTAAGAATTTCCTGTAGGGGGCTATTTTGGCCTACTAAATTGCCATCAATGCAATCTATGCAAGATTATATTAATCATTTGTTTTCTTCATTTTATCATAAGGAATCTATATAAATGATTCAAAATAAACAATCAAGTGTCTTAGGACACTTTATTGATTATGTTGATTCATTTATGTAGCTCATTTAAAAATGTTAAAATGATTATATAAATTAGTTTGCACATTTTGACCCCTTAAAAATTTATTTTGACCCCCTAAATTTTATTGTCAAGAGGTGGATGACTCCTGAATTTCAAAATCCAGCACCAGCCCTATTATTTCTTATATTTTCTTTCTTTAAAGTTGAGAAAATTCTATTGCATGATCATTCTAACAAAAGTAAGCATTAATTTTGACATGTACAATTTTACAATAATTCTGAGTATTTAAGATTTTCAATATTTTTACATAGTTTCAGATGTCAGGCCATCGCCTAACAGAACTGCTTAAGGAAGGCATGGTAACAAACTTTGCTCTTTCAGTATAAAAAAAAATTGATAAATTCTTATATTTTCTTTATCACTTAAGTAGAAAAACATTGAGGAGAATGCAGATAGCTTGCTACAAGCATTTTCTATTTTTTTCCACAATATTTCCCTTACTCTCATCTTTGGAGGGGCATAAAAAATAGGGACTGTGGGTAAAAAGGTAAATTCTTCCTTTAGAAGATTAATTGTCCCATTTACATGGGAGTATACTCACGTCAGTTGCTTGTCCGGTTTGGAAACAAATGCCTGCTGCCTCTTGTCCGTAGTTTTAGTTTGACTTGACTGTTTTGCCTCGATGGTTTGTGATTTGACTGGAGTTGGACTCCGGCTTCTTGCTTTCCCCTTAATCTGCTCTGATACAAGCTGGGAACCATGTCCAGATTTATTTTCATTTTCTGCCATACCAGAAATTGACTCTTCATTGTCAGAAGTTTTGCCATTTTGATTTGCCGAAAGATCATTTTCATCACAAACAACATCACTGTTGTCCCCTTTAATAGCTAAAGAGTCATTTTCAACAACATCACTAACACTTGAATCATTAACAACACTTTCATTAAACTGTTTTCTACCAGCTCTTGATTTCATCTTTGAAGTTCTATCACTATTTTCCTTATCACTGGTTACAGAATTTGATTCCAATGTATCTTGGTCCCCGGAATGATCACCTTCATCCGTAAAATCGAGTCTATAAACCTCAGGAGATTGCACACGAACACAAACAGCGCAAGTTTCATTCTTGCTATGATCACAGTTACACAAAGGGAGATCACCCTCCTCCACACTGTCAGTCTGGTTATCTACCGTATATTGTGTGAATGGAACATCATCAAATAAATTAGACTGGTTTTCATTGAATGGACTGGGAAATGGCTCTGATTCTGACCTATAAAAGAAATTATAAAAGTTAACCCTTGTCATGCTGAACCAGGAATGTTCCTGCTTTGGCAGGAGCTATAGACAAACATCAGCCTGCACATAAGTGCAGTCTAGTGTTAGTCTACACCATCTGGTTCTAACTTTCAAACCAGAATTGTCAATAGATTTAGTTTTTCAAATTAAAATTGACCTACAGTTGGTACTTTTAGTGCTTTTGGCCCTTTTATTTCAGTGAAAATTTTTAGCCAAAATTTATTCAGCATGACAAGGGTTAAGAATGGAAACTTTTTTACCAAATTAATCTCAAACAAATCTATCTCTAAATAAACATCTAAGAAAAAACTGTAAGAAAAGATATAATGGAAATTTTTAAAACAAACAAAATGACAAAATTTAAATAACACAGTGGATCCTACCCTTGCCATATTGCCTTGATATTTGTAGGAGCTATAAAACTTTATATGCTATTTATAAGCCTTATACAATAAAATTTGAGAACTATAAATTTATTAAGTCTTCTTTCAGTTTCTTTTTGGAAATTTGATCAGACAGATGGAATTATACTGATGAAAAATCTTTTTTCCTAAAGATTATTCTAATACATAGATAGAGGCTTTTTCTTATTATGTCCCCCCCCCTTTGAAGAAGAGGGGGTATATAGCTTTGCACTTGTAAGTTTGTCAGTCAGTCCATTGGTTGGTCCATCTGTAGACCTTTTTTTGTCGGAAGCACATCTCAAAAAGTATGCAAGCTGGAATCATGAAACTTCACAGGTGGATACATCTCATTTAGGAGAAGTGCATTGCACAAGAACAATAACTCTACTCATAATATTTTGGGAGTTATTACCCTTTGTTTTATGACAAAGAATATGCTATTGACCGGCTCTTATCGGGGGCATAAATGTTTTACAAACATCTCTTGTTTTATTTTAAATGAATATTAGTGTACAAACTATACATTATGGGGAATCATTGGAAACATCTTGTCAAGGCAATGCATGGGGTTAAGTTGAAAATCAAAGCCCTGAAGGGCCTGAAAGTCGCTTCAACAGATGTATTAGTTAAACAAGACTTGCTTTTTATGACCCTATCAGAGAAGGCTTTTAAAAGTATTGAAGGAAATGAAATTAATATTGAATTGTAGATAACAAGAGATGTTTGTCTCTTAAAAATTAGATCTATGAGCAGCAGAGTAATGGTGAAATGCCTTTCTATTAGGGACGTCAAAACCAGGTCTTGTTTGGGAAAGGGTTAAGGATTAGAACCCAATAAATTCAGACTAATTTAAAAAAGAAAATGCAAGTTAAGAATCTAATGTTCAGTTCAAATTATATCTAATTCCTGTGAGTAAGTATACAAATTAAAAAAAATGCAATTTAAGATTAATAAGGAATACAATATTTCAAACTGCTGTGTAACAACAATTCAAGAAAAGTAAGGAAATACATTTCAAACTCCTGTATAAGGATGAGGTTCAAATTCCTGAGTAAGGACAAAATTCAAGGAAGAAAATAATTATGGATCACTCCAGAATATAATTCAAACTCCTGTGCAAGGATATTTCAAGAAAAGTAAGTAAATATATTTCAAACTCCTGTATAAGGATGAGGATCAAACTCATGAGTAAGGACAAAATTCAAGGAAGAAAATAGTTATCGATCACTCCAGAATGTATTTCAAACTCCTGTGCAAGAATATAAGGATATGAATCTAGGATAACAAAATTTTCAAGAGTTCCTGGTTGGGAGGGGGGGGGAGTCATTTGGCTTTGATAGATGATAATTCCACTATTTTGTGATTGAATGTCTGTATGAAAAAAAGGCTACATGAGGAGGTGTGGATCTGCAATTGACTTTAATCCAAAGAAAATGTCAGAATACATTTCATGAAAATTAGTCAGAATACAATTTTCAAATTCAGTAAACAGGTAATAGAAGAACTTCTTTTAATGTTCATACAACAATGAATGATTTTAGCAATACCCTCAAACAGCTGTGAATATTATTAGATCTACCTAGAGAAGACCACCAATGCTTCATTATTTTGCAAACTGAAAAGCATTAAAAATAATTTTCTCTTCTCCTCTAAATGTTTTCCCAAACTAATGTGTTGTTTTTTGGCGAGTTAAGAAATCAATGCATTCGTCGTTCTTTTTTTTCTTTATAGGGATTGTTTTGGAATCATTAATTACCCAATCGGGTGGACTCGTCCACTCGCTACTGCATATGAAAAAAAATCTGTTTGAAAATTATGAATGAAAACGAAAGTCGGACCTAGTAGATATCGGACATTTACATTCGTCGTTCTATCGTCATAAAGTAACCAGAGAACGTTTTTCACCAGGCAATAACTTCATCAATTCACTTTCTTAGTCATTCAAGTCATGATTTTGAAACTACAATTTATTAACCCTTTACTACACAATCCAAGGTTTTAGTCACCAGAATGATCATCTAAAGGAAAACATTGGTTGAAAAGAAGGAATTGCTTGTAAAAAACATTTTCTTCTTTTATCCCAATGCTTTTTACGTTTTTTTATTCATTTTTGGAGATGGGCTCAGTAGATGACAAAACTTTTCCCTGTTCAGTTTAAAACCATTGACTAGTACAGAAGCAAGTCTTTGAAACAGTTATATCTTTTTGCTAGAAGTTAAAAAGATGTCAAAAAATGTTATTATATTTATTTAGACTTTACAAAATCTCAACATATACCGTTAAGTCTATGCCACGATTCTCTGTACAGATGTTGTCAATTGAGAGAAAAAGTTCAGAATTGATATTCATTACAAAAGATTGTATGTTTTAACTGCATTGGTTATTATCTCTTTTTCTTATTTTCTTTTTTTAGATTGAGATAATTAAACTTTCCGAACCACCTGTCTCTTGATTTGTGTTCATTTTTTTTTACTTCAACACATGTCTGATCAGTAGGCTGATCCGGAGCTTTCCATTTTCGAAATACGTTATCCAACGGAATTACCCACAATCACGGCGTTCCAGAGATTCACCGCTGGTGATAATTCATTTCGTAATTTTCCGGAACATTTCTTTAATTTCATAATTGTTTTTACTCAAATTACCGATTTTACAAAAGGTAAAAAATATTCGGGACAGTTCGAAGGACACGGACTAATCATTTACTTGTTACGAATAAATCGGGCCGATTATGTTGTCTTACTATTGCCTTCGTCTAATTGGGGCCCTACTCGAATTCAATTACCGGTATATAATTAGTGAATTAACTGCTTCAATCAAAATATTAATGGTTCACATGTTTCATTTATTCATAAAAATCGCCAAACCACATTGCCGGGCAGAGTCTAGATTCCATTCATTGATAGTCAAGCTCCGCCTAAAAGGTCTACGAATAACCGATTACGATTGGCTGTTGGCGTCAATTAACGCCACGCCTACCGCACCTGTCTATCGGACTTCAGATTTGGCTATTATCGATTTTTCACGCGACAGTTAATACATGTTATACACAGCCGAGAGGTTACAAGTCGGGATTCTTGCTCAGAGAAACTCGTCGTCCGGTGGAATCCTTTGATAGGATTTTTTGGCGTCCGCTGAGAGAAGTTGTCGTCTCAGACGACACTACTGTCGTCTCCGAGAGCCCTGCTGGATCGATATGAGACCGCGTCTGTATTACTGCGCATGCGCGAACTATTTTTTCGCTGCATTCAACGAAAACCCGCAACTGTATATAAAAACAAATTGTGGTTATGAGGTTTTCGTTGAAAACCGATGTGATTTTTTTTCTGAAACGTGTCTGTACTACTGCGTCTGTATTACTGCGCGTAGTGCACTATTTTTTCAATGGTTTACGAAAAACTCGTAACTGCATATTAAACAAGGTGTGGTTACGTGTTTTTTGTTTGTTTGTTTTTGTTTTTTGAAATTCTTTCTCTGCCTCATATGGCGTTTATGAAATATGATGTATATTTCTTCTACAACTTTCATGCGATCGCAAAATGTGGCATTATTTCGTTATGTTTATTACCATAAAGTGCGGACAAGAAATCAGAGATCTACTTTGTCTCAAAACAGAAATACAGAAGACGTTAAGAGGTCCGTCTTTGACCTTTGACCTGTTCAGAAAACTTCGTACGACCACAATAAGTCGCAGCGCGAGCGCAAGCGACTTAAAAAATGGATTTTGGACTGGCATCAACCCCTCTTTTCAGAAGGTCTGACTAGATATACATTTTCTTGCCCTGCGTTCAAGACGACAAAACAATGCAAACAGTTTTCCGATTATACCCTGCTTTGCATGTGTACTTGTGTGCAAAACGGGATATAATTGAAAAACTGTTTGCATTGTTTTGTGTTCCTGAACGCAGGGCTGATTTAAATTCCAGTCATACATTTTATATCCTCAGAGGTGCTGTTAAGAAGGGGTATTTCCAGTCTAAAATCTTTCTATTATTAAAACCAAATGTTATGTGGACTCATTTGAATCATCTCAACAAGACGATTCCAATCTGTATCCACAATATAGAAATTGTTTATATTTCAAATATCTCTATTTGAAATCCAAAACACTCCTTCTATAAATAGCTCTGTATCACTTAAGCATCTTATGAAAACTCTTTATTGAGAACAAAAATGTAAAGGTGAATTGAAACATACCCTTCTGCAACCCCTCTTCTACGTAACATTTCCTTGTCTTTATTCAAAAGTAACTCTTCTAATTCTGCTATTTTGGCTTCTTTATCATTCTGTAAAATTAATTACATTATTCGAATCTGAGTTTAACAAATCCACACATTTCATAAATTGCTTAAACTGATTCCAAAATAATTCCTCTTTTTTTCTATCATCTTTGTTCTACATGCAACATTTGTATAAATTTCAAGGTCTTTTAAAAATCATTTGAACAAGTGAATGAAAAAGGGTTTAAAATAAATATCAATTACAATATTGAATAAACATGAACAAACAAGAGCACTACCTTAAGGTGCATTCAGAGCAGCACTCAGCCAATCTCACGATCAACCTCGGATGAACATAGACGAACTTTTTTTAAAAAATATGGGAAAACCTTGGAAAATCTCGATGACGTCAGTTAAAATGGCGTTAGCCCTCGAAACTGTGAGTGAAAACATTCGACTTCACCAACGCTACTCGTTTAAGTCACTGACCTGAATTCATCATATTCTTATATTAATCTCATTACATTCTTAAATAACGGCTGAAAAATTTTAATTTTTGAGAATGATTCGTCATTCTCAAAAATTAAGATTTTCCAGCCCTTATTTACTGTAAAAACATAAATCTACAGTGCTAGTTTTTCTTACACTGTTTCCGCCTAACACGATTTCGTTACATACCCATCTGCCTTACATACATCAGGGGTATGTTGTAGTTTATGGAAATGGCCGAGTGATGTTCAGAATGCCTTCAGGTACCAACACGAGGCTGTTGAGTGTTGGATAGTGGATGTAAAAATCTAACTAGAAAAGGGAGCATAATTTGCAAACAATGTATCTAGAGTTATCCCCCTTGACAGTATAGGTTTCTCTTTTTAATAGGGAACATGTGTGCCAAGTTTCAGGTAAATGCCTTCCATAGAATTAGAGCACAGAATAGAACACAAAGTTTCAAAGTTTTTGGGCATGAAAATGACAATGAAAAAGCTTAAGCAATACCTCGGATTTTCTCTGAAAACAGCTGAGCTAAAAGTAAATGGGTATTTCCTTATTTCAGTGTCAACCATTGTTAGTTTCATGATTGTATGTCACTTAAATCTCAAATTAGAGTGAGGAAACAGATTTCAAACAAAGTTCAACCATTATTGTAATCTGACATTTGAACTTTGTGACCCAAAATTAATAGGGCACATCCTTGGGTTCCATGATATCTCCTTTTTAACCCTTTGCTGATTAATCCCTGCTTTTAACATGCCTGTGATTTTTTTATTGAGAAACACAGTGAAAAAAGAAGAAATTGCTTCGGACAAGCAAAACCTATGAATTTGGACAGGTCCAAAAATTTGTAAAACAGGAAAGTGTAAAGTATATATTTTGTAAAAAGAAGATAGGTCACCATTCCTCACATTATATTTTCTATATACCCCACATAATAATTTTTTTCTCTAATTGAACCAAATTGTCCTTGTCTTCTGCACCCTCATTCAATTTTGAACAGTCTCAAGTTTTGATAACCAGTGCAGGGTTTGACACTAGTAAAATTTCATGATTCTAGGTAGCTTGGTTTTTGAGTTAGTCCGGAAATGAAAATTGAACTAAGGCTGACTGTCCCTTGACCTTTGACCTATGTGACCATAAAACAAAAGGCCACTTCCTTGAGTCATAAGCAGTATTTGCATTAAGTTTCATGATTCTAGGTCACTTTGTTCTTGAGTTAGAGTCCGGAAACGAAAATTTAACAAAAATTGACTGTGGCCTTCACCTTTGACCTATGTGACCAAAACCAATAGGGCACTTCTTTGGGTCATTAGAAACATTTGTATAAAGTTTCATGATTCTAGGTCACTTAGTTCTTGAGTTAGAGTCTGGAAACGAAAAGGTCTACAGACTGAGGGACGGACGGATGGACAGACAGACAGCCAGACATGGTGAAACCAATATACCCCCCTCTACTTCGTAGGTGGGGGGTATAACTACGTTTTGCTACCAGCCAGAAGGACCTGTTAGCCCTCTATATTACAGGTCCTCCTTGATAACAACAGGTCCTGCAAGAAAATCATGTTTGAATTTTAGCAATTTAAGGGATAATCTGCAAGGAAAACATTGCTTCAAATGAAGAAATTGCCTTTGACAAGCAATTTCTTCTTTTCTACAATGTTTTCCTTTTGAAAATGCTAATTATAGTATTGGAAAGGAAATTATTTTTCACAACTGGATAAAATTGAAATACTAAGTACTGCCATTAACTACAGGCCTGAAGGACCTACAACATGGTTACATCTACAAGTCCTAACTAAAATTCACAGGTCTCCTGCCCAAGGACTGGTGTTAGTGTCGATCCCTGTAGTGCTGAGTTAACTTATTATGATGTACACACCAATGGTGAGCTGAAAGAGGTTTTTTTTTTTAATTTTCTGCTACAATTTTGCTTTTTTTCCCTTGTGGTGCAAATCAATGATGGATTACATTGTGAGAATAGGTTTACAAATACAGTACTCACAAGAAGATTTTTCATTTGTACAAAATCATCCTCCAACTGTGTTATATAATCTGCTGCTATGTCTGTCTGGATTTCCGTGTCAATACTCGTTGATGCAGGTGCGACCCTGTTATAAAAGTCTCTGTACAGGTGTAACAGGTCTGGTGGCTGTGGAATGTTTAACCCAACATCGTCCCAATCTTCAAAATCCTACAATGAAATAAGATATTGTAAGTACAGTTAAACTTCACTAGCACAACACCCTGGGGACTGGCTTATTTATTACACCCTTGGGACTGGCTTATTTATTTGAGAAATCAAACATTCGATTAATCCAAAGAGCTTTAAAAGTACCAGCAGATAGGAAAGCTTCGTGTTCATAAAAGAACATATCTGAAAATGCATACACTTACTTTATAGTTCAATCATATCTTTTACTTGGTAAATCACTTGTTTGAATGTTCATAACAAATTTTCTGTCTCAGTATTTGTTTAAAACTAATACAGTTATAAATTCATCAAACAAATTAGGACGAAATTGTCTTACTTATACTCCCTCTGTTTACAAAATATGATTTTTCTATTAATTCATTAATAGACATATCATGGAAATAATATATTAATTATTATGTTACATATATTACCTCATTCGCAAGTGAAAATTAAAATCAGGCTTTGCATCATACTAAAGTTGAAGAATTTCGATGGTTTGTGAAGTATTTAAGCTGAATCATTCTTTGAAAAAGCAAAAGTCTATGTCATTAAACAAGAGGACCATGATAGTCCTATATCGCTCACCTGTGTATCTTTGTCTAAATTAACTAGTATCAAATTTTCCAGCAAAAGTTGTAATTGTACTTTTAAGACTTTTGGTCTCTATAGAGTGTAACAAGAAAATTATCATGAAAGCTGACAGATCCTTCCAATTTTCAAAGGATTCATCCTTGTGACTTGACAAACATTCAGACCAAGTTTCATGAAGATTAGACCATATGTGTGGCCTCTTGAGCTTCAAGATGAAAAATGTCAATAAGGCCCCTTTTTCCGTGATATGATATGGATCCTTCCCATTTTCGATAGGGTTCATCCTTGTGACCTTACAATCTTTCTGACCAAGTTTCATGAAGATTGGACCATATTTGTGGCATCTAGAGCATAAACAAGAAAATTGTCATAAAGGCCCCTTTTCCCTTGACATGGCATGGATCCTTCCCATTTTCAATAGGGTTAATCCTTGTGACCTTACAATCATTCTGACCAAGTTTCATGATGATTGGTTCATATTTGTGGCCTCTAGAGTGTAAACAAGAAATTTGTCATTAAGGCCCCTTTTCCCGTGATATGATACAGATCCTTCCCATTTTCAATAGGGTTAATCCTTGTGACCTGACAATCATTCTGGCCAATTTTCATGATGATTGGTTCATATTTGTGGCCTCTAGAGCATAAACAAGAAAATTGTCATTAAGGCCCCTTTTCCTGTGATATGACACAGATCCTTCCCATTTTCAATAGGCTTCATCCTTGCGACCTAACAATTACTCTGACCAAGTTTCATGAAGATTGGACCATATTTGTGGCTTCTAGAATGTAAACAAGAAAATTGTCATTTAGGCCCCTTTTCCCTTGATATGGCACGGATCTTTCCCATTTTCAATAGGGTTCATCCTTGTGACCTGATGGTTAATCTGACCAAGTTTCATGATGATTGGTTAATATTTGTGGCCTCTAGAGTGTAAACACTTAAATTGTTGACGCCTGACGATGGACGACGGACGACGGACATTCAATGATCACAAAAGCTCACCTTGAGCATGATGTGCTAAGGTGAGCTAAAAACCAAACCTTTGAAGTTTGCTATGGGTCAGTTTATTGGACCCTACTACAAAGACTTACAGGCTTTACATACCTCTTCATAGGTTTTGATATCGCAACAAACATTCACAACAACAACTTTATGAATCAATATTCAGTAAGCAATATACAATGATTTAAAAAGCTGAGGGCTAAGCAATGAATTAAGACCAATTTAATTGAATTGTGTATTCTTCATGGAATATGCTATTATGTCACACAGTGTATAAATGATGATAGGTACAGTCAACTCCCGTTTGATCGACATCCGTTACATCGACATTTTCGCATTACGACACTTATTTGTTGGGAACGGATTTGCACAGTTTATTTTTCTCCCGTTACAACGGAATTCTCGTTTTCCGACATCGACACAAAATATCAGGGAACGAAAGTGCAAAATCCCTATATATTATTATTCAATACATCGACACTTACCTGGGGAATTCCTAGTGGCTATTTTTAGCACCTCGCGGTAATGTGTTAATCGACAATGTACGCATGCTGAAGTGCGAATACAGTTATCCCCTTCGGCGATTATCGACGATTAATCCACCCGGAACACAATAATGTCGTCCGTTAACCTTTGCTCGGTTGAGGGTGATATTATCGTAACTTAATTACAAAAAGATACGGTTACGCCACTTTGCATTCGACGAGTACAATTTGGACACTTTTTACTGGGCTTTTTCTTTGCGAAAAGGGAAAATCGTCATTTTACTTTGTTTGATTGTTAGGCAAACATCTTTCTCGTACATTTTACATTGATCTATTTTTATAAAAAAAAAAAGGCTGAGGCACCAGCAAAGAGGCGTCGAACCCAACTCTCTTTGAGTAAAAAACACACGATTTTAGAATTCAAATCAGCACATTCAAATAAAACTCAGGACCAGTTGTCGAGTTATTTGTCAAAAGAGTGATAATCGACAATCTGTGATAAATTGAAGCAAAATTTTTCCATTATTAATTCTGATTATTCCACTGTCTCTAGATTTGAAGCTAAGTCATGCTTAAAAACTGTCATAATCTATTTTAATGGAAACTATTATTCTGTAGAGAATAATGTTCACAATAAAGGAAGGGAATCTATGAGCATTTCTTCAAAAAGAAATAATTAACAAATTTTAATATTCAGTTTTTAAGTCATGTAGGTATCTTATCGGTATTCAAAGGTAATCTATTAGTATTTATTTCGTTTAAAAATGTATATTGTATAAAAATGTTACCAACTTATGAGTTGAAGGGGTGATTTTCAATACACCGACATTTTCGGTATAACGACATTTTTATCGGGAACAATTGTGGTCGTTATAACGAGAGTTGACTGTATTAGGGTTTCAAACCAGGATAAACCAGTTGAATGTGTGAAAATCAACAAAATTTGTATAATTACCAATAGACTCTTTATTGGGATTTTTTAGGTAAAATAAAGAGCATTTTTAAGTTCCGTTCTGAGGAATGAGTTCATGAGTTTGACATACCCAATGTACGAGATTTCTGGATAAGAAAAAAATCCAAAATAGGGGAATTTCCATTAAGCTATGGAATACCACCATTAAAAGAATATATATTGTAGTATGTGAAGTCTGAAAAAAGCTTGAACAAAGCTGTATTTATGACATTTTCCTTGCCCACTGACCAAACCATAATTAATTTTTAGATTTGCCAACATGAAATCACCTAGCTTATCTGAATTTCAATGGAAGAGGTGTGGGCCTTGATGTAGTAATGACATGTTGCTTGCTTACAGACCAAATACTGTAAACGGCTTTATATTGGCAGTGTCCACATTTGGCGGTTTTTCGATTACGATTTATTGGCGGTGATTTATTTTGGCGCATCTTACTTTAACGCCAAAATTAAACGCTTTATCTATATTTTACATTTTTTCGTCGATTAAAACAACATAAGTAAAAGAAAGACAATTTCAAGAGTAATATCAACTTTCTACAAACTTAACAATAGTTTGTTTTCACACCTTTTGTAATAGTTATAACGCGTGTGTAAGTTTTTCACACCATTTCACTGTGATTTCATTACAATGTATCAACTAATTTGGATCTGGAATCTTGCAATTGAGGGATCAGTGCAATACTATTGTAAGTGCCTATAATTTATAGGCACTTACAAAAGTATTGCGCTGATCCGTCGAAATGTCAACTTCGTCAGCAAAATAATAAGTATGGTCTGCATAACTTTGATATTAATATAATTAACATTGACTAAAATTGTATAGATTTCATTTCTATCATAATAAAGAAATTTCTTATTTAATTATGACAAATATTGGCGGTGGATTAAATTTGGCGCATTTTAGCTTGACCGCCAATATAGCCAAAATAAAACCACCGCCAAAATTACCCCGTTTACAGTAATATTTCAATTTCAAAGATTCTCTTACTTGATAACCATATCCTATCTAACACTCCAGGAGGGGACTAGGTTGGGGTCTGTAGCCCCTGTCCCCAGTTTAAATCTATACATGGTAGAATTAAGGTAGTGGATCAGTAATAGTTCCACAAAATTTCAGAACACATGATCTTTCACAATGTTGGCCTAGGTGTCCTAATGAAATCATTAGGAAACCTTGGTTAAAACTGTTACAGTTCAGTACTTCTGAAAAGTTGTGGAACTATTATGGGGGTCCACTACCTAAAGCAAATAATACCTGGTCCTCATTTTCCTCTGAGAAGGTGACGGCGGTGATTTTATTGTTGATCTGTAAGAGATACTGATTGACGAGGAAGTTGAGAGCTTTCTTCTCCATGGTTTTAATGGTTTCCTCACTAAACCCACTTCTACCCTCCTCCGGCTTCTGGGGCTTGTGGTGCTCATTTTCTGTCACTAACTCTAGAAACGAGAACATCTCAATTACTGTAAAAATTCTAATAAAACTCCATTCCCCTTTTCGAAGGTTGAAATCAACCATTTTAGATGTGATTTTATAAAATCTTGAGGCCTCAAATAATGGCCCATCCAAACAGAATCAAGGGTCTTAAACAAATCAAAAGGGGGTTTATGCACCATTTCCCTCGATCAAATGTTAACCCTTGTCATGCTGAACCCGGAATATTCCTGCTTTGGTAGGAGCTATAGACAAACATCAGCCTGCCGTCTGTGCAGTCTGATGTTTGTCTACACCACCTGTTTCTCACTTTCAAACCAGAATTGTCAATAGATTTAGTTTTTCAAATAAAAATTAACCTACAGTTGGTACTTTCAGTGCTTTTTGCCCTTTGATTTTGATGAAAATTTTGTAGCTAAAATTTATTCAGCATGACAAGGGTTAACATTTTTCAGCATATTATGTTCATTTTAGGCTACTGATAGAGAGTAGTGATTGTACCTGTTCATTTTCATCTTCGGCTTTGGTGATAACCTAGTACTTGAAAATTTAAAGCATTTTTTGCCATTTTTTTTTTTTTGTCTAAACATATATTGATGTCTCAGCTTGAAACTGCCTATAATGTTTATAGGCAGTTTCAACTGTTTCCCACTGAGCCATTGAAATTCTTATAGCTTGGCCTCTTATAAAGGCTATCTCTTTCCAATGGAAATGTGATGATTCTAATAGAACACTGGGGTATTATTACAGCTTTTAGGGTCACTTTTATCTCATTACCACATGATAAAATTTCAGACTGTTCCTATTTCAAAGCATAAGCAGTGTAATCGTTTAGTTTCAACAGTATCAGGGCTAGTGTTTAACCATTAAGCCAGGGTCTTGACTATCGAAATCTTAAAAGTATCCTATTTTGACATATAAAATCTCTGCTCAGGGTAGTTGTATTCCTTTTAAATACCCGCACCTTGATCCAACTGCAAATTACAAATATTATATAATCGATTGTCTCCGTCATATGGTTAAAACAGATTCATATTTTAAGTGAATCTCTTATAAGGATATTAAGGCAACAAATAAAGATATCAAGAAATATTTCCTTTTTATCAACTGATATTATAATTTCAAACTCCTTCAAAAGCTGTTTTGATTCCAAGAAGTTTACAGTCAAGGGGTCAATGATTCCTGAATTTGAAAACAGAGCTGCAGATAGAGGGGGTATTTTGGATTTAAGAACAAATCATTTCACTAATTATATCACAAACCCAATATTGTTGATACTCAAAGAAATCGTCTCATCAAGACGATTCAAATGAGTACCCACAACATAACATTTGATTTAGAATAAAGATTTTGTGACTGGCTTTAACCCCTCTTATCTGCAACTCTGATAAGCCTCAAGTATCATTAAATCCTATTATACCTGCTTCCCTCGTTAGACTGGCTCGTAATGACTTTATAGTATCCTGGGCTTTCCTCAGTTCAAATTCCAAAACTGAAAATATATACATAACATCAATTTCTTTAATACTTTCAGGTGGATTTATATAATAATATCAAGAATTATTGACATACTATTGAGAATTATTGACAGATTATTGAGACTTATTGACAGATTATTGAAAATTATTGACAGATTATTGAAAATTATTGACAGATTATCACTTTATAATCTCACCATCAAACAATTGAAATTACTAAGAAATTTTACCCTCATTTCACCCTATTTGACATTATCTAAGGGGAGCCAAAATAACAAACTTTGACATGATGTTTCACTTATCTCCCACAAAATGTCATACTATGAGGCACTTGTCCTAAAATGTTCACATTTTAGCTTTGAATAAATAGAATTTTTTTTTTGTCAGATTGATAAACCTTTCATTTCAGAATGACAAAACCGAAGTTTAGACTTGTCGAAAAGCCACTTGTGAAAATAAAGCTGTTGTTGTTCACTCAAACAAAGATTCAAAGGATCTGTCACAAGAATTTATTTGAGGCAATCTGGGCCAGAGGTTATAAAACTTTTCTCAGGCTCAACTGAGAATTTTTTCAAATTTTAAATTTAAATAAATGCATGAAAAATAATAGATAATCAGTGATTCATTTTGAAATTTGAAAGAAGGGGTCCCGAGGACTCGCATAATTTGAAACGATAAGTCCCAATCTGATCCTAGCTGCCCATTGGCATAAAGCCTGTAGGAATATTGCACATTGAGATAATAAATTCAAAGTTTGATCTAAACTTTGGGTTATTTCATTTTAAATTTTATATCACAGGCGCTTAGATAATTTTCTCTTTTGGTGTGAATATTGAAGATATATTAACAACAAATATTGCTAAAAATTTGGCATTTTAAAAATATGAGTCCTTTGTGAAATATGTGCATCTTTGATGCAGGATGCAGAGCAAAATGAATCACTGGATGATATTAATAAATTGTTATTTATAACAACTTATTAATGTTATCTTTTATGTTAATACATTAAAATGAGTATTAAAACAGAAAATTTTGAATTGAGAATGAGAAAAGTCTTATAACCTTGTGACCTAGTCTCAACCAAGTTGAGAAAAGTTATAAAGCAAGCATCGGAAAGTCTTAACCAGAATGGTTAAAATGTCCAAAATTGAGGCATTTTTTTCAAAACAAAATTTAAATTCAGCCAGAAAAGGGTTAAAAAGACTTTCTACCTGCTACTCTCTCATCCACTTGTCTTTCCCCATCATCAGAATATCTGGCAAAATCCAGGGAGTCAAATGTCTGTATACTGGAAGTGCGAGCTGCAAATACATGTAATAAACAAGGTGAAAAATTGTCACAAGATTCCACGCAACATTTCTGGATCTCCAAGTATGAAAAACAACAAAGGGATATAACTCAGAAATTTAGCTAGGAAGAGTTACAGTTCTTGCACACTGCACTCTGTAAACATGATACGAACATAATTGCCAAGTTTCAGGCCAATCATACATAAGGTGACAAGAGTTATGCTCCAGACAAAGAAGTGGATGTCGCCCACCTACTGGATGCTAGACACAGGACGCCGGACACAATGGGTGATCACATAATATGTCCTGTCTTTCAAAGGATGTACAAAAAATATAAATGATATTGGAGTGGTAATCCAGGCTGCTCAATGTCTGTCCTTCAAGCATGCATGAAATTATTGGAAATGTCACAAACAGGCTGAAATAAAATATCAATGGCCTGCATTGTACCAAGAGACCATATAAAGGACGAAAAATAGCAGAAATAACAAGATGTGTTTGTTAAACACAAATGTCATCAACGAGTGCCCTTAACTAAATGACCTTGACTGTGATCAATGACACTGACTTTGTTATACATGTACAGGACTTGTCATGAGCAATGCACAAGTGAAATATCAAGGCTCTATGACTTACCTGTCCAAATACATGGCTAAAGTTAGTTTTAATTTATGCAAAATTTGACCTTGAAAAATTACCTTGACCTCAAAATATGACCTTCAAGATGATACCTTCCAAAAGGTCCTGTCCCAAGCAATCATCATATAAAAAATGAAGACTTTACCCCTTACCAATCAAAAATATGGCCAATATTTAAGTATTTATGTTGAAAAATAGCAACCTTGAAAAGATGACATTGATAGTGACATACAACCTTGACTTTAGTATTCATAGAAATATATTTGCACAAGCCATGCTTTCCGATCTGAAGATATGGCCAATTTTAAAGTTTTAATTTTTAACAAGTATGAACTTGAAAAATGACCTTTACCTTGACATATGATATTGAGCTTGATATCAACAGATGTCTTGTCCCAAGCAATCATCTTGTGATATATTGAAAGCTCTATGACTTACCATTCAAAAGTTATTACCAACGACATGGTAAAATGCTATTGTTCATTGCTGGATGATTTCAGAAACTTTGATAGAATGAAAAATAAAGATTTATAAGGAGTTTGTGAGTAAATCAATACTCCAATTGATTAAAATTCAGGGTTCGAACTGATCGAATATCTGATTTAAAAAAAAAAAAACAGAACCCAATTCGTTATAGATTTAGCTAACTGGACCACAGTGATATATTTTACGTCTGAACTCTTGGAAGGTGCAATGCTGAATGCCAGAATCTGGGATGATAGGTCAAGGGTTCACATTTAGTAATGCAGGGGTCAGCAGTATTATGGGAAGCTATTTATAGATGTAATTGGGGATTCCAGGTATATCCTAATTCTACAACAACTCTCTCAAGCAAAGATAATAGAGCTGTTCGAGTATTAAATGCAAGATAGAACATATTATAAATCTAATCGTAAACAAATTGACATACGAAGAGTGGCTGGCGGTGAATCTTCTTTAGTTCTTTCAAAATTGCCAGGATTTGAGAAATAGTCCCTTAGTCGTGGAAGTTCTCGACCTGCTTCAACTAATTCTGTGTGCAATTCTAAAGCTGTCAGAGTGAATCTGTCTTTTAACAACTTTGAGGCAATCGAGTCCCAGCTTAGATCTTGACTCTCCAATGCTTGAACCGATGTTTGAACGACATTTTCAACATCATTTATCGTAAAATCGTCTTCGTCGTCACTCAAAAATGGATTCGTGTTTACGTCGTCCGCCATCTTTTGATCACGTGATTAAAATGCTTCCTGCTTTTGACTGGTTCAGTGCTAAGTCAATTCAGCTTTCGGCCTGTTGAAAACTCTGTCCTTAAATAACTCGTCCCGTGAATACCACACTGACAATAAATTTATATCTTGTTTAATGCAAGCCAAAATTTTAATTCAGCCAAGCTTTAAAAAAATCCAATTAGTCTGTAGACAATTTTAAAGGTTGATATTTAACCTAGGATAACCCATAAAGGCTCTTAAGCTCATTTCCAACGGGGTCCTGCTTATGACAGGTTGATTGTAAAAGACTAAAAGCATCAGCTTGGCCGGCGCAAAACTTTGGCAGGCAAATACATCAAAGATCATTTGATATGTACTTTATTGATAGTAAAGTTTCATACGTTCAAAGATAGTAATGTTGAAACAGCCTGAAACAAGCATTTTCTTACTCTATCCAGTGCTCTACAGTTATGAATCTAAGAAGTATCTACAAATTTTCGAATAAGTTATTGAAATTATTGCATATCAAGTTTAAGGACATAGGTCATCACGAGGCTATCTATCAAGGATCTGTCAAAATTCACAGCATGCGTCTATACAATGTAAAGGCACCTGCTATGTCTTCGCCCCAGTCCCTCGATATATATTACAATGAAGCAAAATCATTGGTGTATTCAATTTCAATTTGTTCCAAAAGAAACTTTTTTACACCAGACTTAAAATTGTTGTTATTTTTCACTCCTCTCAATTCGGGTGGAATTCTCTTCCAGTCTCTGATGGCATTATAGTAAAAGGTACATGCAGAATTTTGGTTGTCAAATGGAGCGTGAAAGTTAAGTTCACTTGATCTGGTATTATGTGTGTGAAAATCACACATTTTTGTAAAATTTGTTTTCATATAATTAGGGTATTTGACAAAGAATATGCCGTGTGCATGATTTGTTTTACTCGAAGCTAAACATTTAAGAAGCCAAGTTCTTTAAAGATTGGGGAATCTATTCGCTTATTATAGTAGTAACCTTTGATCTATCTAATGACCCTGTTCTGCATTATCTGAAGCTCTTTCTTAAGCGATTTATTAATAGAACAATACCAAGATGAGCATGAATATTCGAAATGACAACGAATGAGTGCCATGTTTCGTGTTTTTCTAGCATTTTTAGACAGACAGTTAGCGTATCTATATAAAAAATTCAATTTGGCATTTGCCTTTTGTATGATACTCTTTACTATCATGTCAGCAGAGACAAATTGGTCAATATTAATACCTAAGTATTTTACACTAAATTGAGATACATACATTCATATTTTATTTTTCCTCCTTCCACAGAAGATAATGTACATACAAATCAAACAATTGACAAAGCAAACAATATTATAAACTTTTACGAACAAACGAACGAACAATTAAACAAAGAACATATTACAAACAGTCAACAAAGAGAGACAGACATTTGAGATTCAAAAATGCCTAAAGACAGAAATAGAAAGAGAGAGAGACATACAGATATACATTGAGTCATAAAAAGAATGCAGTCTGTCTTTAGCAGGTTCAATCCCCGATGGCGCAAACATCATTTATGACTATTAGTCTACCACCGATTGGTTGATAATCGTAGCCCAATGTGGAATAATAGCTGGAGGCTAGAAAATGATGTAATGGTAGTTCTCGGGTGAAGGGAATACCAGGAAACTGTTGTTAGGTGTTCCGGTTGCTTAAATGTGACTGATAGATTGCAAAATCAGAGTACACTCCCTTTCACCATAAAACAAGGGAGGAAAATCAGTTAAAGGACAGGTTGTTTTTCACTATATTTCAAACCTAATACATGTATTAAATTGGTGTTGGGTGGTAGAAATATAACAGTATTTTAGGAATAAATTAGTATACTCTTTCAAAACACACTCTCAATATTTACACTATAATATATATTGGCGTTTTGTCCCGTTGGAGTTTTTTCCTGGTGGGGTTTTGTCTGGTGGGGTTGTGTCCCGGTGGGGTTTTGTCCTACACCTTAATTATGGTGATAACCGTGCTTAAAGGGGAGCCAGTCAACGGCCCATCGTCAAACCGGTCCCAGATCAAACCGGACCCAAAACGGTCAAACCGACCCCTAATGAAAGTCAAACCGGCCCCCGCATTCAAATAACGGGCTAACCTGCCCCTCATATTTTTTAATGATTATTTTCCCCTTATTCATGTTTTTTTTTTTTTTTTTTTCAAATGTTTTGTGCTAGATGAAACGCCATTGACTTAAAATATCAAAAATATCATATTTCCTTTGAAATAAAACACTGTGCTTGTTTGCTTATTGGCCGTTTCGAATACTTTGCAAGAAAAAAGTTAGGATGGCAAAGTAAATACAAGCCATGCCATGTGGTGTTGAAATATCTGTTTTTAATGCCACGCAATTCACATGTAGGTTGCTGCTGGTATCAAAAGTTAAATTTTTAGTATGAACAAATCATTTTTCTTATAGTTTTCCACTAGTTTCTTCGTTAGTTAACCAAACTTGGCGAATATTAAGAACAAGGATATTTTCACCTTTTTAAATATTTGACCACTTAAGCTCGTGGTAAATAAATGTCCATATGCCTTTTTTCTGAGATTTATGACTTTAGAAATGAGGATATGCAAAGTATTACATCCTAATTAAGTGAATTTGCAAATGTGCCGTCCGCTTAGAAGATTTTCTAGTTCAGTAATATGAAATTACTATAGCATTTATTTATTTATTTATTTTTCAATTTGTAAATGTAAACTTGGTATGTGTCTAAACATAGACAAATGTAGATAGCCAATATAATAAATTAAAGAATCTAATTTCAAAAAAATGGATTTGACAGTTTATTCTTGTGTCCTTCTTTATCAGTGGCTTATATCTTGAATAGCACAAAAACATATGACGCTATTTTGCATAAATAAAAATCAAACAGAATAAAAACCTGTAAAACTTAATCTAATTAAATTAAGAAACATTGTAATCATATTAAAATCATATTTTGATATTTTTTCAAGATTTATCATTTGATATAAGTTTGAATAGTGCTTATGAAAAATCGTTATTAAGACGATAACCCATGCCACAAGGATATTTGCTCTACCATGCCAACAAACTTGTACAATATACTATTTAACACATACAAGCTGACTAGGATGGTCGAGTTTTACACGGACCGATTTCTAGAATAGGCCTAGTTGACGTGTCGCCGGTTGAAAACTAAACAATCGGAGACTTCTGGGATCTCCCGGGGATTGCCGAATGGGTTTAGGGTCAAAAAGGCCCAATGACAAAAAGGCTCAGTGTACAAAAAGGCCCAATGACAAAAAGGCCCGGGTCAAAAAGGCACAGTCCAAAAAGGCCCACTTTGAAAAATGACCAAAAAGGCCCACTTTCAAAATATAACAAAAGGGAGTCGATCTGTGATGTCAAAGAGAACCAATTTGACTGAAATGATATTGCATATTTTCGGGCTGGGCGGGCTGATGCTTGGTAGCATCATACAATTTAATGAACAAATTTATCTTATGTGGCAGGCGTTAAACTTCTTTTATATTCTGAAATATTTGCACCCATAATACTTAAAATGACTGTCATTCGGGTAAACATGAAAACATCAATTCCTGATTGACAATTGTAAAATTATTTTATACATCTATTATACTAGTTGAATATAAAAAGATCAATAAAAATGATTTTTAGTCTGGTTATATAAAATGTTAATATACTGTTAATAAGTCAAATTTATATCTAATAAGAACTTGCAGGTCAGTATAAATCACCTTTTCTTGTCAGGTTTAAGAGTGAGCTTTTTTGGACTGGGCCTTTTTGGTCAACTCTGATAGTGGGCCTTTTTGACCCAGGCCTTTCTGACCCGGGCCTTTCTGGCACTGGGCCTTTTTGACCCGACACCGCAGAATGCAATAAAAATAATTTTAGAACCCGACTCGTTTGAATTGGTCACGTGGTTTATGGCGGGCTAAATTATAAACAACAGAAAATGGCAACTACACAACAAGGAAAAGTTACCGACTTCTTTTCAGCGAAGAAACGCAGTTCGGCTAACCCATCGAAGCGGAGAAAGATAGAAATTATACCATCACACATTGTTCCTACAGAAATAACCAATACACCGAAAAATACGGTTTCAAGTGAAAGTGAAACGCCAAAGGAACAGAAAAACGAAAATCTTTTTTCACCATTGCAGACAAGAGCAGCTCGTAAGTCGAAATCTGTTGTGCAACAAACAACTGCAAAGAAGTCATCGGCCAATACTAGACGTCGTAAGGGCCAAATTCAAGATCCATCACAAAAACTTATTTCTGACATTTTGTCTCAAAATAAAGTAGATGTTCCCACGATCTCTGAAGCTGTGACTTCTTCATGGGACGACCATGATGGCTTACAGCAGACTCCAACTAAAACAGTCATTTCAACATCAACAAAATCCAGGAAAAGAACCCGTCAAGAAACTCATGAACCTCTTAAATCCGAGTCAACCCCTGAAAAGCAAAGTCAAATTAAACCTAAAGATGACAAAAAATCTAGAAAAAAATTGGCATTGATTGAGACAACAGCAGATAAAACACTGACGGTATTTGCTTATTTTGTTAAAATTTCCTTTTTCTATAACATACAGATAAGCATAAGTTAAAGATCAAATGCAATATCTATGAGAGATCTGGAAACAAAGTACCTGGATTGTTTAGGGTGAGATTTTGAGAGATGCTCTTATGGTAATGCCAGAAATTTCATTGAAACTGGCTTAATGAGAGCAAAATTAAAAAGCAAAATCCATCGTATTGAAGATTTGGTTAAACATCTTGCTTAAAATTCTTAATAATAAGTGGGATCAATTTTGGGCGAGAGTTGTGCAAAGCATCTCATTTTTCTGTCCAAAAGCTCATTTGAATTGGTTAAATGATAGAAATATCTTGCGTTAAAATATGTTTTTTACTAGGGCTGTAACGATACACTCGAATATTCGGACAGACGAATATCTTAATCTCGGCGAATATGTATCATATTCGTCTGTCTCAGAACCGAATATTGGCGAATACAAAATGCGACATGCACGGAAGGCGTTTAATTGTGACCATTCAATGCAAAAATATCAACCAGAGATCTATTTGGCAAGTTTTTATGCCCCCGATAGGGAGGCATCATAAATTTGACTTGTCCGTCTGTCCGTCCGTCCATCTGTCCGTCCGTCCATCCGTCATTCCGTCCAAAAACTTTAACATTGGCCATAACTTCCTTATTACTTAACATATTCGCATCATACTTTACCACAACATTCCTTGGTACATTACCTTTCTGTAGGCACATACTTTGGTGACCTTGACCCCTGGATGACCTTGACCTTCAACATAGATTGGCCATAATTTAAAATCAAAGCGGTGTCGGGGGCATTGTCATCTTACAGTGACAGCTCTTGTTAACCTGTATAACCCTATCAATTATAAATTTTATTTGAAAATTTGATAAATGATAGCTAAATATTTAACTCTAGATACCACTCCAATTAGCGAGTAGATATTGTCTTGGTCATAGCTGATCCGTCATGGCGGGTTATTTAATTACTCTGGAAAAAGAATTGTGTTTTGTAAAAAAAAATAAATCATTAGAATCTTCATCAATAAAATCAAAACTGGCTGTATTCTTTCCAAAATCCGCTTAGAAATTGTTAACTGAAGTCTTGGCAAAAACTAGCTCCAAGCAGAAAAGTAGGCCATGTATCATCAACATTATTCAGAGATCGACAGTGAGTGACTTTACAGGCATCCGATCTCTTGGAGATGAGAAAATAGGTTCTCATGCAAAAAAACACCAATAATTGTAAGGATTTCCAATGAAAAACACCAATAATTTCAAGGATTTCCAATGTAAAACAGTAATTCTTATTAGGAAGAAAGTTGGTAAGAAAAAAGTTATTGTCACTTTCTTGAGTATTTGTCAGACATATTAATACATTTTAGTTACCTCCCTTTAAAAATTTCTAATTTACTTTTTCTATATTAAGTTCTAATTCACTTCTAACGTAAAAATAATGTTGGAAAAATTATAATTATAGAATATTTTTAGTATGCAATGTACTAAGAATCAATTATTTAACATAAAAAGTTAAATTTTTATTGCAAAAACCCTAAATCAAAATCATCTATGGATTATATATATAATGCATTAAACCTTTTACTGTAATCAATATATTTCGTTCTGCAGAGAGCCTACAAAGCCTGGCTCCCAGGCTGTCAGCTAGTTTTAAAATTAATAAGGTAGACCACTCATGTGTAACTAGTTTATTTCAAATTACCTCCCGTATTCCCAAAAACTGATCTGCCAGTCACAGAATACAGGCTGATAAGAAATTTTCTTTCTGTTGTTGAATTTGGCTTATTTTTCACCATACTTCAGACCAGTGGGACAGGAGCCAGTCTAAGAGCTTACAGAGTAGACATAGTGAAATATGTGTCTACCATTTTTTTCAGACACTTCCATATGCTAAGTTCTAAGTTTACCAACTAGTCAACCTAACCAAGTCTCTATAGTAGTGTACATTATAATTTAAAATAGTGAAATCAACTTAAAAAGTCTTAACTGTAAACAAAAAGCACAGTTTAGCTCAGGACAGGCTAAAATTTATAGGAGTTTCTTAGATCATCCTTTGAGAAAAAACAAAGATTGATACAGATACAGCCTACAAATACATCTTCTTTAATCTAGTTGAAAGAAAATTAGCCAATTAAAAACAATAAATTTGTTAAAACAAATACCATTGAATATAGGTTGACAATAGTTTTAGATAGGGTTTTATCTTTTTCTATTTATGTTTCAAGTGTGTAAAAGGAAGGTTTCCAGAAGAAAACAGATTTTTTCAATTCTAAATGGACAGTTTGTTATACTTTTGTTAGCTCGACTATTCGAAGAATAGGGGGGCTATTCCAGTCACCCAGGCGTCGGCGTCGGCGTAATGCTTTGGTTAAGTTTTTACGTGCACATGTTTAAAATCTCTGTTTCTATTAAAGCTATTGCTTTGAAACTTTGCACATGCTTCTGTGACCATAATATCAGCATCTAGACAAAGATTCATTACTCTGATATTGAATTTAGTGGAATTTTAACCCTTTTCGGACTTAGAAATCTTGGTTAAGTTTTTACGTGCAAATGTTGTTTATCTGTAATATTTCTGTTTCTATTAAAGCTATTGCTTTGCAACTTTACACATGCTTTTGTGACCATAATATCAGCCTCTTGACAAAGTTTCATTAATCTGATATTGAATTTAGTGGAATTTTAACCCTTTTCGGACTTAGAAAATCTTGGTTAAGTTTTTACGTGCAAATGTTTTATTTCTGTAATATCTCTATTTCTACTAAAGCTATTGCTTTGAAACTTTGCACATGCTTCTGTGACCATAATATCAGCCTCTACACAAAGATTCAATACTCTCATTTTGAATTAAGTCGAATTTTAACCCTTTTCGGACTTAGAAATCTTGGTTAAGTTTTTACGTGCAAATGTTGTACATCAGTTATAGCTCTATTTCTACATAGGCTTTTGCTTGGAAACTCTACACATGCTTCTGTTACCATGATATCACCCTCTTGACAAAGATTTATTACTCTGATATTGAATTTAGTGGAATTTTAACCTTTTTCAGACTCAGAAATTCTTGGTTAAGTTTTAACGTGCAAATGTTGTACATCAGTTATATCTCTAATTCTATTCAAGCTATTGCTTTCAAACTTTGCACATGCTTCAATGTTCATAACAACAGCCTCTTAATAAAGATTCAATTCTCTGGTATAGAATTTAGTGGATTTATAACCCTTTATGGACTTACAAATTCTTGGTTAAGTTTTTACGTACAAATGTTGTATTTGTGTAATATCTCTATTTCTACTACAGCTGTTGCTTGGAAACTTTACACATGCTTCTTTGACCATTATATTAGCTCACAGAAAAAGATTCATTACTCTGATATTTAATTTAGTGGAATTTTAACCCTTTTTGGCCTTAGAAAATCTTGGTTAAGTTTTTACGTGCAAATGTTTTATGTTAGTTGTATATCTGTTCCTACTAAAGCTATTGCTTTGAAACTCTGCACATGCTTCTGTGACCATAATACCAGATAGATTTATTTCAGCATTAATCAAAACATGACAAAATGGATAACAACATATATATCAGCCTCTAGACAAAGATTCTTTTCTCTTGATTTTCATTTTATTGAATTTCCAATGTCGATATTGATTTGCTGTTATTATCCAGCACTAGGAATAGTCGAGCTTCGCTGTCCTCCGACAGCTCTTGTTTTGTATTTCAATACAAATTATGCAAAATAAGGACTTTTTTTGTGGTAATCAAATGAATTGTCTCATTGCTGGGTTTTGTGACTCTGAGACCCCTAAATAAGAACTAGGACTCAAAACTATCTAACTGGAGTCCTGTGGACCAGAAAGGAATTGATGTCTGTTTTTGACAGTCCTCAATTATTTTCAGAAGCTTATCCAAAAGGTATATATCTTTCTTACCCACCATGAAGCTTACTGGTAATCCAAAGTATAATTTAATATTGATACAAAACATGAAGATAGCTGAAGCACGAGGACTCCTAAACCTTTAGCAAGGACACCTGTGAGTTTAATAATTGAGTCCTTTGGATCCCATTTTGTTGATGGCATACTAAAACTCTGTCCTTGGTTGATAAAAGAATGTAAAATAAGCAATTTTGTTCTTATTTAAAAAGAAATCATATTCGTGAATAAATATTCATATTCATGACCCTGTATCATGATGTGTATTCGTATTCGTCACTCGGTGTATCATTACAGCCCTATTTTTTACAAAGGATTTGGTTCAATTTGCCTTTGAAAACTTGAAATTCTGAGCCTTAATTATCCGTGATAAAAGTAATATTTAACAAGTTTTGCTTTCATGCTATCATCGTAGTCTTGAAACATGTGAAACATTATCTTGGGAGATGAATATGATTTTCTTATCTCTGTCTTTAAAAAGGTAAAAAGTAATGTAGAGGAAAATGAGCCAGCTGAAGCTGAGCCTGCAGTTAAACCTGCCACTACATCCAAACCTAGTACAAAGATCACCAAACAACCAGCTCAACCTGTTACTGCAGCGAAGCCTAGTACAAAGATGTCCACATCAGTACAAGAAGCCCTGAAGAAATGCAAAAATCTCAAATCTGCTGCATCAAAGGTATATCATAAATTTACCTCTTTTCTAGAAGACTGCTCAGATCAGACACAATGAAGGCCTGTCTTAATTTTCCTCTTCAAGAGAAAGATTTAGACAATCTGAGCAGTGCCCGATCTATTGTTAGGGATGAACCCCTTTACCAATTATTTCTGGAAAGCCACTAGCTTGGATTTGGACAGCAACCTGTTGGAGTCGGCTTTTACTTCGAATCTAAGCAACATTACCAGACAATTAAGTTGATTTAACCATGTGGATATGTCCCTTGGCACATTTCTGAGCTTTGATGATATACACAGGGTTTTACGGGCTAAAGGTTTTGAGTGTCCTAGACTCGGAAGTAAGTATCCAGGACCCTCAAAACTTTTCTGATGTTAGTCTCTAGGACCCTCTAGGGACAGCTTCAGAAAAGAATTAAAGACTGTTCTTCCATTCTTTTCTGAAGTTTCATCCCAATACTTTCTTTACCTTTAACCAGGGAACAGCTCTAAATTCACTTTAAATAAATTTAGTGATTAAAGGAAATAGTCAACATCTGGAGCAGGGACTCCCAAACTTAAAGAAAGGACACTTAAGATCCCAATGATTGAGTCCTTTGAATCCACTGTTTTTGAAGTCTGACTAAAACCATGTATACAGAAATGTTAAGATTTTTATAATCAGGGAGTTTGATCAAGATCTTAAAACTTTGTTCCGACGAATCTGTCCAAATAATTAGGATCAATGCGGTAATCTCTTTGTTTTTAGAAGCAAGTAGAAACAACAAAAGCTGAAGAGATGAAAGAGAAGTTGGCCAAAGTTACCAATCTAGACGACCTGAAAGAAAGACTGTCTAAAATGAAGGAAACAAAGGAGAAACTGAAAGTCCCTGTTCCAAGCTTAAAACAGTTCGATGAAATCAAAGTGGAAGTTGAAGTCCCAAGGTAGAGGCTACATCTTACTTTATTATCAAATAATTCAGTTTTGGATGTATCCATCAATGTTAATGAATTTTAATTCGCTGAAATGTTGGTTTTATTCCCGAATTAAAACAATTTTATGTACACTAAGACTGATACTACTCCTAAAAACTTTTCAACAAAAATTATCCACCTTTCCGGTGACTTAAAACACCCAAAACAGAGTTGATGTCCAAAGTGTGGAAATGCATTAGTTATTTAGTAATACTGTGTGACAAAATCAATATTGAAATACTTTCAGTGACACAAAGCCAGCTGTGCCAGTGTATGAGAAGTTCCACCACTTGGCAACACCGTCTGCCCCAACTCTCAACCTCCCATATAAATACAAGATGCTGGCAGAACAGTTCCGAGGAATGGATACCGTGATAAGTATGTTACACAACAGAAATGAAGTGTGTACTTTCTCCAAACTCAAAGTGGCTGTGCAGGAGTTGACCAAGAAGTGAGTGGAATCTTTTGAGTTCATTTCCAAATATTCCTGCCCTGCATTCAGGATGCCAAACTGGTGCAAACTATTTGCCAATTTTACCCCACTTTTCATGTGCTCTTGCATGCAGAGTGGGTTATAATTTGGCAAACAGTTTGCAATGCTTTGTCAGCCCGAATGCAGGGCTGGTGTTTAAATGCCACTGAAGGTGTCTGTATGTCTGTCTGTATATCAGAGGAACGGAAACGGTGATCAGTATGTTACACATCAGAAATGAATTGTGTATTTCTCCAAGCTCAAAGTTGCGGTACTGGAGTGAATGGAATCTTTTTGAGCCCCCAGTTGTATAAAATAAAGCCATTGGTTACATATATACTGGAAGTAATTTTCAACCTATCAGATTTGTTGTTTCAATTACACCAACAAGAGAAACAACAAACCTGTTTGGCGGAAATTAACTTCCCATTAAATTAACCAATGGTTAGCTTTAATACATTCAGGGCAGATATGATGAGAGGCAATGTGACTGCCAGTGCAGGGTTTGGAGTTCTAACACATGAAATCAAGGAGTCCAAGCTAAAAATAAGGAGTCAGAATTTTTGTAATGGGAGAATATCATGGGAAAGAAGAAATTGCTTGTTATATAGAAGCAATTTCTTCTTTTCCACAATGTCCCTCCAAAGAAGAGATCTTTTTTCTCAAAACACTACAGGATGCAAGCAAATGTTTTTATCAACAAATTTTGTATTGAAAAAATCTACAGTTTTGGCAAGTATTAGAAAGGACACTGCTCTGTGCATTTGTTTTTCAAAAATACTCCCTTTCAACCCTTGGAGTCCAGCCAACTCCTTACTTGTAAACGGAAGGAGTCCAACTGGTAAACAAGGAGTCTTGGACTCCCCTTAGTGAGGAGCCCTGTCCGTCTGAAAATCATATTTCAAATGTAAACCCAGACATGGCGAAGGACCCAGAAAATCTGTCAGACAGTCGGTCTGAAAGTCCTGAAGTCAGACCTGTCAGACCGAGCATTTAAGGGGGCAAATAATATCATTGAAAGCCACTGGGGCTATTGTCATGGCGTTGTGTCCGTCGTCCGTCCGTCTGTGCGTGCGTGCGTCCGTCCGGTTGTATAATTTTCTTTAAAAATCTTCTCCTCACAAACTACTGGATGGATTTCAACCAAAGTTCACAGGAATGATCCTTGGGTGACCCTCTTTCAAAGTTGTTCAAGAAATTTTGATCCAATGAAAAACATGGATTTAATGGGCGTGGCTAATTTCCAAATATGGTAAAAAGTGAGTTTTCTAATATTCTAATCAATGGATACCAATGAAATTTTACATGAATGATCCTTGGGTGACCCTTTATCAGTCTACAAAAAATCATTGTGATCGGATGGAAAATATGCATTTTATGGGCGGAGGTCATTTCTCTATATGTTATTTAGTGGAAACTTTGAAAATCATTTTCTCAGAATGTAACTGATGGATATCAACCAAATTTCACTGGAATGATTCTTGAGTGAACCTATATCAGTCTACAAAAAATCATTGTGATTGGATGAAAAATATGCATTTTATGGGCGGAGGTCATTTCACTATATGTTATATAGTGGAAACTTTGAAAATCATTTTCTCAGAATGTAATGTTTTGATATCAACCAATTTCACTGGAATGATTCTTGAGTGACCCTTTATCAGTGTACCAAAAATTATTTTGATTGGATGAAAAATATGCATTTTATTAGCAGAGGTCATTTCTCTATATGTTATATAGTGGAAAATTTGAAAATCATTTTCTCAGAATCTAATGTTTGGATATCAACCAAATTCCACTGGAATGATCCTTGAGTTACCCTTTATCAGTTTACCAAAATTATTTTGATTGGATGAAAAAAATGCATTTTATGTGTGGAGGTCATTTCTCAATATGATAAATAGTTGAAACTATGAAAATCTTTTTCTCAGAATGTAACTGATGGATATCAATCAAACATTTTTGGTATGATCTTTGGTTGACCCATTATCAGTTTACCAAAAATTATTTTGATTTGATGAAAAATATGTCCTTTAATAGCGGAGTTCATTTCTCTATCTGTTATATACTTGAAACTTTGAAAATCATTTTCAATATCAGTAGAACCCCAAATATCTAAACATCTAGTCAAAACATTTATTTGCTTTTACAAGAATTTCAAGCCTGTGGAGCGACTCAAGCCATTCATGGCTTTCTAGTTTTAGTGTTCCCTCACTGAGAGAGAAAACTTATAAAATTAGTAGCAATACAATTAAAGGCCTAACTAGCTTGTCAAAGTCCTCTCATTCTGTCAGTGTTTTCAGTGCTTTGATTTAAAAGCAAAGATTCTGAGATAAACAGAGATTCAGAGATTTTCAGAATTTAAAAATGTCTTTTCAAAGTCAATAGGTAACAGTCAGTTGTGTTTTTTCATTAAAAAAAGAACAGACGTAATTTGATTGGTCGAAAATATTTGGGTAAGAATAAGCAGAAAATTATTTTGGTCTGTGTGCCTTTGAAATTGAAAAAAATACAAAAAAATCAGGTAAGATAAGACTAGCTACCAATAATTCTTTCTAAATTGGATCCTTAAATCATCTCTTCTTTCTCTAAATTGGTACAATTTGTAAAAGAGAATTTGCATTTTCTAGCGGTACCGAAAGTCATAGAGGAACTGTTAATTGATGGATTCTAGACCTATGTAAAGTTTAAAATTAAAGTTTGTTTTCGTGAGAAAGTTGACCAGAAAAAATGTATTCTTAAGTGAAAGTTGGGATTTACTGTTAAAACAGATATTTTTCCGCCCAGAAAATAGTGTCCGACATTTGGACTGACAATATGGTAAACTTTACCGGACCTAGGAGATTTTTGTCGGACATGTCCGACGGTCCTTCGCCATGACTGTAAACCCTATAGTATTGATACTTATTTTGATTTTATTCATTAAAAAAGATTTTGCAAAGTATTTACACTCATGTTGGGTAATCCTGCGCATCGTCTAACGCTGCGCAGCTATTTGACGCCATGTAAATAAAGAAAATGGCCGCTAAACATAAAAGCAGAACAACCTATTTTTCATACTCAAAATTTGATCGATTCCACCATTTTAAACAAAAAAGTTCATGGTTGTATTTTAAAGCAAAAATATTCCTGTTTTTGTCTTAGTGTTTTTCATTTTAATTTTAACAAATTACGGACATTAATTTTAAGCCGACGAAAACTGCGTTGATAATATGTGATGGTGCCTCTGTTCATCACCCTAATTTGTAATTCTAGTGACATTTTGTTCTAGATAAAATGCCTTTTACATAGCCAAAATGGTAAACAAGTACAGTCATGTATTGATTTTTTTGTACAACCGATATCTTTACACGAATTTTGTACTTAACTTTAAGTGCAAAGGATGAGCCTACAGCACTGTACATATTTTAAGCTTAGATAAGAAAGAATACTCCCCTATCTGTTATGTGCAGCTTAATTCATAAACATTCATACTTTTTATGACCCTAATTGTAAAAGGTCGTGAAAGGAAAATTGTTATTGAGAGAAAAGTTTATTCTTTGAATAGAGATTTTTTTTTCCAAGTAAACTATTGTTGGGTAGATTGCCTTGGTAGTAACTTAGGGTTTTTGACTAGAGGCCTGAAAGAAATAAAGGGTTTTCGATGTGAAATATATTTAAAGGTAGCAATAATTGAAATTTTGTTTTAGGAATTTTGAGAAGAACCACATTGGTAAAATCAAAACAGTATATCCAAGTGCCTATGAGCTAAGACAAGAGAAAGGCCTGAAGAATCCTGCCGGTTTTAAAGATCCTGGATACCAGCTGACAGTAGAGGCAAAACTGGATGATGGTAAGGGTATCCCTCATCCTGTCGAATTTTGATTTCAATTTTAAAGTTCCAATTTTTGCGACTTTTTATCAATCTGACTCTAGGTGCTCCCGAATGGTAAAGTGCAAAGCAGGTTGTGTAGACTAAGATCAGACTGCACTTTTGTGTAGGCTAGTATTTGGCAATGGGTTTCAATTTACAATCAATAATCGTTTTTAGCTCCACTGGCTGAAAGCCACTGGGGCTATTGTCATGGCGTTGTGTCCGTCGTGCGTCCGTCCATCCGTGCGTGCGTGCGTGCGTGCATGCGGTCATAAACTTTTCTTTAAAGATCTTCTCCTCAGAAACTACTGGATGAATTTCAACCAAACTTCACAGGAATGATCCTTGGGTGACCCTCTTTCAAAGTTGTTCAAGAAATTTTGATCCAATGAAAAACATGGATTTAATGGGCGTGGCTAATTTCCAAATATGGTAAAAAGTGAGTTTTCTCAGATTCTAATCAATGGATACCAATTAAATTTTACATGAGTGATCCTTGGGTGACCCTTTATTAGTCTAGAAAAAATGATTGTGATCGGATGGAAAATATGCATTTTATGGGCGGAGGTCAATTCTCTATATGTTATATAGTGGAAACTTTGAAAATCATTTTCTCAGAATGTAACGGATGGATATCAACCAAATTTCACTGGAATGATCCCTGAGTGACTCTTTATCAGTCTACAAAAAATCATTGTGATCACATGGAAATATGTATTTTATGGGCGGAGGTCAATTCTCTATATGTTATTTAGTGGAAACTTTGAAAATCATTTTCTCAGAATGTAACTGATGGATATCAACCAAATTTCACTGGAATAATCCTTGAGTGACCCTCTATCAATCTACAAAAAATCATTGTGATCGGATGAAAAATATGCATTTTATGGGCAGAGGTCATTTCTCTATATGTTATTTAGTGGACACTTTGAAAATCATTTTCTCGGAATCTAATATTTGGATATCAACCAAATTTCATTGGAATGATCCTTGAGTGACCCTTTATCAGTGCACCAAAAATTATTTTGATTGGATGAAAAATATGTATTTTATGGGCGGAGGTCATTTCTCAATATGTTAAATAGTGGAAACTATGAAATCATTTTCTCAGAAAGTAACTGATGGATATCAATCAAACATTTTTGGTATGATCTTTGGGTGACCCATTATCATGCAGCTAAAAATCATTTTGATTTGATCAAAAATATGTCTTTTAAGAGCGGAGGTTTTTATATAGTTGAAACTTTGAAAATCATTTTCAATATCAGTAGAACCCCAAATATCTAAACATCTAGTCAAAACATTTATTTGCTTTTACAAGAATTTCAAGCCTGTGGAGCGACTCAAGCCATTCATGGCTTTCTAGTTTTCATTGGAAAAGTAAATCAACTAATGATTGATTGTACTATCGTTTTCATAGAAATTAATAGAGCACTCCTAGTATCTTCCTTTGAGGAATAGAATGTGAAAGTTAAGTTAAAACTCTTTCTTCATATTTTTCTACTTACTTCATGGCTCAACTAAGAAAAAATGAATGGAAGCCAGGTTTCCTGTGTTCCCTTACTTCAAAGCTGGTCCTCTGAATGTTTTTATACGCCCGCCAAAAGATGGGACATTGTGTGATTTATCTGTGACGTATCTGGACATGCAGCAGTGTAACGTCGTATTTCGATACAATTTGCCACTTTATTTAGAAAATGCCTTATTTCTTTATTAGATACAGAATTTTGGAGATCAACGTTTCACAATTGCACAAAAGATCAATTGTTTGTTGCCTCTTTTTCAGAGAATAAAAAAGGAGTGAAGCCAATGTTCAAAGCATCCACTTTAGTGAGAAGAAGAGAAAATTTCCACAATAGCCTTGTACATATTGTAAAACAACACCATAAGGTATGTATATTACCAATGTACATAAAGAATGCATGTAGTCTAGAAAACATCATAACTTTTACAAATTATGTGCATCACTGGATTGGTTCAGGCCAAAACTCTTACATTTGACAATTTCAAGCCGCCGTCATAGCGCAGTTGGTAGCGCGTCCGACTGTCAATCTAGAGGTCCCGGGTTCGATCCCCGACGGCGGCACTCATTCTTTCCGACTATTTGTCTCTCACCAATGGGTTGATAATCGTAGACCTATGTGAGATAGTAGCTGAAGGCTAGGAAAGAATGTGGTGGTTGTACTGGTGAGAGAAATACCAGGAAACCACTGTTAGGTGCTCCAGCCGCCGCGATATAACTGAATAATGTTGAAAGCGGCGTTAAACTCCATTCAATCAATCAATTCAATCAATTGACAATTTCAAAATGGTTTCAGACTGTGTCCGTTTGTCAGTCTGTCTACAAAAAATTCACCTGAAAACTTAGACTGCAATTAAACATTTTCCATTGTTCAACACTATTCAAGTGAGAATGCTTATATTTCGATGGCTCAGTGCGAAAGAGTTGTAACGGCCTATATGTTTATAGGCAGTTACAACTGTTTTACGCTGAGCCATCAATTTGGTATTCCTCTCAACAAAACACATCATTCCATGTCAATGTCATAAGTCAAGGTAAAGAAATGCTGTTTTGAGGGCATTAGTGTTCTAAAAACACATCTTGTTTTTCTCTGTTCTCAAGGTAAATTTTTTCTCACATAAATAACTTCTACATTTATGGATGGATTCTAAAACATTTAAAGCAGATGTCCCTCTCATGGGGAATGAGTGCCTTTTGATTTATAAATGGCTGTAAGTCATGGGTTCAGGTCACTTTTCAGGGACAGACTTTTTTGGTCTTAAGCAAATTCAAACACCATGTTAAAAATTCTTTAAGTCTGTAATTGAAGAAGAGTCTTAAAATTGAAATTTAAATCTTCTGATAACATGTATTATCATATACAGAGAATACTATGCATTTAAGATATGATGAATTACTGTTATTAGTTTCTTCACAAGGTCTGACACTAGCTTATTTTGTCCTTGGCCTACAGGATCACCGTGATAGGGCAGAGATAGTGCGTCAGAATATCATTCAAAAGGTCCCAGGTTGGATCCTTGACGGCACTCATTCTTTCAGACTTTTTGTCTTCAACTTATTGGTTGATTATTTTAGACCCATTTGGGTTAGCAGTTGGAGGCTAGTAAAAGGATGTAAAGGAAATAATTGTGTGAGAGATACCAGGAATCCATAGTTAGGTGCTCCAGCTGCGGCGATAGGACTGAAAAATTGTTTAAAGCGGCATTAAATCCATTTCAAACAAACAAATCTTGGAGTTCATATCCTCCAAAACTTTCTTCCCTCTCCAACAAGAAATAATTATTACAACAATTTTAGACAATAGAAAAAAAACAATGTTATAAAAGAAGAAATTGCTTGTTACAAGCAATTTCTTCCTTTATCACAAAGTTTTCCCAACAAGTGTTGGGTACTAGATTTCTGTAATTACTTAAAAAAAGATGTGACTTTCATGGTTTGAAAGACATGCATAAAGCAATAAAGTGTCTGTCCTCCCCAAAAAGTCTTTTGCCAATAGCAATTTGGCCTGAGGAGCAGAGTAAGAGTCATTCCCTGCTTCTACTTGTGGCTAAAATATATCTTTGGAATATTAGCAATCTTTTAACTGCAATGATTTGAAAAGGTGAAGTAAAAATAAAATAAAGCAAAAAGGGATAACATTACCCATTAGAATTGACAGGCAAATTGTTTTGAAATTTTAGGAGTTTTTATCCAAATTAAGTAGACCTCTAACAATACCAGATGATAAGATAACTCGATGGCACCCAAAATTCCCGCTAGATGAAGTACCTGATATTATAGAAAGTCCGCTACCTCAACCACCCGATGTTCAGACATATCAGACGGCTAAAGATGTACTAAACCAAGCAAGGGGGAAAATTATGCCAAAGGTTTGTCTTTTGTTCTAATGTTTCGTTTGAATTTCTCTTTAGGTCAAAGTCAAATATGAACATAGAACTTGTCTGGAGCATACCCCTCTATTTACACATGGGTTATTGAAGGTTTGGTCATTGAATACCGAATTTATTTAACAAGTCATCAATAAAAAGATAAAAACAAAATTTCACGTGTTATAGATGACGAGTTTAAAAAATTTGGTATTGGCACAAATTTGATATTCTATATATAATATGACCTGGATTTTTGTGATAAAATCGGAAATTTGAGGTATTCATTGATTCAAGTTTTTCTGCGAAACACATAATCTTGTTTGCGAAAAGACGTCAGCAAATACATAATAACGTCATTTTCACAACAAAAATAAAACTGCTGATCAAACTTGGCTCATTTAAATAGTTAATCCACTAGTGTTATAACACCTGTGTAATATCAAAAATATTCTATGTTTTTTTTCACTCCCACAACATATGTCATAAACATTTTTTCTCCATCAAAATGTGCCATCTAATAGGTTTTTTGATTGCCTAAGTTTTAAGTTCACATAATTAGACATTTATTTAGCTTGTTATATCTGCTTTTGTATATATAATAGGTTGAATCGGCCCTGTTAACCACTGCAAAGGAAGAAGAGAAGAATGCTCCTAAAGATCCAGAACCCAAACCTGTGTCAAAACCAGTGACCGGGGCACTGAAGGGGATTCCTCAATCTTTACTGGAGAAAATTAGGGCAAAAGAGGCAGCAAACACAGCCTCTTCCCTCATGCGGGACCCCAAGGAAGAGAAAAGGACCTCAATGATAAAGAGACTTCCTGACATCATGAGGATTGTGCGATCAGCCTTTGTGACGGAGAAGAAACCCAGTTTAACACAAGAGTCAATCATTACACGAATACAAGACAGCTATAGATCAGAACTGGCTGCAGGTATGAGGCAACTTTGTCTTTTAATTGAATTTGATATTATCTGGAACTTATACTAGCTTTTAATGTCCTGACCACAAGGTGCTTTTGTGAGTAATTGTGGTGGTCCTTTTAATGGCATTTGCCCCATCTGTCGAACATTTCTTTAGTGATATCTCCTAAACCACTGGGACAATTAATACCAGATTTTGCAGTAATATAACAGAGTTTCCAAATAGAAAATTGGGGAAATACTTTGCCGCCTTGGCAACTGAAGTTTAATTAATAGTCTTTGAAATTCCTCTGAACTAGGACCTGTAATGCCCTAATATTTTGTATGGATTACCTACTTGTAGACCAGAAAAAAATTATGACTTAACAGATGAACAGGTATGGAGCATAAAAAGCAGGGGGGGGGGGGGGGGGGGGGGGGCTAGAAGGAAAGAAGGTATAATTCAGACCTTCTTTCAGGATGACAAAAAATACTGTTTTGTCATCCTGAAAGCAGGGCAAGTTTGCAAAGAAATCTTTAAATCCTTATCATGATAAAATTCTCCAAACCTCGATCAGGTAATACTGATATTTTAACCCTTTGCTGTTTATTCCCTGCTTTTTACGTGCCTGTGATTTTATGATTGAGAAATCATTGTGAAAAAAGAAGAAATTGCTTCTGACAAGCAATTTCTTCTTTTTCCACACTATTTTCTCTACTACTGAAGGGTTATTTTTCCAATTAAATCTGCTTTAAATTTTCGTCTGCAAAACCTTTGAATTTGGACAGGTCCAAAATTTTGTAAAACAGGAAAGGGTTAAGAATTAGATACCGTCATGTTATTTTCTACTGTGCTGTTGTAATTTCAGGAGATATCCAATCACATATAGATTTGTGTGTAGAACTGTTGCCCGAGTGGATGACTGTCATACAGATTAAGAAGGGGAAATATTACAAAATTGACAGAAACATTGATCTACAAGTGTTGACAGACAAAGTTAATAACATTCTCAAGACCAAGAGTTAGCCATGGTTTACCAGTTTTATCAGTTTTACACTTTGATGTTGTCCTTAATTTAGTAACTTGTAAAATTTAATTTACTTTCCAAGAGAAAATGCCTAAAATTGATTTAAGCCCTACTAGCCAAAGGCTAGCAAGCTATTGTCATGGTGATGTGTCCGTTGTGTATCTGTGCATAAACATTTTCTTATATTCACCTTCTAAATCAAAGGGCTGACTTTAATTAGACTTGGCAGAAATGATCCTTGGCCAACCCTCTTCTTAGATTGTTGTGTGTCATGGTGGGCATTTTTTGTGGTATGAAATCTTAGGGAAAAACTTCTCCCTAATCATTGGCCTAGCTTCAATCAAATTGGGTATGAATAACTGTTGAATGGCCATCTCAAAAATTGTTCAGGAAAATTTTATTTACCCCCTAAATATGTATGTGGGACAGCTGGACTTATTTTCACTATAAAGTCTTTAAAAGTCTTCTCCTCATAAACCTTTGAGCCGATTTCAATGAAACTTGACTTGAGTGTTGCTTGGGTGACTATCCTCTCAAAATTTGAATAACTTGAAAAATCTTCTCCAAATTCATTAGGTAAATTTCAACCAAACAGGTAAGATTTTTTCTTGGCTAATTTCCTAAGTTGTCCACAGAATTTTGATTGGCTTATATATATGGGCCTGATGGGATGGGGCTTATTTTCACAAAAATGAGTTTCATATTTCTATGCTATATATTATTGTTTCATTTAAAAGATTCGCCGCCGTCATAGCCCAGTTGGTAGTGTGACGGACTGTTGATCTAGAGGTCCCGGGTTCCATCCCTGATGGCGGCACTAATTCTTTCTGACTATTTGTCTCTCACCAATGGTTTGATAATCGTAGACCTTTGTGATATAGCAGCTGGAGGCTAGGAAAGGATGTGATGGTAATACTGGTGAGAGAAATACCAGGAATCCATTGTTAGGTGCCCAGCTGCCGTGATATAATTGAAAAATTGTTCAAAGCAGCGTAAAACTCCATTCAAATAATTTAAAAAATCCATGAAGACTTAGCTAAAAATAAATAAATAAAGAAACCTTTTCCTTTTCAGAATCAGTACTATTATATATATATTTTGAAATGCAGTTTTGAATTAAAGTGTGTTATTCTGGCTATCTTTTGGCCTCTTCACTAATTTCCTTGTAAACTTCCATATCTGACTGAGTTTCTCATTGATAGATATTGAAAAGCCAGTGCAGCAATACAGGCCCTATTTGGCCTCTTGTATTTGTAAATGAGAGAGAATTAAAATATTTTTAAGTCCTTTTGCAATAAGAATTCTTAAAATTTCTTTTAATGATCTTTTTAAAACTTGATCCAAGATAATTTAACTGTCACTCAAAAACTATTCAAATAAAGGGGCATTTGATATTTGGTGTGTACGAGTAGCTCTTTGGTCATTATACATCTCTCTTTGTCATGGTCATTTGACAAGTTCAATAGTTATTCCTTTTCTAAAATAACCATTGCCAGAGCATTGATAAAGGGTTTTAGGGGTATTCTGTTTTTTGTACTCACTAGAATGATGTTATGTATTCAGACTGCCATGTATATCCAGGTACCTTTAATAAATTGAGTAATATGTAAACTTTTTTCATTTATCTAACCATTAAGCTCTGCTGAGTTTGGAAAAAAATCTTGAGATATTTGAAGATGTCTTCATGAAACTTACTTAGCATGTGTGTTCACCATCACAAGAGCTATACAGACTTTAAAGGGGAATAACTTTGAAAGCATTTTTGGAGAAGTTATGCCATACTTTTAACTAAGATTTTTTATACGCCGCCGGAGACGGATGTCAGGCTGTCTACCGATTCCTATATTCCTATTAAACTCCTATATTTTGGGTCCAAATCCTATATTTTTAAGCACCTCCTATATTCCTATAAAACTCCTATATTTTGAAAATATTTCCTATATTTTTTAGCTCACCTGAGCACGAAGTGCTCATGTTAGCTATTGTGATCACCTTTTGTCCGGCGTTCGGTCGTCGTCCGTCATCCGGCATATGTCAACAATTTCTTTAAACGACATCTCCTCCAAAACTACTGGGCCAATTAACACTAAATTTTACAGAAATGTTGCTTAGGTGGTCCCCATCAAAAATAGCTGAAAGAATTGAAATCCATGAAAAACCCTGGTTGCTATGGCAACCAAAGGTGAAATTTTAAGAAAAGCTTAAAAATTCTTCTTCTCCTCAACCAGGAGTCCTAGAGACTTAAAGTTTGGTATGGATGATCAGTTCATAGACCTGAATTAGAATAGCTATAATCATATCTGTTGGGCCACCAGGTGCAAGGCACCAGGGGGGAGGGGGTAGAACTTTGGGTAAATTTTGTAATCTTCAACCTTCTTCTTCTTTTGAACCTGGATCCCTACAGACTTGAAAATTAGTATGGATGATCAGTTCATAGACATGAATTAAAATAGCTAAAATCATATCTGTTGGGCCACCAGGTGCGGAGCATCGGGGGAGGGGGTAGTACTTTTGGTAAATTTTGTAATCTTAAACCTTCTTCTTCTTCAAAACCAGGAGCCCGACAGACTTGAAAATTGGCATGGATGATCAGTTCATAGACCTGAATTTAAATAGCTAAAATCATATCTGTTGGGCGACCAGGTGCGGAGCACCAGGGGGGAGGCGGTGGTACATGAGGGTAAATTTTATAATCTTAAACCTACTTCTTCTTCGGAACCAGGAGCCTAACAGACTTGAAAATAGGCATGGATGATCAGTTCATAGACCTGAATGAAAATAGCTGAAATCATATCTGTTTGGCCATCAGGTGCGGAGCACCAGGGGGAGGGGGTAGTACTTTGGGTAAATTTTGAAATCATTAACCTTCTTCTTCTTCGGAACCAGGAGCCCTACAGACTTGAAAATTGGCATGGATGATCAGCTTGTAAACCCTAATTAAAATAGCTAAAATCATGACTGTTGGATCACCAGGTGCAGATCATCTGGGGGGAGGGGGTAGTGCTTTGTTGAAAATTTTGAAATCTTTGTCTTCTTCTGATGTACCAGAATCTGTACAGCCTTTATTTTTGACATGAATGATCAGCTCATAGACCTTATCTGAAATAGCTAAAATCATGAATGTTTGGCCACCAGTCGCAGAGCACCAGGGGGCGGGAGGGTAGCTTTTCAGAGCAATTCTTAAATATTTAACCTCCTTCTTCTGATAAACCATGTGCCCTACAGACTTGAAAAATGGCAAGGATGATCAGCATATGGACCATAGTTAGAATAGTTTAAATCATTCCTGTTGGGCCACCAGGTGGGGAGCCACCGGGGAGGTTGGAGGGGGGAATAGTACTTTGTAAAAAAAATTTAAATCCATAACCTTCTTCTTCTGATGAACCAGAATCCCTACAACCTTTATATTTGACACAGATGATCAGCTCATAGACCCTATTTTACATAGCTATAACCATGAATGTTTGGCTACCGTGCAAAGAGCATTGGGAGAGAGGGTAGTAATTTGGGGCAATTTTGAAATTTTAAACCTTCTTCTCATGATGAAGTAGGAATCTTACAGGCTCTAAATTTGGCATGAGTCATCAGCTCATATACTTTAATAAAAAAAGATATAGACATGATTGTTTTGTCACCAGGGGCAGAGACCCAAGAGGAGGGCTAGTGCTTTGTGGTAAATTTAACAATTGTTAGAAATTCTACTGAACCAGAATTCCTACAGCTTTTTCATTTGATATAGAATAATCAGCTCATAGAACTTAATTTAAAATGCTATTATGATTGTTGGGCCACAAGGTGCGGAGCAACAGGGGGGAGAGGGTAGTACTTCAGGTCAATTTAACATTTGAACTTTTTTTTAAGCTCACCTGAGCACAAAGTCCAGCTTCCGTCCTTTGGTTGTCGTCTCCGTCCAGCAACAATTTCTTTAAATGACATCTTGTCCTAAACTACTGGGCCAATTTACTCCAAATTTTACAGAAATGTTTCATAGGTGGTCCCCTCCAAGATAGCCTAAAGAATTGAAATCTATGAAAAACTTTGGTTGCTATGGAAATTTAAGAGAATCTTATAAATTCTTCTTCTGATGAACGAGAAGCCCTACAGCTTTGGAATTTGCCTTAGATGATCAATTCATAGACCTTAATTATGAGAGCTAAAATTATAACTGTTGGGCCACCAGGTGCGCATTACTAAAGTTATCCAAGATACTCTCTTGTAAAATGATCATGCAAAAAAACCCAGACTGATAACAGTTCCATTTTGGATCTTGTATTTTCAAACAGCAATAGTAAAACTGAGACTGTGGAATCTTCCTGGTCTGACCATAAGATTATTTTCCTTTCCACATAAATTTGTTACAGTTCAATTTTTCAAAAGAAATGCAAGTTACCCTTAGGTGCTTTGACTCAGGTGAGCGGACCAGGGCCAAAGGTCCGCTTTTTAGGAAAATGTATTGCCGATATATGATCAGATAGCAAATATTGCTTTGATACTGCTCTTTGCTTCTTTATTCTTCAGGTAAGAGAATCTCTATGTCTTCCATAGCATCACCATCCTGTATAATGCCTTGGTGCACTTCATCTGTTCCTCGTCAGCTGTTTGGTCACCTACAAGACAGTTGAATAGGACACCAGCCTTTAGGGTGCCAATTCAGATGATGATGATCATGATGATAGTCTACAGCGGCCTCCTGTCTGGACTGTGATGCTATGGAACTGAAAGGTTACTTTATCTAGACATTAATTAACATAGAAAAAGCAAGAGTGGAGGTAAGGATTGTTAGTATAAGAGCGTAGGATAAACAATTTTCACTGGAAAAACTCCTATATTTTTACTCTAAATGAGCTAAAAACTCCTATTTTTAGCTCACCTGAGCACAAAGTGCTCATGTGAGCTATTGTGATCACCTTTCATCCGGCGTCCGTCCGTCGGTCGTCGGTCGTCGGTCGTCGTCCGGCGTCCGTCAACAATTTCTTTAAACGACATCTCCTCCTAAACTACTGGGCCAATTAACACCAAATTTTACAGAAATGTTGCTCAGGTGGTCCCCTTCAAAAATAGCTAAAAGAATTGAAATCCATGAAAAACTCTGGTTGCTATGGCAACAAAGGTGAAATTTTAAGAAAATCTTTAAAATTCTTCTTCTTCTCAACTAGTAGCCCTACAGACTTGAAACTTGGCATGGATGATCAGTTCATAGACCTGAATAAAAATAGCTAAAATCATATCTTTTGGGCCACCAGGTGCGGAGCACCAGGGGGAAGGGGGGAGTACTTTTGGTAAATTTTGTAATCTTTAAGCTTCTTCTTCTTCGGAACCAGGAGCCCTACAGACTTGAAAATTGGTATGGATTATCAGCTCATAGACCTGAATAAAAATAGCTAAAATCATATCTGTTGGGCTACCAGGTGCGGAGCACCAGGGGGAGGGGGTAGTACTTTTGTGAAAATTTTGTAATCTTTAACCTTCTTCTTTTGATGAACCAGGAGCCTGACAGATTTGAATATTGACATGGATGATCAGCATATGGACCTTTATATAAATAGCTAAAATTATGACTGTAGATTCACCAGGTGCGGAGCACCAGGGGGGAGAGGGTAGTACTTTTGTGAAAATTTTGTAATCTTTAACCTTCTTCTTCTTCTAAACAACAAGCCATACAGACTTGAAAATTGGCATGGAGGATCAGCTCATAGACCTTAATAAAAATAGCTAAAATCATGACTGTAATGCCACCAGGTGCGGAGCACCAGGGGGGAAGGGGTAGTACTTTTGTGAAAATTTTGTAACTTTAACCTTCATCTTCTAATGAACCAGGAGCCCTACAGACTTCAATATTGGCATGGATGATAAGCATATGGATCTGAAAAAAAAAAGCTAAAATCATGAATGTAGGGCCACCAGATGCGGAGCATTAGGGGGAGGGGGTAGTACTTTGGATCAATTTTGAAATCTTTAACCTTATTCTTCTCCTGGATCAGGAACCCTACAGACTTGAAAATTGTCATGGGTGATCAATATATTGACATTAATAAAAATAGCTAAAATCATGACTGTAGGGTCACCAGGTGCTGCGTGTCTTGGGGAGGGGGTAGTACTTTGGATCATTTTTGAAATCTTTAAACTTCTTCTAATGAACCAGGAGTCCTACAGACTTGAAAATTGGTATGGATGATCAGCATATGGACATGAATTGAATTAGCTAAAATCATGACTGTAGATTCACCAGGTGCAGAGCATCTTGGGGGAGGGGGGTGCTTTGCTGAGAATTTTGAATCCCTACAGCCTTTATATTTGACATGGATTGATCAACTCATTAAAGAAAACTTTAAAAGTCTCAGACTCAGCCTGTATATCTGGCATAGATAAGCTGATCACAGACCTTTTTATGAAAAAAGCTTAAATAAATAATTACCAGGGGAGGAGCAGAGGGGGGGGGATTATTTCAAATGCTATCTGATTGAATAAGTGAAAATCTCTTTTTTCTGTGGTTGAATGGACATACCTAGGTAATGAAGCCTTTTTCTCAGGTGAGCGACCCAGGGCCAACGGCCCTCTTGTTTTTTAAAAAATATTCCTATTAAAACTCCTATATTTTTTAGAAGACCTGGTAGACAGCCTGGGATGTATATTGGCGTCATCTTCTCCGTCTGTCCGTCCATCAGTCGGTACGTACGTCTATACGTCCGTCCACTTTTCTTGTCAACGCAACTCCTCTTAAGTTTCTGGCTGGATATTCTTGAAACTTAGTCAATGTTATCACCTCAATTGGTAGATGTGCATGAAGGAAAGATTTTATGGTTCGTTGATTTTTGCCTGATTTATGCCCCTTAAAAACTTAGGCTCTGGGGCTTATTGCCTCAGTTATGCGCCCCTTAAAATTTAGTCTCTGGGGCTTATTGAAATTGCAGCCTTGTGAATGCAACTCTTCCTAAGTTTCTGGCTGGATCTAAATGAAATTTGGTGGATGTTTTAACCAAAATTGGTAGATGAGCATGAAGTAAGGCTTTTATGGTTCATTCATTGTACCCTAAATTATGCCCCCTTAAAACTTAGTATTTGGGGCTTATTGAAATTGCAGCCTTTTGAACGCAACTCCTCCTTTTTGTCTTAATTTAAATGAAACTTGGTCAATGTCATCACCATAATTTGTAGATGTACATGGATCAAGGATTTTATGTCTCATTTATTTCCCTGAATTATGCCCCCTTAAAACTTAGTGCCTGGGGCTTATTGAAATTGCAGCCTTGTGAAGGCAACTCCTCCTAACTTTTTGTCTTGTTTTAAATGAAACTTGGTCATTTTGAATTTGGTTCTGTCCAAATAAGTAGTGTCTACAGTTATTTGCGTGAAACAGCAGCAAAGTGGCGGCGTATTTTGTGACTATGCCACTCTTGTTATGCATTTTTCAGCAAATGTAGTCTAGTGTTTGCATGGGTAGGCAGAGCTCTTGTTATCATCACGCTCAAATTTAACTATCAAAAATGGTACAGACATAAATGACACAGCCATGCTCTTGTCAATTTTAGATTTATAAATGTGACTCGAAAAGGGACCATCTTGGTACTGCGTAAAGTATCGACCATAGTAAGACTGCGCGGACTGAGCAGACGGACTAGGGTCAATTCTTTTTGCACCGTGCTTATTTTCTGAATCTAGAATGATCAATCTACCTTCCAGTGAAAGAATATTTAAAATGCGACTTCTGGTTGACCTATGTTTAATCAAATCTCTTTTTCAATTATTCGTTTTACAGATTTCCCAAATGGTCCCTTTTAGCATGTTGGGTCACAAACATCATCTATTATTATATATATCATCTTCTTTTCAACATGTAACATGTAATAAATCATGAAATCAAATTCATGAAAAAGACAATTTTCTTTGAAAAAAGACCTTGAGTCAGGGAATTATTCATCAGTCAAAGCTTTATGTTAACCTTTGAAAGTTTTTTCCAAGGGTTTCCGTCAATTTCATAGAAATTTCTCTTACAGTGAGCAGGGTATATTTAACAATTACAAATTGATAAAGTATGTGAGTTCAATAGGGTGTATGGGCCGATGTCTGCCCAAATACTAATTTTGTGATACTTTTCATGACAATATTTTGCATACAAGCATACTGAATGGATGCATTCTAAAACTCTGACCTGTTCCATGAAAAGGGCCAATTCAGGTAGTGCTTAAGGTTGTAGACCCAAAATAGTTTTCGAAACATTTGGAGCTCATGATCTTTTACAATGTTAACTGAGGTTTCCTAATGAAATTATTATCAAATCTCCGTTAACACTGTTAAAATTCATTGCGTCCAAAATATTGTGGAACTATTACGGTTCTTTTACCTTAAATTGTCCATCCTATTCAGACAGCATGGGCTGACAAGGGTCAAATTTTTTAGCACTTGGGTGATTTTCTGAATGAAGGTACTACATTCCTGTAATTTTTATGCCCCAAGTATCTGTTTGTCTACAAAACCTCAACCTGCAACTAAATTTTTTTTCATAATGTCAACACTATTAAGTGTCAATGCTTATATTGAACATGAATGTTTCTCTCAACAAAACATATAACCCAATGTATAGGTCATTAGTCAAGGTCAATGATCAGGTAGTATTGCAAACACATCTAGTTGAAATCCCAACTTCTGATAGACCTTAAGTGGTTACGGAGTTCCCTAATGGTCCTTTTTTCTGCTTGACAGCCCTGTGTTTAGGATTGCAAAATGATTGCAAATTATACCCGGCATTGTGTCTTTAGCAACGTTTTGTCTTCCTTCACACAGGGCTAGTCATGTTTTCCATGTAGATATTGATAATATTGATTGCCAATCAGAATACTCATTTGTAATTAAAAAAAAAGAAAATTAAACTTTGTGTCAAAAGCATGTTATGATATCAGGCATCAAGGTATAGTTGCATTTAAGAATTCAATTCAATTATTGTCAGTTTTCAAGTTTTAATATTACATTTTAAGTTATTCAATTTTTACCAAAAATAATAATGTGATGTTAATTCCTTTTTGTAACAAATCAATAATAAATGGGAATCAAAGTAAAGATTTCTGTTTTAATTTACTGTATTTGTTATCCAACACAATTATAATACGTCCGTGGAATGCCGAGACGTATGGGATCACCTGTTGCGTCCCACAGCCGCCGTCCAGTGTGTGGCGTCCACTTCTTTGTCCGAGGCATAACTTTGGCACCTTATGCCAGATTCACTTAAATGTTGAATTTTGGCAGATATTTTCCTCTCATGATTACAGACTGCAGATTTTCTTACTTGGACATCCAGCGGTGTAACAAGCGTAGCTTGTGGCAATTTGCCACCTTGCTAATGCTGCGTTTCCACTATGTTCACGGCGGCCCCGTTCAGACAACCGTGGCTAAAACGGGACGAACTTGGGGCAACGCAGGGCGACGGGATAAGTAAACTAACAACGGGACTGCCGTGGCCGCCAGGGTAAATTTTTAAACTGTCAAAAAATCTGCCACGACAATCCGGCGGAAATGAGAAATGACAAAACGGGATGAACGCCGCAAACCGTGAAAGCACGTACCATACCGTAGAGAAATTTGGATGAGATCAGTAGCGCAACGGGAAGCTTGTTTGCAGCCCGGCAAGCCACGGTTTCTTTTACGTTTGTTGCATTTCGCCACCGAAGTCTCGCGTCTCATCCCGTTCGTCACGGCAAGCTAAGGTTAACTTGACGCGTTTTGTTGCGTACCACGGTGTGTGACAGTGTTCGGTACGTCCTGCTAGGGTGTGTTAAGTTATGATATGATCATAACAGCGCATGCTGGCTGAGAAAAAAAATATGAAATTCGGAGATCAGCTTCCTTCTAGTTTGAGTTCTCAAGGAGTTAGCAAAATGTAGTAGAACTTGTTAACAGAAAAATTAATGACCGAAGCTCCACGGCGTGCAACGTTTTGGAGAAATGGGACCGCCGGGAACATAGTGGAAACGTAGCATAAGCAGTTATAAGATGTTTAACGTTACAGGTTCGGACACAGGTGATGGCAGAATTTCTTTCTGACATTTGCCTCGCTCAAAAAGGTAGATAAATATTGGTTGGATAGAAAAGTATAAAATGGTAGTTCACTGGCACCGGTAAAAGTTATACAGGGAATCCATTTTAGCTCCAATTTAAATCTGGCTGTTTTCGGAGAAAACCCGAAGTATTGGAATTTTCTTGGTGTCGTTGTCATGTGGAAACATTGACATTTTGTTATATCCCTGGTTCTATGAAACGCATTCACTTGAAACTTGGAACACATGTTCGCCATCAAAAGAGCAACCTATACTATCGAGGGGGATAACTCTAGATACAGTTTGTGCAAATTATGCCCCCTTTTCGACTTTCCGGTTTTCCACCATCCAGCAATCAAAAGCCGAGCGTAGGCGGTGCTCTTATGTGCTCCAGTCTCCACAAAATGTCCGAAAAACTATTGTAAACATTAAAAACTCCATTAAATTAGGGCTAGAAACAAGTAATACTCCGTTAGTTTGTAAAATGTTTTGAGCAAAAACTGTAAACTGATCAAATGCTCTTTGCGACTTAACTTTAACTTACATTTTCATTACAACAAATCTGAAAATTTTATCAAATAAGCACCGATAATGTGTGCCGTGGGTCCAGGGTTTCTGTAGGGATCCGGACATGCAAAAAAGGGGGATCTTTTCTCATAAACTACGAAGTTTTCATTAAACTGATATAATTATAATTCTTCAATTTTTTTCTGAAGTTGATTTCCAGATGGTCTTACGGACTTACATCACACAGTTTTGCTCAAGAGTAGCAGACTCGCACAATCTAGGGGAGCAGGCGGAGGATATGTACATTTTGTCACAGTCCATATATCGCGATTATCCTATATATTTTATGTTGGTCGCCACCAGAGTGCGTATAAATTTCAAAATGATAGTTACGCCCACCTATGTATTTTGTTGATTAAATAAACAGTAATCACATGGGCAGTTAAAAGACGTGTACTCGATTACCCGCGGAGGTACACGTGTACAAAATTTGTATAGTTCCGCAAGAAAGAGTGAGGTCCGAGAAACCGTTATCTCCTATCATTTTCAATGTAAAATTGATCTTTGATCACTCACTTGAAATTGTAGGTCTATACTAGTCTACTACTCTAGTAGCTCTACTCCTGAACAACAAACCACAAGAGGCTGCCGCGCTCGACTGTAGGTCCGTCCTCACTGGCAAAAAAAAGTCGAAAAGGGGCATAATTCTTACATAAATGCTTTTACAGTCATTCTGCTTGATTGTATAGGTTGCTCTTGTGACGGAAATTGCACTCTCAAGCTTATTTAAATGTCTCCGATAGCCTATATCAATTTCCAAGTTTAAATTGATCGTGCTGGTTACAACAACGACTATACAAACGTCAACAGAGAGGTGACAGTAACTGAATAGATTTATTTGTCCGAGCTTAACACTTTCCTGTTTTACGAAATTTTGGACCTGTCAAAATTCAAAGGTTTTGCAGACGAAAATTTAAAGTGGATTTAATTTGAAAAATAACCATTTAGTAGGGTAGGAAACAGCGTGGAAAGAAAAGAAATTGCTTGTCAGAAGCAATTTCTTCTTTTTCACAATGTTTTCTCAATCATAAAATCATAGGCGCGTAAAAAGAAGGAATTAAACAGCAAAGGGTTAAAACGAAGGAACATGGAATTAGAACGATCATTCTTAATATGTAAACTCGTTTGAAAGTAAGATATCTTTTTTACTGGCTCTTCCTACGCCCTCCCGAGCATTAGGTCCTACCGACAGGCGCTGCGCGTCAGGGTAAAAGATAAAGAATGGTAGCAAGTGTTCTAAAAGATGAAAGGTTGATGTATAAAGCTACGAAGGAGTGTCTAAAAACAACCGTCAAATAATTGAATAAAATACGTTAAATTTTTAAAGGTTAAAAGACGTAGTATGCCTACGCAAACTTTTTCAGCCCCACCAGTATGTAAAACTGATTAGATTGAAATTTGTTCGTACACAGGGTGCGGCCATCAGAGATTATAGATCTTTAGGCGATAGGGAATCAAAGAATATTTTCCTCTGGGCGAGGGAGGGATGGCGGGGGGGGGGTACTCCCAGGGAAAGAATCTGAACAGTTGGCGCGTTACATACATGTAGGCTGCATGACAATGACGTCACAACTGTTTATTACACGACGTGTCGTGTTGGCGATGACGTGTTTCTAAGGTATTATGACGTCACAATCCAGCTAGGCTAGAAAGAAACACCAGTGGAAAAAGTAAGTAACGTTACACACTATTTTTCTCAAATTTTATGCATGTTGGTGGAATATTCAGTTCTTCTTAGTAAAACGAGCCAAATCAGTGCTATTCCAAGCATAGGCGTTACTAGGATTTTGAAATTTATACGCACGCAGATGGCAACCAACGTAAAATATATATGATAAAGGCGATATGTACTATAGATCTAAATGTCCTCCGTCCGCTATCCTCTTCTATATGATTTGAGCGTTGGTGAATAATAAAAACATCGTAACTTCAGCTTGAAAAAGCTGTAGTTATGATGTTTTGATCATTCAACAATTTCTCTCGAAAGAGGGTTTATTTGTATTACGCAATTGCGTAATATGCGTAATGGGAGCTACGCCCTTGCCAAGTACCTGTTTTTCGTATGTATACTGTCATGATTACCATTTTACGCTTTCTTGTTCCTGTGTGGCGGAAAATACTGAAGGAAAAAAAATAATCTAATAATAGATCTAATAAATAAATAATAAAAAAAAAAAATACCCAGGCAATACTAGACCGAGTATAAAAACACAGATCTAGGGGCGAAAAGGAGAGTATTACATAGATCTAGTAAAAAAAAAGTAGATCTGTATGAATTTAGATTTAGATCCATTATGATATTTTTGTTATTTCATGGACGTATGAAACTGAAAATTTATGTACACTTACGCGTGAACCCGGTTCATGTTAGCTCATTTATAGGCCTACAGTGTGATAAGACTTTTGTTTCTTTTGTGACTAGGCCGTTCTTAAAAGTTGCGGGCAAGCTTACAAATAAGCTAGACTCAGGCTACTCAAAATTGTTTTCATCGAGAAATAAAACATTTTTTTAGCCAAACAGAAGTCACGAATCTTAAGCACTTTACTAAAATAATTATTCTTATAGGTCTATAACGATCATAACAACTTTAATAGCAAACATCTTCTAAGTCTTCTGTTCCTAATTTCAGGGGGTTCTATACTAATATGACACATACGATCTGACCAAGACAAACGGTAATTTAACATCTACGGAAATGGCTATGTAAGTAAATCTTCCCTACTTAATTAATTAAGGGATTGCTATAGCAACGCCCATGAGCCTCCGCTTCATATATTTTAAAACCGGTTGGGTTGGTAAATAGCGATACATCGCTAATGTTTTTCTTGTTATATTTGAAACCGACTTTAAATAATTTTTTTGTATTCGTAGCCTAGATCTAGATCTATATTAATATATGTAACCCGACCGTAACGCAAAATGGAACCATCTGGGAACTCTGTAGTTCATGTAGTACAGTTGTACAATTTATAGTGAGGCGTCAAAGATCAATTTTACATTGAAAATGATAGTCAATAACGGTTTCTCGATACTCACATAAACTTGCGGAACTATATAATAAATAATTATCGCTTTTTGTATTTGTTTTTGTTTATTTGGCTTGTTGAACATATGAGCAGCTTTACTAAAATCGATGTTTATTATGTCGACAAGTTTGATTATTTCAGCTAAAATATTTTAATGGTCCATTTGCCATGTTTGCCCCAGGTACGGGGCAAAGTGAAACACTCGAACAACTTTTTTTAACGAGCTGTAATCAAGTAGTTTATGTAGTCTCAGGCATCAATATTTAAGCTAGCATGAAAGCAGTGATGCTTATCTATTCAGCAATAAAAGAAACTTTTAAATCGATGCTATTGTTTTTAAAATATTTAATAAAATAGAAAAAGTGTTTTGCTTTTCCGGGTCTCCCCTTCTCTATCCATATTGCTTAATTTCGAAATATCACGAATAAAAAATGTCAGGATTTTACAATAATTGGATAGATATTTCACGGGACTACTTTATGGACAAGCTTTTTTTCAGACCATCAGAATGCTCGTAATTTGATGGACATGTGGTGACAGAACTCAAATTAAATTATTTGTAAATGAATAGATATATCTTTTTTTCAAACCTGAATCTAGGCCATCTAAAGATGACCGCATACGAATGCAGCACAGTCGGTTAGAAAATGAGAAGAAGTATCAACGGCAGACCAAGATGTTTGAAAGCGACCTGGGCGAGACCTTCTCCGACTTGTAAGCTATAAATATGACACGTCAGGGGAAAAGTGACCATCTAGGCACTGCGTAAAATGTCGACCCTAGTCAGACTGCGCGGACTGCGCAGCCTGACTTGGGTCGAATATTTTTTCTACTTGGTTAATTTTCTACAACAAACAGGATCACTCTATTTTGCTGCATCAGCATTTTTTTATGGAAGTGACTAGCCGTACGGGTATACGACCTCTAATTGACATCTGCTGGTTCAAATGTCTTTTTTTAAAACAATTATTTTGCCGAGTTCCAAGATGGCACCATTTTTTTCGACGGGTCACAAATACATCTTCGCAAGCCATGGCTCACTATATCTTCCAGTAATCGCTTTCTTTGGTATACGACCTCCGGTTTGACATCTTGGGCCCGCTCTACCAAACTTCTTACGAAAAAAATAAACCGTTAGTCAAAATCACAAGTCGCACCTGGTGTTTTCATTCGTTTTTAGATTCTGCCTTGCAATATCTCATTGGATCTTTAGAAGACGCTTCCAATGAGATGATGCATGGCAGAATTCCATATTTAGTGACTACTGTAGAAGCAACTTTGATTTTGACTTGAACACGCAGAAAAATATCGTAAGATGTTAAGAAAAACAGGCCCAAGGGCCCGAGGTTATGAAACTTTTCTCATTCTCAACACAAATTATTCTCAAATTTCAACTTGAAATTAGAGTTTAACTCTATTGTAATACTTATATAAATGTATGAACATAAAATACTTTATTGATGAGTTTATAAATAACACTTTACTTGTACATGAATGATCTTTTATGTTAACCCTTTCCTGTTTTACAAAATTTTGGACCTGTCCAAATTCAAAGGTTTTGCAGACGAAAATTAAAAGTGGATTTAAATTGAAAAATAACCATTCAGTAGGGTAGAAAATAGTGTGGAAAAAGAAGAAATTGCTTGTCATAAGCAATTTCTTCTTTTTTTCACAATGTTTTCCCAATCATAAAATCACAGGCACGTAAAAAGTAGGGATTAAACAGCAAAGGGTTAAGGCCTATGTATTTATTTGAAATCTAAATTTGAGAAAAAAATCTCACTTGAGCACGTTTTTAAGTTGGAATGCGGAGCAATTCCAACTTAGATTTAACAAAACCGCAAAATGAACACAAAACCGCAAAATGAACACAAGATAATTTCATTTCGGGTTTTTTGAGAACACATATCACGTGAACAGGATGTGATTACACTTCGGCCTATTTTGTTTATGTCAACTTGACAAAGACATACAGTTTATTTCATCAAAAAGTCATAATGCTGTACAATTACACAACTATCACTTCATGTATATAATTAACACGCTAATTTTATATTTTAAACGATATTTATTGAAAGTTGCGTACGAATATATTAGTATCACATGTTTGCATTACTATATTTGGAAATCATGTGATAAGTCAACTCCGATAAGGTCAGCAATTGACAATAGCACTAGCCAATCACGTAATCTGCTTATTTGGTAATGTCGCGATCTGTTTTCTCAGTATTGTGGCAATAGGACCAATCACGTGATCTGCATATTTGGTAAGGTCGCGACCTGTTTTTCGTAGAATTATGTTATAGCTTCTATTAAAGGAATAGTTTCTCTTTCTGAACGACCTTATTACACATTTAACTTTTGACTATCTACACGAATGTTTCATTGTACAAACCTAATACTCATCCAAAAAAAACCCTTTCCACCGCATCTTTAATATCTTTGCCCAATTGCATTCCATCATCAAGACAATTAGCCATTTGAAGCAAACCAACTAGTTCAACTTGTTATCTTCACATTCATACACATCAACACGTTAAAGAGCACCATCATACAGTTAGTTACATCGTAAAATTGACATTCATCTCAATAAAAAAAATTCTTAATCGCTCACTCAGCGCTCCATTCCAAACACTCACTCAAACCATTAAAAAACGCTCACAGTTTTTTAAAAAAATAAGATCAACATGTACATTCAAAATGAATTTAGCAAGAACCAAATCGCGATTTCACTGACATATTTGAAATTTCAAACGTCTGATTGGTTCTAGACGAAATAGAAAGCTATTGATTGAACGTTTATGCATATTTTAAATACGTTTTATGTATCGCTATTTTTGTTCATCCTGAACAAAATAAGCGACATCGTATTCCCTCCCTTTAATTTCACTCAAAACTCACTCCGCTCACTCATTCAACATCATACCTAAATCATTCCAAAAACGTTCACCACAATTTCACGATGTTATTAACTGTACCCCCAACTCAGAAGTAGAGGAGCATATATTGATTTCATCATGTCTGTCTCTCAGCCCATTGACCTTTTGCTTTCCGCTTGATAAACGGAGAGACAATTGACCTGCAATAACGAAACTTTACACAAATATTGCCCATGACCCAAAGAAATGCCCTATTGTTTCGGGGTTATACATGTCATGGTCATCAGTAAATTTCAACAGTTAACAGTTTCCACTCTAACTGAACAACCAATTGACCCAAATCATAAAACTTGACACAAATGTTGTCAATGACCCGAGAAAGTGCCCAATATTGGAGTCACACAGGTCGTAATCACTATTCAACTTCGTCCAAAAATTGTCTTGTGATTTCAACTCATGAAGTAAAAGACTTCCCTGCGAAAATAGCTTTTCATCATGGACAAATCAACTCTTGAGGTCCACTTCGCGACACTTCTAATAAAAAATGTAATTGATAACTCAAATGGAACAGAATTCATTTGAAAAATAATATAAAAACTGTATTGAGTGTATAAGTGTTCGCCTGTGTGTCCATCAGTCGGCTGTATGGTCCGTATCATTTTCTTCCTTTTTAGCTCACTGAGCACAACGTGCTCAAGGGGAGCTTTTAGGATCACCCTGACTCCGTAGTCCGTCGTCAACTTTCTTAAAACTTATTCTTCTCCTAAACCGCTAGGCCAATTTCAATGAAATTTTGCCAGAATGTTTCCTGGGTGACCCTCTTCAAAATTGTCGCTATATTCTAATTGGCCAATAAATATGGTTATGGCAGGGCGGGGCTTATTTTGAGCCCCAATTCTTTGAACGACATCTCCTCCTGAACCACTGGGCAGATTTCAATGAAACTTTACAAGAATGTTCCTTTGATGACCTTCTTCAAATATTGTTGGCAAAATTTTCATTAGCCCATAAATATTGGCGTGGCCGGATAGGGCTAGTTTTGAGTCTCCTCTGTAATGAATGGGTTGGCAGGCTCTAATATGACTGCTCGTAATTCTCCTCTTCAACAATTAGGGAAATTTGAATGAATCTTCGAAAGTTTCTTGGATAAGATCAACTGGACCAATCGAATTCAGGTGAACGGTTTAGGGCCATTCTAGCCCTTTTGTTATCATTTTTATTTCATCAGATTCAGGCCTGTATAACGAGGGGTTTAAGCGTCTCTCGTTGTTGAAATACATTGATTCATGTACGCCCGTGGTGGGCGGGAGGCGTCAGCTTCGTTAGTAGCTTGAGGTCACCGTCTCTCGAACGCATTCCAACTTATCAATACTTTCAGTACTTTGATTTTATTTAAGGGCCCAGATGACTCGAATTCCTTTTTCAAATATTTATTATGCGGGGTTCGAACAAGGTGCCCTTTTACTGGAAAAATTAACAAATACACCTCCCCATCTAAGGCTTCTTACTCAAAGGCAGCTGTGCATACAGATATATAGATAATAACAAGCATTTTGACCTGACCCATCAAAATATTTTATTACCCCCCCCCCCCCCATCTACGTGCCCCGAGAAAAGTAGTTAAAAAGTATTATAGTATTTACCCTGATCATGCTAAAATCAAAGTATTGAAAGTACTGGATGAACTAGGATCTAATTGTAAGTCAGTACAGTCTATTTTTGAAAATGAATTTTATTATAAACAGTCAAACTTCTTGGTTCCTTTTTTTATATTATCTAAATAGGACTATCAGGTGGTATAGACTAAGATCAGTCTGCGCATTTGTACTGGCTGATCTTTGTATTATACCTCTGGCCAAACACAGACCCTAAATATACACATTGAGAGTGCATGGACCAAAGCAAGAATACTCCGGGTTCAGCATAAAAAGGGTTGAAATGGCTATTTTATATTCAGAAAATGCATCAGCTTTTTTTTTCTTACCCTTTTGCCAACTCCCAGGTCGAAGAAAGAGCAGATGATAAGAAAACAACATGAACGACTGGAAAATGAGAAACAATACAACAAAGCACACTCTCATCTTACTAAGGTTTGTTTAGTCTGAATTTAGTTTAGCAACGCCTTTAACAGTTTTTTGGTGGACGTTTACGTTCACCAGTGTTATTACCACGTTTAAACAGTCCTGTCAGATGTTAATAGGTTTTCAAAACAGTAGTACTCATTAAGATTCAATTTACTCTTTTTGAAGAATTGTAACCGTCTGACAACTATGCATTTCAAAAATGGAGTGAAACAAGGAGTCTACGTAACTTGTTGCAACCTCAAAGATATCTTTTAAGTGTGAAATCATATTCAATTCTGAGATCGGGTGAATTTTTTGCTTGCGTAGAACTACTTTTCTGACAGAGTGAGTAATTTGCCCCTTATTTCCCAATGGTCAATGGGAGGTCACTCATGAAATGAAATTACTGGAATGGTAACCTCCCCTGACACTACTAATGTATATAAAACAAAGGCAAATTAATGGAAATATCGATATACACATGAATACGGATACAGTCTGAGCAGGTAAAGTAAAGCATTCAGGCCCTTCGATAAAGGTTTATGCAAAGGGGTTTTACTTTACATTTCAATACATGAAAGCCAAACTCGAGACGAGTGTCTGCAATTTTTTACGCGTTTATATGAACACGTACCCTTTCTTTTCTTTGAGAATGAAAATCGCGGAACAATCAATTAATATTCTTTTATAGAATTTATATCTCCACTGGCCGAAGGCCACTGGGGCTATTGTAATGGCGTTGTGTCCGTCGTCCGTTCGAGCGTCCGGTCGCAACCTTTTTTTTAAAAAATCTTCTCCTCAGAAACTACTGGATGAATTCAAATCAAACTTCACAGGAATGATCCTAGGGTGATCCTCTTTCAAAGTTGTTCAAGAAATTTAGATCTAATGACAAACATGGATTTAATGGGCGTGGCTTATTTCCAAATATGGTTAAAAGTGGGTTTTCTCAGATTCTAATTGATGGATACCAATTAAATTTTACATGAATGATCCTTGAGTGGCCTTTTATCAGTCTATAAAAAATAATTGTGATCGGTTGAAAAATATGTATTTTATGGGCGGAGGTCATTTCTCTATATGTTATTTAGTCGAAACTTTGAAAATCATTTTCTCAGAATGTAACTGATGGTTTTCAACCAAATTTCACTTGAATGATACTTTAGTGATCCTTTATCAGGCTACCAGGAATTATTATGATCGGATGAAAAATAATTATTTTAATGGGCGGAGGTCATTTCTCTATATGTTATTTAGTGGAAACTTTGAAAATCATTTTCTCAGAATGTAACTGATGGTTTTCAACCAAATTTCACCGGAATGATCTTTTTGAGTCACCCTTTATGAGTCTACCAAAAATAACTGTGATCGGCTGAAAAATATGTATTTTATGGGCAGAGGTAATTTCTCAATATGTTATTTTGTGTAATCTTTGAACATCATTTTCTCAGAATGTTATGCGTGGATATCAATCAAACTTCATTGTTATGATCCTTTGGCGACCCCTTATCATGTAGCCAAAATTATTGTCATTGGATGAAATATATGTTGTTTTTTTTATTAGCGTGGGTCTTTTCTCTATATGTTATATAGTGGAAACTCTGAAAATCATTTTCAACATCAGAAGAATCCAAAATATCTAAAAATCTAGTCAAAACTTTTCTTTTTCTTTTACATGAATTTCAAGCATGTGGAGCGACCCAAGCCATTCATAGCTTTCTAGTTTAAGCAGATAACACCATTATTTTAATAATGAGATTACGGAGAACTGATTAGCATTACAAAATAAGAATAATAACCTATATCATCTAATTGTCATTTCTTTCCTTTAATAACAAATGGGTCGGAGAATCAGTGCTTAAACTACATCGGGAATAATTCCGAAAGTTATCGAAACCTTGTAATTACAGTAATTTCAGGACTTTGTTGACGATCGACGATATATGTTGAGAAACGTATATCTGTAGCAAGATGCGAACTTGGGTCAGGTCATTTTCCTTCTATCGTAATTTTACATGTAAAATTTCTCTTTTCTCCACAAATGGAGGAATCACTCTAGTATGCCAACAGAAACGTCCACCATCAGTACTTTCAGTGCTTTGATTCGTCATAGCGGGGACTCGGTCACCTAACAATTGATTCGTAATTCGTAGCATTTTCGCACTAGTGCTACCATTTCATCATTTCCTTTTACTTTGGAAAATAGATCTAATCCGCCAAGCGTCCGCTTACGATTATCCACCCATTACTAGGAGAAAAATATCGGAAAGAATTTGTACCGACGCCGCACCTCACTCATGTAGACTTGGATTTTCAAGTAAAATTGAGACTTTGGTGCTTTATTTTATTGTATTTAAGTTTATCAATCGTCGCTGGTTTTGCATTCTAAGGATTAAGCGAAAAAGTTAATGTAAATATAGCGAAAATTCACCTTTTAAGAACACTTGTTTGTTTTTGTGTGTTTTGAAAATGAGAAATAAATGTTAGAAAATCAGTAAAATGACAAACAAAACCACAATAAAAAGTAATGATAATAGTAATAACTAAACACCCAAAAGCGGCGAAAAACACGATTATATATATTAGTCCATATTGCCGCAAATTATTTTTGTCGATTTGACTATTTATCCTCCACAACTTTTTTCGTTAGCCATAACTTTTGCTTGGCAAAGGATAGTCTCGGGCTTCGTAATTTGTATAATTATTTTTTGAGTCAAAACCTTGCTGTTTGGACCACTTCCCAGGTTATCAGTCAAGGTTATTTTTCAAGGTCAAGGATGTTGAAAACTTGAACTGTGAAATTGGCTTTTACTACTGATCTTCATATTTTATCAAACCAGTGCTTCAGAAAATTGACAGTGGCGGGGTTATTGGTGTTCAACAAACACATATTCTCTTAAGAGGGATCATGGTCATTTTTGTCTGCACAGGTATAGACAAAATAAACTTTATTCAGGTTTAGATAAAAATCATAAAATTGACATCTGACCAATTCCGTATATTTATGCATCTATAGTACATTGTTATTCTCCAGTAGTGTCCGATGTATCCGTAATTATGCCGCGTAATAGACACAATCATTTTCGTGCTATTGACTGCCTTATATGTAGAGCTGGGACAAATGAAAAAAAGTGCGAAGCACGAGGGCGTTAAAGCATCTGCAACTGTTAACGCCCGGAAAAACCGCGAAATGACGCTATTATTGCATAAAGGGATAGATCAGAGTATAAATTAAAAAAAAAATTGCGAAATAATTTCATAGAAACTATGTAAAACCTGTACAAACCTACTTATAAGCCGGAACATTTGCGTCATGCATTACACCGTTCACGTGAGGTTCAGAGCAATGTCATAATGCTGGACATGGATGATTTTCACGCATTTTACAAATCAATGCGTAGTCTTCTAGATCTAACCTTTATAGTATTTTAAACAGAATGCACAAAATATCCTTTTTGGACAAACAAATATTGCAGAAAAATATAAGAATCATTGGAATTGATTAAAGTGAATTAGCCCAAATCGCGTATATTTAAGTAAAAAAAAAGCCGGGCGCTAACGGCACATGAATTTACTGATTAATCCACGTTTTTCCTGTTATAGGCCAGCCATGTGATCAGGATGTTTCGCGAGCGCTTTGAGATGATACCCCGCTTTGCATGCGCACATACGTGCAAAGCGAGTTGTCATTTCGAAAGCGCTTCTTTAACGTTTTCATCCTGAACGCAGGGCTGGTTTTGTCCGTTAACGTATGCCTTTAACGACCCAAAAAACATACATTTTATGCAATAATAATGCTCATACAACAGTCGGGTAACATGTAAAGAGGCAGTACTCTTACGTTTACTCGTCCCAGCTCTACCTGTATGGGTCATGCACATCTGAATAACATCATATGTACGACTTTTGTCTGCTTTCAGGATCGAAAGCTGTCTCTACATGGAAAGGAATCCGCTGAAAGGTATGACATTTTTAGTTATTAAGCTTTGCTCTCTGTTCAGTATCAAGTCTGTCTGTTTGCCTACTGTAAGTCCGGTAAACCATATGGACTTGAAAATTTGATTATTTCTATTATACATATGATAATATAGACTATATAATCATTTATTATATTATAAAAAAATCGGCGTGACAGGTCCCTATACGGTTAATCAGAGATTTTCTAGGCTTTTCTTCTATAGGATAACAATTGAGCTGACTTTTATGCATATTTAAATGAAAAAAAAGATAATTTCAATTTTCGAGGTATTTTTCAAACGCTTTCATGTATGTTTTTAGCTTTAATGTGTATGGGTTCGCATTTTGTGCGTCATTGTTTGCTTTAATATTTTTAATAGCCCATTGCCGAATTTCCGCGAAGTCAAGTCCAAACTGTTCGATTACGAGAAGTCCTCACCTCGCAGCAGACGACAGTTAATAGACAGTGAGAGCGCCACGCCCGTTCCGCCATCCCCACGGTCTAACAGGGCTAGTTACACGAATGTAGGGGGTAAGCCTGTGGCCCCCAGAGATGAGGATAAACACGTGATATCGAGAGCAGCGTCCCCTAGACTAGGACAGACAGGTATACATATTGATGGACAACACAAGCTATATTTTCAAGGATGGCGGTGCAAGGAAATATTATATAGCTTTTGTTGTTCACAAATTAAAAGATTAACAATTCCAACATTGAAAACAAACGATTATTCTACTACATTTCTGATAGGAAGAAATTAAGGATAAAAATTATGAAAATATTTATGAAGCGGTTTGGGAAATGATACTCTGCTTTGCACGTGTACATATTTATCTCATGTCTATACACATATCCGTGTGATAACGTCCCATATGATATTTTTTATGATATCACATAGATATTTTTAGAACAATGATATAATGCGGTTATTTTTAGAAACTTGCATTTCAGTTAGTAACGTCGACGAAAACAAGACAAATAGAGGTTAAAAGATAAATATAATACATAAAGTTTAGTGTATTGTATGAAAAAATATCTAACTCGGTTGTGAGAATTAATAATTGTCTCGGCAGAGCCTCGACAATTATGAATTCTCCCAAGCTCGTTAAGTATTTTTTTTATACAAATCACTAAGTACGTAATATATATGTATCTCGTGCAGCTTACAAAAGCTCAGTTGCGTGAAATTTCAAGATTCCCATTATATCTATCGATGAAATAGAGAATGTTTTTTTTAGGGTCTTAAAGTACAGATATAATCTGGTCAAGATTCGGAGAATATATTAAGACGAGGTTTTGCCCTGTCATGAAAATTTGTCGCATAAGATAACATTAATATTTTAAGACACTAACATTCTATTAATTATCAAATCAAATATCAGTGTTTAAATTTTATGAAACCTTAAAAATTAAAGAAATTCAGGTGAAAGTGCTTCTTAGATCATGCATATTAATTTTTTTCTAATAAAAGACAGTCTGATATCACTTCATGCTATCAGGCAGGTGATATCAGGTCATAAAAAGCTTCAAAATATGATAGAAAATATTAGGAACCGTATCATCTATGATACTTGAATGTATTTACTCTGAACACGCATGAATATCTAAACGATGCCTGTAAATTTACCACCCTTTTAAATAAAAAGTTGTCTTATTAGATTAGTTTGAAAGTAAGGGGAAGTTAAATTAGGTTTACTTTGATATCAGGCTAGAAACAATATCTATCATTTCGAAATGTTTTATAGTTTTTAGCTCATCTGGACACAACTTTCTCTAAGTGGTCTTTGTGATCACCCTCTATCCTTTGAAAGTCGTAAACATTTTTTTAAACATTGTTTAATACCCCTAAACAATTTAACCATACTTGGCTTAAATTTCCTTTCATTAACCCTTATAAAAAGGAATTGTAACCATGTTTCGCAGGAAAAGGGGAGTTGTTGCATATCGCTGTTAAATGGACTAAGTGAAAGCATGGAGTAATTCTTAAAAAAGTTTTATCCTCCCCAACAACGGGGTCATTTTCAATTACACTTGGCATCAATGGGCGACAATTTCCAAAACTTGTTTTACGGAAAATCTAGCCTTTTCAGGTCGGGGTGTATCAAAATTAAAGCGAAGTTTATAGTAAGTCCTAACCCATAGGGCCAATTTGAGTCAAATTGCCAGACAAATTCCTTGGGTTTGGGAGGATTCTTTTAACTACTTTGTGAAACGTTAGTTGGCTTTATGGATGAAATAGGTTGGGGCTTATTTTTACCTTGAAATCTTTAGAACATCCTCCAAACCGCTGGGTTGATTACAACGAAACTTTGTTCATTTGAACATTCTTCTTAAGAATGTAAAATTTTGAATGGTCCATTATTGTACACATGGTAGGGTGGTCTTGTTTACCATTTGAAAAATTTTATTATTGCAAATCTCTTTTAAGCCATCTGTTATTTGTCAGGTGAGCGATATAGGGCAATGTTGGTCCAGGTTTTTAAAAAAAAGCAGGTTTTGCGAGTCTGAGATGCACAAACCAGTAGCCAGTACACTCAAAACTTTGTGATGTGAGTCCTATAGACTCTCTGGGGATCGACTTCAGAAAGATTTGAAGACTTTTTTTTTTAAAAAAAAGTCTTCATTTCTTTCCTGAAGTTGAGCGCCAAATATTCATAAATATCCAAAACTTTCTTTGACCTTTAACCGGAAAATAGCTCTTAACTGACAAAAATCCCAAAATTATCGCTTTAAAGAAAAAGACTTTATCTAAAGCAGGGACTCCAAACATTTTGAAAGGTCCCCTTAATTATTGAGTCAATTGAACCACATTTCGTTAAGTCAGACTAAAAACCCTGTCAGGTCGTCCTCTTTTTTTTCAGAACTAGAGCAGCAAGCGTTAAAGCGAGGCCTATTGCATCCGGACTTCAAAGGTAAGAATCGTACTTCACTTGGTAAAAACAACGCCAAAGTAGTTTCTGTGACCCATCACGCGAAAAGGGGCCATCGTGAAACTTTGTAAGATAAATGTTTGGGAAAAGTATTGGATCCAGCATAGGTCTACGAGAAGGCGGGTTTCGATTATGATTACTGTACATAGAAAGGTAGAGTTATTATTCTAGATTCATAAAATGAGCTATTTTCGAAAAGTTTTGACCCAGTGAGTCTGCACAGATAGTGCAGTCTGAAAAAGGTCGACGCTTTACGCACCTAGGCCGAAGGTTATAAAACAGACTCGGGTTCAATTTTCTCAAATTTTAGATTGAAAGAAATGTATAAAAATAAAAGATGGTATTAATAAGTTGTAATTTATATCGTCTTTTATGTGAATACATTAAAATGAGAAATAAAACATACTTATGGCTTTAATCTCAAATTGAAATTTGAGAAAATTGAGCCTTAGTCTGAGAAAAGTTTTATGACCTCGGGCCCAGATAGGTCTTACGTTTATCTTGTTGTCTGTAAGAAAGTCTCCCTGTGTCGGATCTAGGAACTCACTTAAGGGGGTTTGGTTCAAATTGGCCAATCAGGCTTTCGTTCTTTTATTGCAATCTTATAAATAGAGAATATTGAATGAGTGGTCGTGGAATACTGAAAATATTAAACGAGTCATCTACAAACAGATAAAAACTCGGCGAATGACGAGTTTAATAGATTCGGTATTTTATGAGCACTCATTCAATATTCTATTTATGATATGACCTGTTTTTTTGCGAAACATGGTCAAAATTCTTGAAATTCAACATTTCAATTTTCCGCGAAACATATAACGCCGTTTAAACTGACGTCACAATATATACATCATGACGTCATTTTCGCGGTAACAATAAAACGTTGCTATTCGCTCTGAGCTCGTTTGATAGTTATTTTACGTGTGTAATAACACTTGTGTAATATCGAAAATATTCAACAGGGTTATCTCACTCCCGCAACGTAGGTCATGTTATAAACGAAAATGCAATATTAGGGCTGCAGGGGTGTGTGAATGAACCCTCCTTACCTCCTCTGGATTTGCCACTAGGCTACCCGGACTGATGAGGCTCCTTCGCATAAATTTAATGCTGAATGAAATTGAAAGACCTTTACAAACTTTCCTTACGTGTAAAGATGCTTTACACCTTAAAAAAATTAGTTCCTTTGTATAGCTTGATACCTTTTCTTAAACTTTTCGAGAACGCTTTTCAATTGAACCAAAGATGTGTTATCAATATGTTTTACTACTATTTCAGTTAAATTCAGCGACGACCTGTTCGATCACGGAGCTAACAAACACAAATCAACAGAGAAAGGCGCAAATAGACTGACCTCTCGGCGTCATACCATTGCTGTACCAAGTATCAAAGTAGTTGATTCAAACACTGCAAACACGGCTGAAGACGATGATGCGGTTAAACTACAAGACCTCTTCAATAAAGCCATCGAAACAGTCAAACAAGCGGACGAGTCACTTCTGAGTGAAAGTCATCTAAAGACGAAAGATAGCAAGGTTGTGTTTCCAATGGGGAACTTTTAAAGCTGCTCTTTCACAGTTTTTCATAGAATAATACAAAACCTGTTCCTAGATTTGAAAATATGTGTATTTTTAGACGATTAAGAATGGCCCAAGGTCATTGGCACTGAAAACAACATATTTCACTAATTTTTAGCTCCACTGTCTGAAAGCCACTGGGGCAATTGTCATGGCGTTGTGTCCGTCGTGCGTCCGTCCGTCCGTGCGTGCGGTCGTAAACTTTTTCTTTAAAAATCTTCTTCTAAGAAACTACTGGATGGATTTCAACCAAACTTCACAGGAATGATCCTTGGGTGACCCTCTTTCAAAGTTGTTCAAGAAATTTTGATCCAATGAAAAACATGGATTTAATGGGTGTGGCTAATTTCCAAATATGGTAAAAAGTGACTTTTCCCAGGTTCTAATTGATGGATACCAATGAAATTTTACATGAATGATCCTTGTGTGACCCTTTATCAGTCTACAAAAAATTATTGAAATCGGATGAAAATTATGTATTTTATGGGCGGAGGTCATTTCTCTATATGTTATATAGTGGAATCTTTGAAAATCATTTTCTCAGAATGTAATAGATAGATATCAACCAAATTTTACATGAATGATCCTTGTGTGACTCTTTATCAGTCTACAAAAAATTATTGAAATCGGATGAAAATGATGTATTTTATGGGCGGAGGTCATTTCTCTATATGTTATATAGTGGAAACTTTGAAAATCATTTTCTCAGAATCTAATAGATAGATATCAACCAAATTTTACATGAATGATCCTTGGGTGACCCTTAATCAGTCTACAAAAAATTATTGAAATCGGATGAAAATTATGTATTTTATGGGCGGAGGTCATTTCATTATATGTTATATAGTGGATACTTTGAAAATCATTTTCTCAGAATCTAACTGATAGATATCAACCAAATTTGACATGAATGATCCTTGTGTGACCCTTTATCAGTCTACCAAAGATTATTGCGATCGGATTAAAAATTTGTATTTTATGGGCGGAGGTCATTTCCACTATATGTTATATAGTGGAAACTTTGAAAATCATTTTCTTAGAATGTAAATGATGGATATCAATCAAACTTCATTAGTATGATCCTTGGGTGATCCATTATCATGCAGCCAAAAATTATTGTCATTGGATGAAAAATATGTCTTTTTTGGGCGGAAGTAATTACTCTATATTTTAAAATGTTGGAGACTTTGAAAATCATTTCAACATCAGTAAAACCCAAAATATCTAAAAATCTAGTCCAAACTTAGATTTGCTATTACAAGAAATTCAAGCCTGTGGAGCGACACAAGCCATTCATGGCTTTCTAGTGTTACTTATTTTTTCGAAGCGTCAAGATCTGTAAGGGATCCACCCAGTCTATTTATTTCAAGCCTATAAATCATAAAATCGTCTTTCCGCGAATAATCTTTCAATTTTGCTTGTATTGATTTGAAGTTGTAAGCTGTCAAATACTTTAACCTATTTTTTTTATTGAATAAGGCAAACATGTGGAATTCACATGCGTAAATAGTTTGTTCGAAATTGAAAAATTATTTTTAGGCGTTTTTAGGCGTTAGTAGTTGCTTTATTTTTCAGAATGAATTTCGCTAAATTCAGGAATATTAGTCTTTCTTTCTATGCATTACCAGATTGAATCTTATTATTTTAAAGGCTTTAATATAATGAGGTCGTAACTTCCGAATGATTTTACGAAAATTTTCAAAAATCACATTTTTCCAATCTGTGAAAGAGTAGCTTTAAATCCTTTAACTTTATTGGAATTCTTCCGACATTCATTTTGCTTAAAAATCCTTTCATTTTTGCGAATAGCTTTAAATTTGAGAAAGCATCAGCTTCTTTCTTCATTCAACCAATAAAATGTGAGTTTACGTGATCAACGGCTCATGTAACATACAATAGAGGATATTGAATGAGTTGCTATTGAATACCGAATTTATTAAACGAGTCATCTATAAAGAGGTAAAAAACGAGGCTACGCCGAGTTTCTATCTGTTTTAGATGACGAGTTTAATAAATTCTGTATTTTATGAGCACAAATTTTTATTCTATTTATAATATGACCTGAATTTTTGCGAAAAATCGTCTAAATTATTGAAATTCCACATTTTAATTTTCCGCGAAACTTATAACGCCGTTTAAAACTGACGTCACAATATATACATTATGGCGTAATTTTCGCGGTTACAAAATAGCGTTGCTTTTCGCTCTGAGCTCATTTGCATAGTTATTCCACTGGTGTAAGAACACCTGTGTAATATCAAAAATATTCAACGATCATTCGTTTTTATGTAAGATCAACATATCGATATGGGTATTACTTTTCGCCACTTGAAAATGTAGCTTTTGTTGTTCACTAAATGCAAGCTAAAGTACCATGTGTGGGTATTCTGCGCACTTCATCAACTCAAACTCCAAATGTTTTAACTGATTACAGAGTTTCCATGTCACTTTTTGAAAAGTAATACCTAAACATATACACAAATTTTCACAATTCGATAGAGGTTAAAGAAGAAATCCAATTCTCGGTTATAATTGTGCGTACCTACGCACATAGACATATATGTATATCCACGGCCACCAATCCCTCTCATTCATTGCGAAATGCTATGAACAAAAATTCAGAAGCATTTAAAGCTTGCATAAATCAATCAGAACAAACAGCATAAGTAGTTCCTCTTATGCATTGTCTGAAGTCCGCCTTCTGAATTTTCGTTCTTAGCATTTTGCAATGAATGGGAGGGATTGGTGGTCGTGAGATTTGGTTTGTTTGACAAATGTTTTATTTTCTCAAGTGGAGTTTTATATGTTTAAATATTTATTGGACGAAATATTAACTCAAGCGTTAGCAAAACGTTTAAGAAGTTATAGCCCTCTTTGCATCTTTTCTTTCACACGAATAGAGATGAACAAACAATTTTAAAACATATGCAAGTCGTTTTTTGTGATTGCAGGGACGCAGCTGTATGCGTTGTAGTGGGTCTGATTTAAATCATATTGTTTTTAAATAAAGTATTTATTTTCTTTCAGGATAAGCACAGTATAGATTACAGGAGCAAATCTGGATTCGACATTAACGCGCTGAAAGAGCTGGAGACAATACTCAACGATGCTAGAACTTACACCTCAAGGTACCTCCAAAGTCTTGTAGACAACTACACTCAAAATGAAATAGAATATTGGATGGGTGGTCGTCTGAAATCGAATTTATAAATCAAGTCATCTGTAAAAAGCCTTGAGTTCAGGATTGCAAAACGGTAAAAACTGTTTGCGAATTATACGCCGTTATGCATGTGTATTTGCATGCAAAGCGGGGTATCATTTACAAACAGTTGACACCGGTTTGTCATTCTGAATGCGTGCTTTTTGCACAATATACGCCGCCAATCGACACTACAAGGAATAATTATTTGAGCGTGCTTGACGTTTCGAACAATTTCAGATTGTCAGACATCGGACTTTCTTTACAGCCACAAAGTGCCATTAAAATACTCTGCCCAACTGTGAACAAGCCGCGGCAATAGCGCAGTTGGTAGCGCGCCGGACTTCTAATCCAGAGGTCTATATTCGCACGGGTTCGATCCCCGGCCGCGGCACTTATCCTTTCCGACATTTGTCTTCCACCAATGGGTAGATAATCGTAAACCTATGTGGAATAGCAACTGGAGGCTAGGAAAGGGATGTGGTGGTAGTACTGGTGTGAGAAATACCAGGAATCCATCGTTAGGTGCTCCAGTCGTCGCGATATAACTGAGAGATTGTTGAAAGCGACGTAAAACCCCAATTCAAATCAAATTCAAACCAACTGTGAACAAAAAGAACAGTTCCCGAACTACTAATTCAGTTCGCATTACTGTGCAGATGAACAGGCTGATCTGAGTAGAACTGTTACGCACATATGTTTTGGAAATGTTAGACACAGTCTTATTTACATGAAAGTCCCTTTTCTGCTTTATATTATTTCAAATGTACTTAGTCAAAAAAGTTAAGCGACCCTTGGCAATTTTTAGTGAATATTTTACTTTATCAGAAATATGGAAGCTAAACAAACTTACGCATTAAGTCTAACCTATAACCAATAGCTCTAAACTAATGTTTGTCCCTGAGCTGACTCTCAACCACCAAACATACCCGCATCGGTGTGAGGGGTAGTTTTCAAAAGTCACAGCCGGACATTTTTGTCCGAATGTTCAAACTTCTGTTCAAAATCACGAAGTTTGGTGTTACAAACATTAAAGAAAATTTAACCTTAGCTAATGGGTTTTCATTCATGCACGAATCTTTTCCGCGTTAACGTTATGATGACGTCGTGTGTTTAACGTCCCCCTAATTTATGAAATTATCGCTGCTTCGATTCATTTCAAGTGATCAGGCCAATCTACAAATGACCTTGGGAAGACTCATGAGCTCATTTAGAAGTGCGCTACATCTTTGGGGCCACAGAAAAGAGACAATCCAGAAATGCCTTATGTGATCTTTGTCCGTTAAGAACTTAAGATCATCGCTCTTATTACTTCTTTGGGCGGATTTCTTAAAACTGTTAAAGTGCTAGACAAAAAAGATGAAAAGCAGAAACATCTGATAGATTTAAAGTTGTAAATGAGAATATTTGACGTTGAACGCATAAAACCGTAAGTTACCTAATTAATGAGGATCTTCTAAGTAAACATTGTTGATTTGAATAGGCCATCGATAAGCTATTCGCTCTAGCACAAACTCATTAACTTGATATGGACACAGACTATTTTACATAACAACGAAAAGTGTTGCAAAACTTTTTTTGGCTAGGTATATATGCAACAGTATGCGCCTGGTCACACAACAAAGAACTTTACGTTGAAGCTTCATGTAAATCCGTGAATATTTGAAGAACAAATATGATATTCAATTAACAAGAAATTAAGGGCAGACAGTGATAAAACTAATAAATGGCCATCTCTGGTGGCATTTAACAAGAGGGTCATATTGGCCCTAAATCGCTCACCCCAAAGAACTTTCTAAAATAGTTTTAGTAGGTTATGAAAAAGGATTATGAAAGGTCGATAAGCCAATCAACGTTGTTGCTTCTATACAACTAGAGAATCCCTTTTGCCAATTTTCAGGTTGACTTGGTAAAATGTGTAGCCTAAGAGTGCAAACAAGTTTTTTTGTTAGAATTAAAGAAAAAACCTTAGAAATATATGCCCTTTTACCATTTTTCAGTGTTTATTGTGGGATATTTTATAGTATTAAGCCTCCATTAATTCATTGTATATACTTATCTTCTAATATTGATTCTGACATCGTTTACTATTTATTTTAACAACAGAAAAAGTTCAAAAGAAGACCACAGTAGATTAGATTTGGGCAGTAATCGCGCACAGAAGAAGAGAATCGAACATCTAGAACAGGTTCTTAAACAACTCAATCCCAAGTACGGTGACCCGAAAGGGGAAATGGACCCACAGCAGGTATTTGTTATAGATGTATAGCCTGGTTAATTTGACCCGAATTTGACCTCTGTGGAAAAAATGCTTAAATATCAATTACAGACATATTTAATCAATTAACAAAATGTAAAATACATTCAATATCGTTTGTTCTTCATTCCTATGAAAGCACGTGCAAAGCCGAGTAGGAATAATCACATTTTCATTCATCTAAATAGCAGGGTCAGATTCAAGTCAATAAAACCGCACTTTACACGTTGTGAGTGATCAAAGGTATATTGGTAAGTATAAATGGTTTTCCCGTGTCTACTTTTAGAATTAGTCTGGAAATTTCCGATCCCTTGACTATTAGGTAAACATGTATGTAGAATATTTTAGATCTTTCTAGAAAGGACTTTTAGAAAGTGATTCAAACTATAGAGTCTTCTAATGTTCTATGCTATTCTAGATTGTTCTATGGTACTAAATAAGGGGATTCCTACAGCATTCTTAGTTCACTTGGTTTAGACTAATGGTTACATTTAGTAGTACTGTGTTAGACTAATAGGGGATTTCTCGTTATCTTAAAAGTGTGTTTAATTTTCAATTCGGATATTATTGGACTTATTATTTGTGGACCAGGGGTCGTATTCACCAACATATTCTAAATTTTAGAATTTAGTCTAGGCTAAATTGCCAAGTCTGGACTTTACCAAGAATGAACTAAAGTGTGTATTCACCAACGCAATTTAGAATAGACTTAATTTAGAACGGTTTGTACAGTACTTAAGCGGCCACAGACAAACGATGGTTCCCCAATTTTGACGAGGCGCAAATGAAAAGAGTAACCACTAAGTTTTTGTCCTTCACTCTTAATTTCCCTCCTTGTTTACAAATGACATTTTAATGTATTTTTTCAGTCGAAATTAATTGTCATATCTAAAAATTCAATATCTTGTTGGGCAATTGATTGGCTGAATGCAAAGATCCATTTAATTAGCAATGATAACTTCGATTACAGTTGAGAGAAACAAATGTGTTTATTTTGCACTCGATAAAAACGTGAAATAACTCGCTGTAGTTACAGGATTTAGATTTTCGATTGACAAACTGTGTATCATTTCTATGGAGTGAATAAGGCGATTATTTATGAGTAGTAATAAGTGATGTACGCCAGTATGGTTGTTCCGATACCAAAATTAGACTTTACAATAAGAAATGAAACATTGAAAAAACAAAAATAATAATAATTCAACACAAACTTTGCAACGAGGTCAACATGATTCCTACCTAAATCTTTCACCGAGAGAGCTTTCCAACTTTTCAATAAAACGAGTCGCTTTTGAAGATGTGAGAATTATAATATCTCTCCTTTAACTTGTCCCATGTTCATGATGTTGCTATGCAGAAAGTATCAGCACCCAAACAAATAGAATCTTGAGTAAAAATGCACCAAGTTATCTATTGCTCGAGTTGAAAGACAATCTGCCTTCGTAACCTTTCCTCCATCTGTCTTGTTCCTATCCACACACCACCACCCCTGAAAACTTTACTTCGCTTAAAATAAATTTCTCCTTAACCATCCTCCTCCCTTGTAAATGTAAATCCAACGTGAAATCCCTGAAAACTCGCCGAGAATATTGTAAAATTTAACATTCTGTCGATATGTAAACATACACTTCAAGGTTAGATTGCGTCACAAATGTGTTTGACGTCATTCGATAAATAATTCGACCGAAAACATAAAATATGTGTCAAAAGGAAAATTAAGTGGAATTTCTTTCTATTTTGACATGTTATTTGTCAATACTTTGATATAAAACAATGTTTTCCATTCGAAGCGAGGCGGACAGTCGCCATTTTTTCACATTTAGCACGGTAGGTATTAGACTTGGAAAAACGACTTTATTCTTAAGAATTTAGTCCATTCCGTAATTTAGAATGGGTTGGTGAATACGTACTAAATTCTAAATTCTTTATTCTTGGGATTTAGTGTGCTAAATTGATGCAAAATGCGTTGGTGAATACGGCCCCAGGAAATTTATTCAATTGGATCTGAAAATTAAAACTTTTGGATTAAACAATCAAGGTATTGTAATTTGTTTTTGTATTAATTATTGTCAATAATTCTGTTATTATTGTCTATAAATATTGTTAATTGTAAAGTTTGTTGCTGGCCTCTTAATTCTTGTTACATTCGCACGTAACAATATTTAGTCTGTGGTAGTTTATGTGAGTGATCAAAGTTCTATTTAGTCTATACATGTATAGACTAAATTGAACTTTTAACACTCTCTTAAACTTGTATATATATAACCAAATGGATTAAACCAACGTTAATGTTATTCGGGTTCATAGTACCCTGAAATAAATACACGGGAATTATTCAACCAATTCATTCCCTAATGACCCCCCCCCCACCCCCCTTAGTCAATGAGTTAAAAACAATATGGAAAATGAAGAAACTGGTTTTTACAAGCATTGTTTTCATACTCCATCGAAGGTGTTCGTAAGCCTATATTCTTCGACAGTTCATCCATAGGCCTTCTTCTTCTGAATGCAACCTTTCCTACATTTATGCATGGATTGGCATGAAACTTTCACAGAATGACGCGTTCATTGTGTGACATTTTGCACATTATCAGCTTTTGATGGTATTATGCAGCACGTAAATAGGTGCTTTCGTGTTTTTTTTAAATGTAACTCGTCTTACATCAATATGTTTGTATGCATGCAATTTTCACAGAATACAAATACCGAATATTTCGAATATTTAACCGAACGGTTGGTTTGCCTGCACAAATTCTGCCAAGTCTACATATTTTTCTCCTGGTTTGAAACAACTTCGAAATACCAACAAAAAGAAAACGTTTGTGCATTTTTGGATTCATTGTTCATTCTAATTTCAAATTGAAATCAACAGCACCCGAACGACATGTATAATTCAAAATATGTACACTAAATATACTGTTTATTCATGATACGCTAACTTTACCGAAGTTCGACGTATATTGACCAGTATCATCTCCTCTGTCTGTCCGTACATACGTTTGTGACCCTTCATGCGAAAAAGAACCATCTGGGAACACCATGGCCAGACTGCGCTATCTGCGCAAACTGACTAGGATCGAAAGTTTTCGCAAATAACATTTGTTCTGAATCTAGGATGATTAGTATACCCTCCTACATAACTATTTCCGAATTCCGCCTTCTAGTTGACCGATGTAAGATCAAAATATTTTCCAAAGTTTTTGTTTACAGGGCTCGTGTTTGACCCTTAAACCAGGGTTTTGACTCACAAAAATCCCATTTTGGCCCTCAAAAATTTCCTACAGGGGGACGTTTTGGTGCTATGAATTTCCAGTGGTGCAACCTGAGCAATATAAAAAATTATATAAATCATTTAATTTCTTTTAAAATAATATTACAAAAGATCTATATATATGATACAACATAAACAATAAAGTGTGTCTAAAGTATATTGTTTATGTTGTTTCAGTTATATAGATGACTTTAAAGACTTATTAGATTTCATGTTTTGCTCTCTTTTGACCCCTTCAAAACTAGTTTTGACCCCAAAGGGTCGTTTACTCCCTAATTTAGAAAGCTAGCACAAGCCCCGAGATGCGTTTCTTAGATTAAGATTCTCAAAATCTCATTAATATTTTTTAGATGTAGCGTTTTTTAGATTAAGATTTTTAAGCGGCTTAATAAGAATCTTAAGATATCTTATTGAGGAAACGAAGATGGTTTTGCATTGGCTTAAAACGAGTAGCCTTGACGACGTCGAATGTTTTCACTTAAAATATTGAAAATCGTTTCCTATGACGTCTTAATAATTTTATTAAGCGGAAACTTTCATCTTAATGTAAAAAAAACGCACCTCTGATTTTACGAAGATACAAGATGGTCCCTTTTCGTGTGACGGGTCACATATACATACTTATTTAGTTAACACAATCCTCCTACAATTACGGATAGACTTGGATGAATTTTCATAGAATGTTTCAAGTCACCTGACCTCACAAGTGAATGTAGCTGGTTTTTTGTGCTATGATGGCAACTATTACAGTGGCGGTGTTTATTGTGACTTTGCCACTTTTATTGACAAATAAATTAGTTAATTAATTCATTCACATCCTTCTCTTGAAAGGTATTACAATGCAGCTACTTGCGACTATCTAAATCCAACGTCGAAACCCTAGAAAGCATGATCCGGAAAGAAGGCAAAGATCCGGGTATCCACATTCACAGTGACGTCACAGATTACAACATCTGGCAAAATATTGAAAGTGAACGATCCGATCTTGCGGCCCAGAACAAAGAGAGTGTAAACACAGCAACCAAGAAGAGTGCCAAAATTAATTGAATTTTGAAGTATATTCATAAAATGGAATTGAATTCAAATCGATTACATTAATCCTCCATTGTTAATTCATTACTTCGTTTAGCTATATTAACCCATGTTTTAAATGGTTTGTTCTATTAGTCTAATAGGAGAGTTCTTAAATGATACAATTTTACCCCTTATCCTGTTGAAGAAATTTTTGACCTGTCACGAGAAAAGGCACCATCTGGGAAGTGCGTAAAGTATCGACCCTTGTTAGACTGCGCGAATTGCGAAGACTGGCTAGGGTCAAGACTTTTCGCACTGTACTAATTTTCTGAATGTAGAATAATCAATCTACCTTCGTGAAAAAGAATTTTTGAAATGCGACCTTTGGTTGGCCCGTAGTAGAACCAATCTCTTTCGTATATATATATATATTTTTATGGTGTTTTCAGATGGTCAAACAAATTGCTTTTTTTCTGACACTTCAACCAGTTTGGCTGAAGAATGAAGTAAAAGGTGGGAAGTGTATGTTAGGGGCCTATCACACTAAACGGTGACTTCTGCACCTCCACGGCGAACAAGCATTCTTCAGATCGCAGTGGGATCGCCGAAACTGCCTTGATGGAGATGCCACGGCGAGTTCGGTGCGCTTTCTTGGCGAGTCTACTGTATTCTCGCGACGAGTTTACTGTGATGCTCAGGTGCTTGGGACTTTTAAGAAATTATTTTTTTTTCGTACTGGTCAGTTCTTTGTTCGTTTTTGAAGAGTTAATAAGCATGTACGAGGAAGAAAATGGAAAAAAAAAAAAACACATCTGCATTCTAATTGCAGTAAAAACCTTTAAGCGACGACAAACGGGACCACCATTAAGCAGCTGTTAAAATGGCCTTTTAATTCAGGTTTGGTTACAAATAAGAAACATACTCTTTGATTGAATATGCATGTAATTACGAAATTCTCATTAATCCGATATTGTGAAAACTCAATTGAGACGATTCTGGAGAACTTTAACAAAATATAATTCATTTTTGATAATTTTTAGGCCATCTATACCTACTTTTTAAGATTTTTAAACCCAAGCAACTGCAGACACATTTCGATTTTCCAACAATCTGAAAAATATTTGAACACCAAATTGCTTCTCAACTGCAATTTTTCTTTAAAAAGACAAATATTTTAAATCGATCTCAGTCTGGGTTCTGAGAAAATCATTCTTGTGCAACAGCATTATCAAAAATGATAGACACATGGCTTCGTGATATGGGTGATGGTAGGATCGGTTTTCTTATACTTATGGAAAGCGTTCGATCTTGTTGATCATCAAATTCTTTTACACAAACTTAAACTATACCACTTTTCAGATAGTGCTCTTACTCTTATTGGGTCTTATTTATCTGAGAGAAGACAACTTGTCAAATAAGAAATTGTAGATCTGAGTCACTGAAACTTAGACCTGGGGTCCCTCAGGGATCTATCCTAGGACCTCTTTTATTTCTTTTATATATCTATGATTTATCCTTTAATTGTTCACAGGTAGACATTGATCTTTACGCAGATAACTAGGATGTACAAGTCAGGTTTTGACAAAATAAGCTTCAAGACAGTCTTTCATTTGTGCAAGATTGGTGTGTTCTTAATGGCATGTCTTTACATCCAACCAAAAATAAAATGCAATGCAAATTGGTTCGAAACAGAAAACTTCAAATCATGAACCTCTAGTTTTGAGTATTAATGGTGTAGCTTTGGAAAATGTTATCCTTCAAAAAGTTCTAGGAATCTACATTGATAATCAACTAAAATGGCATTCTCAAATAGATTATGTATGTTCCGGACTAAAGAAGAACAAATCTCATTTAAGTCTACATGGTACTACTTAACAAAAGAAATGAAAATGCTATTCTACAACTCTTACATCTTGCCCATTTTGATTATTGCAGCATAATGTGGGGTAAAATAGGCAATCACAACATAAATAAGACATATACACTTCAGAAACGGGTGGCGAAATTAATTCTTAGAACACCCTCATATGAATTATTCAAAGAACTATGTTGGCTATCTTTTTCAAATCGCTGTAATTACCATATTGCTGTGCTTATCCATAAAAGATTAAGTCGTAATGCTCCTGATTACATGTTGGATTTAATTCTTGTTTCTAGGAATGATAACTATATGCTGAGATCTGAGACTCCAACAAATCTTACTCTGAATAAAATTCCGAGAACAAATATATACAAAAATAGTTTCAATTATAACAGTGTCCAAGTTTGGAACAACACCCCACTTGACATAAAAAATGAAACAAAAATTAAAATATTTAAAAAGAGGCTTACATAGTATTATATTGATAGCAACCAATAAATGCTTAAAAATGAATTGAAATAAGTATCTGTCAGATATATGATTATATACATTGTATCAATGTTTTCAATTAATTGCTTGCATATGTTAATGTAAAGGATGAGAAATGTGTGCGGTTGTTTTGGTATGGTTGTGTATGTTTGAGATAGATATATTTATGTATGATTTAATTTTCGTTTGATCTTTCAATGCTAGAAGGCCATATAGAAAATAAGATGTTGTAATACGTATCTTAACATGTTACCTTCTTTAAATAAAGACTTTATTATTATCATCATAAAGAAGGGAATTTTGAAATAGGTCGTTTAATGAAAATGGTCGCTTAATAGACGTGGTCGCTCGAGCAAGATGGACAGTACATATACATCATTCTGAAACCATTACAATTACGTTTACACGATGAAAGACCTCCCTTTCGACACTCATTCACCATTAGATGAATGTCTATTAAACAACCGGCATATGAAAACATTTTTTGTTTGACCTTATTCTGAACATCGTTGTAGGAACATCGTTCCAGCGCAGTAGAGATACGATGAAATCGCCTAGATCTGATTAGCCTAAAGTTGCCGTACAAGCTCCACCTTCGTTCTATGGTGTTTTCACAGCGATTATACTACGTTGTTGCGGCGTGCCATGGCATTTTCACGGCGTTGCTGGATATCATATTGCGCTGCTAGGCGAAATCACAAGCGCTTATTCATTTGGAACATCGCTCCGACTTTTCCTTTGCCTGAAAATACCTTGGACGCAAGTGTAGTAATTTTGGGTATTTCTTTTATGTATGTATATGGCTTCTGGTGGTACCTAGGTCAACACGTTTGAAAAAAGAAAATTTAGTCAATGCTTTCCGATCGTCTATGCAGATCTTTTGGAGCCGCCGTCATATCGCAGTTGGTAGCGCGTCGGACTGTCGATCTAGAGGTCACGGGTTCGATCCCCGACGGCGGCACTTATTCTTTCCGACTATTTGTCTCTCACCACTGGGTTGATAATCGTAGACCTATGTGAGATAGTAGCTGGAGGCTTGGAAAGGATGTGATGGTTGTACTGGTGAGAGAAATACCGGGAATACACTGTTAGGTGCGCCAGTCGCCGCGATATAACTGAAAGAATGTTGACAGCGACGTTAAACTTCATTCAATCAATCAAGCAGATCTTTTGGGCATATCATTATTTGACGATAACGTGCAGAAAAACATTGTGTTTTGTAATCAAATTATTGTATGCCAAGTTTAATCTGGATTTAGAACTAGTTAATTTTCTTTTTTCGAAATGTCATCTTGATATTTTCGGTGTCATGTAAACCCACATGCGAAACGACGCGCTTTTATAGCTGCTCCCCTACCAATTTTATTCTATAGAATCGCCGAGGGTTCCCGATCGTCCTCGAACTGAGATCTTGTTACGTCGCGATTTACAGTGACCGTTTGGTGTATACCAAAAGTGCGTTCTTTGGCGTTATAGCCGATTGCACATCGTTCCCACTGCGCTCCAAATGCGATGCCAAGGGTTCTCACTGCGCTCCGTAAATTTTCAGATTTCCGTAAGAGCGCCTTGGCATCGCCGCCCTAGTGTGACTGTCCTTTTAATATCAGACTGCACTTCGATGCCAAAGCTTAGAAGGAACATGCCGTGCGTGAAAGAAGGGTTTATTGTCAAATATTACACGGACATGGCAAAGGAGCATAATGGAATATGTCCTAACCTACTATAGTAATAACGAAAGACCTCAAATGATTGGGTAAAATATCTGCTAGAGTATAAATTGATAATGGAAGCGATCCTAATCTTATATACTATGATGACGCCCTGCACGGTGTTACGTAATGAATGTAACAACGTCACAATTTATTGTTTCGACGCCGTTGTTGCACGTTTAACTAATGCAACATCGTCTACATTTCTTCACATTTTGTCTTGAAATCGGAACCAACAGAAAGGTCTACATTAAAAGTTGTGGCCAATGTAAAATTTTAAATCTACACATTTTCGACCTTGAAGATATGACCTTGACTGATGACCATGAAGTTGGAACCAACAGAAAGGTCTAGACAACAAACAATACATATGTGAAATATGAAGTCCCTAACACTTACCAATTAAAAGTTGTGGCCAATGCAAAATTTTAAATCTACACATTTTCGACCTTGAAAAGATATGACCTTGGACGATGACCTTGAAATTGGAACCAACAGAGAGGTCTAGACAACAAACAATACATATGTGAAATATGAAGTCCCTAACACTTACCAATTAAAAGTTGTGGCCAATGTAAAATTTTAAATCTACACATTTTCGACCTTGAAGATATGACCTTGTCTGATGACCATGAAGTTGGAACCAACAGAGAGGTCTAGACAACAAACAATACATATGTGAAATATGAAGTCCATTACACTTACCAATTAAAAGTTGTGGCCAATGCAAAATTTTAAATCTACACTTTTTCGACCTTGAAAATATGACCTTGAAATTGGGAATTGGCCCCGGTCCATTGATTGTGGGGTGGGGGGTGGGGGTAGTAGGCCTTAAAGTAGGAATTTTGTTTAAAGAGTATTTAGGATGAGGATTATACTTGTGTAATACCATGAAAATGAGCCCTTTTTTGGTGATCGAAACCTCTTCACAGAAATCCAGGATCTGCCACAGTTTGTCTCCACTCATGGTAAGCATTCACTTGTTGCTGCTTCTCCTGTCCTGATGATTTCGTTTTGTTTTCCTTGGCTTTCATTTCATTCTTGTTCTTTACTTTCTTATTCTTTTATCCTAGGTTTTAAGGGACACAGGTTGTGCGCCTTTACAACTATCTAAATGTTTTGTAACGCGAGTCCCTTGGACACTCTAGGGATCAATTGAAAAAAGAATTGAAGACTGTTTCAGTCTTCAATTCTTTTCCCAAGTTGATCCCAAAAAGGTGAATGAATATCTATACATCTTATGTAGTCTAATCATGATAATAAATTGAATCTTTTGAATTGAATATAAAGATAGTCTACATTTAAGGTAACTCCGGACACATAGAGTCATTTTAGGTCCAAATTCTAAATTGTCTGAAAATTTTGCCTAATGCGATAAAACTGAACTTTGAAAAACCCGTTTTCACGTGTCGATTATTAAAAAGGGATTTCATAACGTAGAGTTGATTTTATGACGTCATCAAGGGGCCGACCCCTTTTTAGAGACCAAATTCAGTAATTGTCCATATCTTTGGAAATAATTAACCGATTTTCATCTCTAAAACGCCATTTGCTTCGTATAAAGACGCTTGATGCTTTGTTTTGATTGATATGAAGATATAAGTATTAGAAATACAATAAAGTGTAAAATATTTAATGTTAATGCCTTCTGCAAGGCCATTTTCGAGAACAGTTACTGAAAATATTGTCTTTTCCTCGAAAATTTGTCCGGTGACCTATGCTGAAATTTAGATGTGTTGCTGCAAACCATTCCGTTGAAGATTTTTGAAATAAAAACCATGTGTCTTCGGGTTAGATTTTTTATAAAATTCGATTCCGCGAAAATATTGCATATCAAAGGATATTACAACGTCGCGTCAAATGTTCACAAAAGCTGTCTTTTTAAACGGATGAATGTTTTTTTTTTTTGTATTTCCTAAAATCACATTCATATCTTATACTTCTGAAGCCTATTTTTTACAATAAACGCTAATTTCAAATAGTTTAGAATACGTTATTGCACGCTGATTGGCTTTAAATAGGAACGATGGTTTTGGTGCGACGTCGAAATTGACGAAAAATGTTGCAACAACGTCACAAAATCGAATTAAGTAAAATATCTAACCCGAAGGCATATCATTTTATTTGATTAATGCAAAGCATATTCTTTTCGTTACAAAATAACAAAAATTCAGCAAAGATCACCGGACACATTGTGAGAAATTTCTATTTATTCACAAAAAATTAAACGAAAAAAGGAACGTCAAATCTTAAAAATCGTCAAATAGATAGCGTTTCATGCCTGTTTTTCTATTTGAATGTGCAAAGAAACTAAATGAATCTCTTTTTTCGTAAAAATCGGCCGATAAATTAATAAAATATTTGCAAATACTGATTTGGGTGGGTCGAAAAGGGGTTGGCCCCTTAATGACATCACGACGCCAAATGAACAAGCTTCGAACTTTTTTCATTACGCGTTAGCTAATGCACACTCTTCAAAGATAAATCTCAGCAATTATTGTGAGACTATAAGAAAGTAGAAAATTCGACAATGTTATCTGTCAGCAGTTACCTTAAAGCAGCGACTCCCAATTCTTAAGAAAGGACCCCTATGAGCCTAGCTATTGAGTCCTTGGGAACCTACTTTGTTGATGTTAAGATAAAACCCTTTTTATCTTTTCGAAAATGAAATCGGCACTAATCAGAATGTAAAAAGCATTCAGAGCTTTATTTTTTTGGTTACCTTAAAACAAGAGGGCCATTGGCCCTAAAGCGCTCACCTGATGCATGGCTAAACAAAAGTCAAAGAGATTAAGAAGAAAACATTTCAGCTAAAAATGTTGCCTCTAAAGTACTAAAAAACGTTTTTGACCCTCTATCAAACTTGTGTAAGATTTCAAGGCAATTTCAAACTTGACCTAGGTTTCATACAAACATATTGACCAAGTTTCAAGATAATTGAGTAAACATGTTTTCTTCTTTTAAGATTTGACCCCTTGACCCCAATTTTGACCCCACTTGACCCAATTTTGAACATGACTGAGATTTGATGGAGACAAACATGTTTCAAGACATTTGGACCAAAGATGTGGCCTCTAAAGTACACACAAGGTTTTTCTAAGATTTGAACCCTTGACCCCTTTTTTGACCCCACTTGACCCAATTTGAACTTGACCGAGATTTGATTGAGATATACATTCTGACCAAGTTTCAAGACATTTGAGCCAAAAATGTGTCCTCTAGAGTGCACACAAGGTTTTTCTAAGATTTGACTCCTTGACCCCATTTTGACCCCATTTGACCCAATTTCAAACTTGACCGAGATTTGATGGAGACAAACATTCTGACCAAGTTTCAAGACGTTGAGACCAAAAATATGGCCTCTAGAGTGCACACAAGGTTTTTCTAAGATGTGACCTCTTGACCACATTTTTGACCCCACTTGACCCATTTTTGAAATTGACCGAGATTTGATGGAGACAAATAATGTGACCAAGTTTCAAGACGTTGAGACCAAAAATATGGCCTTTAGAGTGCACACAAGGTTTTTCTAAGATTTGACCTCTTGGCCCCATTTTTGACCCCACTTGAGCCATTTTTGAAATTGACCGAGATTTGATGGAGACAAATAATGTGACCATGTTTCAAGACATTTGGGCCAATAATGTGGCCTCTAAAGTGCGAACAAGGTTGTTCTTAGATTTGACCCCTTGACCCCAATTTTGACCCCACTTGACCCAATTTGAACTTGATCGAGATTTAATGGAGACAAACATTGTGACCAAGTTTCAAGACATTTGGGCCACAAATGAGGCCTCTAGAGCGCACACAAGTTTTTTGTAAGATTTGACCACTTTACCCAATTTCAAACCTGGCTGAGATTTGATGGAGACAAAAATTCTAACCAAGTTTCAAGACATATGGACCAAAAATATGGCCTCTAGATTGCACACAAGGTTTTTCAAGATTTGGACCCTTGGCCCAATTTTTGACCCCACATGACCCAATTTCAAACTTGACCTAGATTTGATGGAGACAAACATTCTGACCAAGTTTCAAGACGTTTGGACCAAACATATGGCCTCTATAGTGCACACAAGGTTTTTCAAGATTTGAACCCTTGGCCCCATTTTTGATCCCACTTGACCCATTTTTAAAACTTAACCGAGATTTGATGGAGACAATTATTGTGACCAAGTTTCAAGACATTTGGACCAAAAATATGGCCTTTAGAGTGCACACAAGGTTTTTCTAAGATTTGACCCCTTGACCCCATTTTTGACCCCACTTGACCCATTTTTGAAATTGACCAAGATTTGATGGAGACAAACATTCTGACCAAGTTTCAAGACGTTTGGACAAAAATATGGCCTCTAGAGTGCACAGAAGGTTTTTCTTAGATTTGATCCTTTGACTCCATTTTTGACCCTACTTGACCCATTTTTAAACTAAACCAAGATTTTATGGAGACAAACATTCTGACCAAGTTTCAAGACATTTGGGCCAAATATATGGCCTATAGAGAGCACACAAGGTTTTTCTAAGATTTGACCCCTTGACCCCATTTTGACCCTACTTGACCCTATTTCAAACTTGACTGAGATTTGATGGAGACAAACATTCTGACCAAGTTTCAAGACATAAGGGCCAAAAATATGGCCTTTAGAGCGCACACAAGGTTTTTCTAAGATTTGACCCCTTGACCCCATTTTTGACCCCACTTGACCCAATTTGAACTTGATCGAAATTTGATGGAGACAAACATTGTGACCAAGTTTCGAGACATTTGGGCCACAAATGAGGCCTCTAGAGCGCACACAAGTTTTTTGTAAGATTTGACCCCTTGACCCCGTTTTTGACCCCACTTGACCCAATTTCAAACTTGGCCGAGATTCGATGAAGACAAACATTCTGACCAAGTTTCAAGACATTTGGGCCACAAATGTGGGCTCTAGAGTACACACAAGGTTTTTCTAAAATTTGACCCCTTGACCCCATATTTGACCCCACCTGACCCAATTTCGAACTTAACCGAGATTTGATGGAGACAAACATTCTGACCAAGTTTCAAGACATTTGGACCAAAACTGTGGCCTCTAGAGTGCACACAAGGTAAAGTTTGACGACGGACGACGGACGCCGGACAGCAGCCCATCACAATAGCTCACCTTGAGCACTTCGTGCTCAGGTGAGCTAAAAACTAACATAAAATTCATAACAAATTATAAAAGTACAAGAAGTACGAGGACATTTAAACACACTGCATGCCAAATGTGATAGGACAGTAAATAATACACAAATCCATAATTTCTTTTATGTCCCAATTTAATAAATTAAAAAACTTTTTACATCAAAATTCAAATCCGTAGTTATCATTTTGATAATTCATCCCTCATGCAAAAAAAGACCATTTTCTAACATCAAAGATAGTACAAAAGCCAATTTGTGCAGACCTGAATTCAGATTTTTTGCGTACAATAGAAAGGATATACAGGATATGTCAAATTTCAATTGAATTACAAGCATATTGCAAGTTGAACATATTTATTAGAAAGGAAAATATTTTGTGTCAAGCAAGAATTTATAATCATTTTTTGTCTGTATCTTTTGAGTTAAAAAAAGTTTTTGCTCTAGAAATGTAAAAAAAAAAAAAAAGTTTCTTTGCAGTGCTTTGAGGCGGTCCCCTTTTGCATGATGAATAACATGTAATTTATCCCAAAACTGTCCATTCATTCCTGAGTTTCTTTTACAAGGACACTAACACAAAAAAGAGATATAACTCTATTAAGGATAATACAATTGTTTGAATAGGAAAAACTAATTGAAACAAAATAGTTCTCATTTTCTTTGAATGTTCTCTCTCATAGAGACTATGTATCTTTTATATTCAAAATTACTCAAGAAATCAAGTAGAGTCAACAAAATGAACCTATCAGAAAGTCTTAACCCTTGTCATGCTGTACACAGACATTTCCTTCTTTGGCAGGAGGTATAAACACAGATCAGCCTGCACATATTTGCAGACTGATCTTAGTCTATATCACCTGATTTTCCTTAAAACCACAAAAGTTTTGCCAAGGATTTTTATTCAGCAGGACTGGGGTAAATCATGTGACCATGATGGAGAGACGATAAGTGTCCTCATCAGCTGAACAGAGCATTTAACCCTCGTCATGATGCTCTACAATATTCCTGCTTTGGTAGGAGGTATAGACAGAGATCAGCCTGCACTTACCACCTGATTTTCCTGTTAATGCAAGAAAAGTTAAGGATTTTGTTTTCAAAATAAATACATTCTCACAATTAGTAAAAACAATACTTTTAGAAGATTTATTTTATAGCAAATTTCCCAAGAATTTTCATTCAGCATAATAACATCATAAGGGTTAGAATATTTTCTGAGAGCAAACAAAGTCTTTGAGTTTAAAGCTCCGTATTAAGCAGATAGTGTGGACTTGGATCAGACAGTGAGGATGTACAGGCTGATCTGAGTACTCATGTTGCTCACATGTTAGATTGTTTGAAATATCACACACAATCTCATTTTCCTGAATATCATCAGGGACTCTCAATATACATATTGTATGTATATTTAGGGTCCGTGATATCATTTACGCTTTAAAACTAACCCTTGTCCTGCTAAACCCTGAAAATATCTGTATTGGTAGGAGGTATAGACAATATACATATTGTATGTATATTTAGGGTCCGTGATATCATTTACGCTTTAAAACTAACCCTTGTCCTGCTAAACCCTGAAAATATCTGTATTGGTAGGAGGTATAGAAAAAAGGTCAACTGTACATATGTGTGATTTTATCTTAGTCTCTATCACCTGATTACCTTTCTCAACGATAAACATTGAAAATTCAAATTTCAATATGATACAGACACATAACATGTAAATAAGAGGTTTTAACACTTTAACCAAGCAGAAAATAAAACATTTGATCATCCAACAACAGTCTCAAATGGACATCTTAATCCTTTTACGTTGAACAATTAACCCTCTGAAATACACAAATGTTCACCTCATTTTTTCAAAATATCCGCTTCAAAATAAAAAAAAAAAATACAGTAATATTTGCGTTTAGCAACCACTTAGGGGACCACCAAAAAGCAAGCCCTAATAGGAATAGAAGCCTAATACAATATTTTAATGATAAAAAAAATAAGGTATTTTGATAGCAAATATTGATTGTCACATATTTATTATTATATTCTATGATGTTCAAACCCATTAGAATTGTCTTATTGACACGTTTCGCTTAAGAATATCCAATTTTTTGGACATTTTCCTTAAGGTGAAGGGGCTTTTAATGATGATCGCTTAAGAAGAGAAGCAAGATGAAGTGTAAATAAAAGTTATATAATAAAAATAAACAAGTGCATGTCGTATTGCGATGCAATACAGGAGTCCCCCACCGGATAACCAAAAATCCTCTCTTATAATATATCTCCTACTTACTAGATCTATAACTGTAAAAGTTTAAAGTTGCTAGCACACATAGTTTAGGAGATATGATCCGGACAAGAATGTAAGACTAAAAACAACAAAGGAAAATAACTCAAAAAGTTGGCGTGGCAGAGAAACGGTTCTTGAACATGACACTTGTCCTCGATAAGATCTTTAAGTGTACAAAGTTTGAAGTTGCTAGCACACATAGTTCAGGAGATATGATCCAGACAAGAATGTAAGGGTAAAAACAACAAAGGGCAATAACTCAAAAAGTTGGCGTGGCAGAGAAACGGTTCTTGAACATGACACTCCTCCTCAATTAGATCTATAAGTGTACAAAGTTTGAAGTTGCTAGCACTTTTAGTTTAGGAGATATGATCCGGACAAGAATGTAAGGGTAAAAACAACAAAGGGCAATAACTCAAAAAGTGGGTGTGGCAGAGTTATGGTTCTTGAACATGACACTTCTCCTCAATGAGATCTATAAGTGTACAAAGTTTGAAGTTGCTAGCACACATAGTTTAGGAGATATGTTCCGAACAAGAATGTAAGGGTAAAAACAACAAAGGGCAATAACTCAAAAAGTGGGCGTGGCAGAGTTATGGTTCTTGAACATGACACTTCTCCTCAATGGGATCTTTAAGTGTACAAAGTTTGAAGTTGCTAGCACACATAGTTCAGGAGATATGTTCCGGACAAGAATGTATGGGTAAAAACAACAAAGGGCAATAACTCAAAAAGTGGGCGTGGCAGAGTCATGGTTCTTAAACATGACACTTCGCCTTAATGAGATCTATAAGTGTACAAAGTTTGAAGTTGCTAGCACACATAGTTTAGGAGATATGATCCAGATAAGAATGTAAGGGTAAAAACAACAAAGGGCAATAACTCAAAAAGAGGGCATGGCAGAGTAATGGTTCTTGAACATGACACTTCTCCTCAATGAGATCTATAAGTGTACCAAGTTTGAAGTTGCTAGCACATATGGTTTAGGAGATATGTTCCGGACAAGAATGTAAGGGTAAAAACAACAAAGGGCAATAACTCAAAAAGAGGGTGTGGCAGAGTAACGGTTCTTGAACATGACACTCCTCCTTAATGAGATCTCTAAGTGTACCAAGTTTGAAGTTGCTAGCACATATGGTTTAGAAGATATAGCCCGGACAAAAGCGTGACAGCAGGCAGACGGACGGACGGACAGACGGAATCGAGCAAACCTATAGTCCCCCAACCGGTAACCGGTGGGGGACTAATAACCACATGATCATAAACCCACATAATAGACACAATAAATAATTACCCTGTTTTAACTAACCCCTTGAAAATCAACAAACATTATTCATGTTTTAAGACACCCTACATTTAGCAAAAAATAAGCACTATTAAACAAAACCTCTTTAACAATTCATCCATTAGAATTAAGCCCCTTTTGAATCAAATGGACCTAGATCTGTCACAAAGCTGACTGATACCCGACCAGCATTTTTTCAAAGTTATGGAAAGGATTTTCTGACAAAGTTCAATTTTGACCTTGGCGATTGTGATGGGTAACAATTGTGAAAATTTTCCGTATTTCTAGGTCATTGCATTCTTGAGTTAGTCTCGATACCAAAAACGTCCACACAAGTCGAACGGATGGACAGACAGACGTGGTGAAACAAATTTACCTCCCTCTACCTCTTAGATGTGTGTGAGTTTGGCGGAGGAGGATATTGTTGCTAAAGATGTTTGAAATAACACATTATAACCTAACATCTACAAAGAGCTATAAAGGAGGAAATGACCTTACATAGTTATATACCAAAATTAATACAAACACAATATCACAAAAGCATCACAAAAGTACAAATTCACCACTGAATTCGTTGAATGCTGTAATGTTATTCATCATTTTATCTATTTCTAATAACAGGAAAGACTGGGTTTGCCCAACTGTGTAGCCTCGTTAAATAAAGACATTATTATTATTATTGTTAATGTTTTCATAAACAATTTCTTCTATTAAGAATTGAATGATGAATAGTGTATTTACAAGTTAAAGGGAAACATCTCTTTACATTTTCAACCAATTTGAATAAGATATTTTTATCAGTGTCATTTTGTCTAGGTATGTGTCCCTTTAACCCTTCCCTTACCATATTTTCTCTAATAAGAGTGGTCTGCCAAATAACTCCCACTACACTATTTACCAAGAAAAGGCCATTTTCAGGTGAAAGAAAATGACCTAAATTTTGAGAATTTTGTGGCTATTTTTCTTTCCAAGAAAAGGCCATTTTCAGGTGAAAGAAAATGACCTAAATTTTGAGAATTTTGTGGCTATTTTTCTTTCATTTGAGATTAATTTTCCTCTAAACAATCATTTAATGATTGTTTAGAGGAAATAAATCTCAAATGAAAGGAAAAGAAGCAGGAAATTACCCTCAAGTTAAAGGAGATAAAACAAAAATACCACATTTTGATTGAAAGTTTGATTCAAAAATGGATAAAAACTCATTATCCATGATTTGTATAGCTCCTGGGAGTGTTTAATATGAGATAAAAGAACATTGCTGAAAAGGAAGAACTGTAAGTAAGTGTGCGTTTTTGTGTTTTTCTTTCACTCATCTTTTCCCCAAAAATATGTGTGTATTGAGATATCACTCTTGGTTATAGAACAATCCCTGCATTAACCCTTTGCTGTTTAATCCCTGCTTTTTACGTGCCTGTGATTTTATGATTGAGAAAACATTGTGAAAAAAGAAGAAATTGCTTCTGACAAGCAATTTCTTCTTTTTTCACACTATTTTCTACCCTACTGAATGGTTATTCTTCAAATTAAATCCACTTTAAATTTTCGTCTGCAAAACCTTTGAATTTGGACAGGTCCAAAATTTTGTAAAACAGGAAAGGGTTAAGGACCAAAAACCTTCCTAAAATGTTACAAATTGTACCCAAACTGCATATGTACACTGCATTATGTGAAGGCTATGTGACATTTCTAAAATATTTCATGAATATTTTCATCTGGAATGCAGGGGTGGTTTACAGACAGCCTTGCTGGCCAAGAGTGATGCCTGCAAAATGTATATCAGGTTTCCACACTTACAGTGTCCTGGGATCTCAACATATTGGGATGAATCCCACTAGCTCCAGCACGGGATTCCATCAGGATCCTTTTATATATAAGTAAAATTTAGTAGATTTTTCAATCAGAAACGTTTTTTAAACCAAGGTTCCAAATCCACTTTGATCCTTTCAAATGTATAGAAAAAAGTGAAGTTGGGACCCATGGCTTGCAAAAATATTAGAAGATATCTTTGACTATGCTTTTTTCCTGCTTATTCTTTTTTAATTTGAAATGTATGGGAGAAAGGGATCCCTGGTTATCTGAAGGGATCCCATCAAGAAGGGGTTCCTACAGAACCACATAGAAAACAGTTTGTGTCAAACCATGTATATAAAAGCATAGTGGGTGTTGACAACTACTGAGCAAAACATTGTGAAAAAAGAAGAAATTGCTTCTGACAAGCAATTTCTTCTTTATCCACACTATTTTCTACCCTACTGAATGGTTATTTTTCCAATTTAAATCCACTTTAAAATATGATTTACAAAACATTTGAATTTGGACTGGTCTAAAATTTCGTAAAAACAGGAAAAGGTTAAAATGGACGTAAGTCTCTACTGAGGATGATGGTCTACAGATCAATTTCACACACAGGAAATGCTGTTCTATGATCATTACCAGCACCTCCAAAGACACATTCGATGTCAATCCATCTGTAATGCGTGTTCTGGAAAAAGACCGCACACAACTGGTTCTCTTTATCAGGTTCACCAGAGTTCCAATCATCAACTGTATAAAAAGAAACAAGAGGACCATGAGAGACTTAGATGTTCTACTGACAATCAATTTTGTCCTAAACCTTATCTGATATTTCAGTATCTTCATTGCTTCAAAAAGAATGTATAAGGTATAAATAAGGAAGCATATTTCAATTGCTCAGTGTAAAAGTTGTAACTGCCTATTTACGAGGGTTGATCCAAAAGTTCGTAAAATGAGGTTATAAATCTACAGAAAAGTTAACTATCAAATTAAAAATTATATAGTCTTTTAATTCATCATCTGTGTAATAAATGAGGAAAATTTTAACAGTTTATGTTCAATAGCGACTGTAAAGTGCATTTATCAAGACAGAGACCCCCACAAAGGCAGGGGAGCAAGAACGTCAAATGCGACATCATTATTAACTCTTTTCTACTACGTCTCCGCCAACTCTCATGCCTTTCTGTGCCTGATACATCAACTTACAGGAATTATTCACATATCATTTGGAATCAAATTAGTTTACAATTACTACATGCTTGGTATTTCTAATAAAGTAGAAACTCAGATGCAAGACCTTTATTTTGGGAAAATAATGAGAACCAATTGGGACAAGTTTGTTTGTTGAAACTCTATTAGACCATTCTAATTCCTCCTATGAAGCATGGCCCTCCCTAATTATCCGGGGTAGCTTAAAGAAAAGTTCTCTTCTCCTATTTTTTATCATTTTTCTAAATTATCTGAAATATTTGGGTTAGTGATTAACATAGATTATGACAAAATTCGAAAAATTAACGGCACTCACTTTTTGGTGCTGTCATCATGTTATTTTTTCCTCAAAAATTCTGTATTATTAAAATTGGTCTGTGTATAGTAAAAAGTCTCACAACAAGCTTCAAAATACCATACATACTTTTCTTGTTTTGTCTTATTCATTTAAGCCAAGGGATTTCAACTAAACTTTCAGAAAGCTCTTTTTATTTAACGGATTTACTATATTTTTCACACTCCCACGCCTTAGCATACATGTGTTACCATGGTAACATATTCTTAGGCCCATTAAGATAATTCTGCAAAAATAATAACGTTTATGGTCTCTGTAGTTACTAAACTGCGCTTTCACTAAATTAAATGGGGAACAAGCCAGAAATGTGAAAGTTATTAGACAATAATACGAGCTTCTGGATCACCCCTCGTAAAACATATACACAGTTACAACTGTTTTGCTCTTAGTCATCAAATTGATAAGTTTCTGAAAAATCCAAAAATATTTGTAAATTCCATCGCATAAACAATATTGCACTAAGTGAAATTAATAAGTGAAATTCTATAAGGCTTCATAAGATGAAAATTTTAAGAGAATCCAAAAATATTTGTGGGCTTAATTGCGTTTAAAACATGAAAAAGTTAACACACAGACAAACAGACTGGAGAAACACCATCACTATAGCTCTTCTGACCTTTGGTCAATAGAGCTAATACCCCAAGATGTAAACTCCACCTTCACAGACGGTGAAAGATGGGAAGAAGCTATGTTCCAAATAACAGCATTGCAATTTAAGGATCCATAATGGTTCTGCAATGTTTCAGAGGTCATATACCTTAACAGTGTTAACTGAGGTTTCCTTATTTCATTGGGAAACCCTGGTAAACATAGCTGAAGATCATAAATTCCCAAATGTTGAAGAACTATAACAGATTTACTATCTTGTATACATGTAGTGTAGACATTTTTACAAAAAATTACGCTTGCAGGTCAAGATTTTGTAGACAGACACAGGGATGAACAGACAGACACTGGCTAAAGAATATGCCCCATATCAATGCAGGGCATAAAAAGTTTTGACTAAACAAATGGACCTTCTGATTGGTCAGAAATATTCACTTTTACTACTGGGGATACAGTTTTAACCCTTTACCCTTTAATCCCTGCTTTTTACGTGCCTGTGATTTTATGATTGAGAAAAAATTGTGAAAAAAGAAAAAATTGCTTCTGACAAGCAATTTCTTCTTTTTCCACACTATTTTCTACCCTGCCGAATGGTTATTTTTCAAATTTAATCCAATTTAAATTTTCGTCTGCAAAACCTTTGAATTTGGACAGGTCTAAAATTTTGTAAAACAGGAAAGGGTTAAGCATGTATAACTATTTTGTATCTTTGGGAAAAAGAAGTTCTCTTATAAGAATGGCTCCTTTCATTTTGGTTCTTTTTTCCTGTGATAAAGAGGATAATTGTTTGTTTCAATGTAAGATGGGTTTATATTTCATTGAGTCACACAACAAAAGCTACATTTTTAGGAGAGACAGAACCACATGTGAAAATCAACTTTTACTTTTCACAAAATAAAATATAAATTGACCTTACTCGAAAATCACTATATTCAATTGATGGTATTGCTTGCCCCCAACCCTTAACTTCCTATGTGTCAGACACAGCTTAAGATATTTAAACTTCACTTGTCAGCAAAACATATTTATAATACTTACTTAGTGTATTGTATGAAAAAAAATCTAACAAGGTCGGGGGAATTGATAACTGTCGAGGCTCTTCTGAGACAATTATCAATTCCCACAACCGAGTTAGATATTTTTTTCCTACAATACACTAAGTTCATATCATATTTATTTTATAATTTTGTTAGCCTTGTTTTCTTCAATGGCTCTATCAGAAATGCAAGTTTTTTGCCATGTTTCTTAAAATAAGGGTATTACATTAATGTTCTAAAAATTCCCCTGTGATATCATGAAAAAATACCACATGGGATGTTATCACACAGATATTTGTATAGTTATAAGATAAATGATGGCAGACATGCCGTAAAAAGCAAATTGTTAGTGGTGACCAAAAAATTATATATACAGCTGTAATTATGACATTTCAGTTGCCCTGCAAAAAATCTATTCGAAACAACTAGATCTTCTAATCAGGATATAATCTTTGTGAACACAATGACAACATTTTGGAAAATATTGACAAAATCAGATCTTAAATAGAGTGGTTACAAGAAAATTATCATTATGGTTGGGTTCTTCTCCCCTGATACTGGTACAAATATTTAACCCTTTGCTGTTTAATCCCTGCTTTTTAGGTACCTGTGATTTTATTATTGAGAAAACATTTTGAAAAAAGAAGAAATTGCTTCTGACAAGCAATTTCTTGTTTTTCCACACTATTTTCTACCCTACTGAATGGTTACTTTTCAAATTAAATAGACTTGAAATTTTCGTCTGCAAAACCTTTGAATTTGGTCAGGTCCAAAATTTTGTAAAACAGGAAAGGGTTAAGGTAGTTGACCTGTAATAGTTCTGCAACATTTTGGTGGTTACGAACGTGAACAGTGTTCACTGAGGTTTTTTCTAAGGATTTAATTAGGAAACCTCGGTCAACATTGTACAAGATCACAAGTATCAAATGTTGCAGAAAGACAAGGCCAAAAATCATCCACAAAGAAGATGTTTGACGGTTTAATCAAGTATCACCAAAGATTCCCATGCACCCATGATGTGCTCAAGTGAGCTTAAAGACTTACATCCAGTAGTTGCTAATGATATATTACTAGGCAGCCATGTTTCTGAGACATCATTTGCTCCTAATTGGACAAGGCCCAGCCAGAACCCTGAAAATAGAAGAGGGAAGATAAGAACACATGACAGTGAACATAATGATTACTCTCTTCACCTGATCACGAATAATTGAACAACAATTTTACAAAGTGACAGAAAAGAAGGACATACAAATTCAAAAATGACAAAAATTGCTCAATCACAACTTTACAGTTGCCTATATTTAAATTGATACACATGTAATATTTGAACTATTGTAATTCTCCACCAATCCCCCCCTCCCAACACCCTACTTTTGCAGGAGGTATATACAAAGACAAAACTTCCCATTTCTGTAGTCAGGCCTTAGTCTATACCTCCTAAATTGACTTTTTTTAAGCCAGATAAAACTTCCTTTGTCAATCTGAAAAGATAAAGATATCGGGGTCAAAAACAGTCACATCCTGTCATTTGCACCTTTGAGTGTGTGTGAGTTTGGGGGGGGGGGGGGGGCGCTTTCTAATAAATTTTCGCAAACAAGTTGTGAGAAGGGTCACCCAATGAACAATTATGCCAAATTTGGCTGAAATACGCACTTGGTTTGGAAAGAGAATATGTTTATAGATTTCTCAATCAAAACTTTCCTACCATACCATGCCCATATTTGGGGACCAATGAAAATTTCATGAATGGGTTTTGAGAAGGATTATGGAAGTCTCATTTCTGCCAAGTTTGGTTTAATTTGGCCAACTAGTTAAGGAGCAGAAGATGTTTATAGATTTTAGGGTAAAAAAAACCATCCCTGCCCCACCAATATTTTTGGGTCAAACAAAATTACACAAGTTAAGAGAAGGATCAACAATTGAACATTCATGCCAAGTTTGGCTGAAATCTGCCCACTGGTTTTGGAGGAGATGTTTACAGATTTCATAATCAAAAGCAGACCTATCCTGCCTTGCCTATAATTTAAAGTCAATCAAAATTTTACTAACAGCTTTTGATAAAGGTCAACCAAAGAACCTTCATGTCATGCCTGGATAAAATTGGTCATCTGGCTCACTGAGGAGAAAGATGTTTAACCCTTTCCTGTCCAATCCCTGGTTTTTACGTCCCTAAGATTTGTAATTGAGAAAATATTGTAGATAAGAGGAAATTGTTTGTGACAAACAATTTCGTCTTTTTCTACAAAATGTTCTACCCTACAGAATGGTTATTTTTTCAAATAAGATCCACTTTAAATTTTTGTCTGCAAAACCTTTGAACTTGGAAAGGTCCAAAATTTTGTAAAACAGGAAAGTGTTAAAGAGTTCAGGATCAAAAACAGCCTGCCCTTCCACACCCCAAAGATATTCACCAGAGGAACATTTTTGGCCAAGTTTGGCTAAAATTGGCCCTGTGGCTAAAGAGATATTTACGGATTTTTGACAGAACAGAACAGAACAGAACAGATCCTTTATTCAACAATATGACTTGAACACATTATGGTTCATCGTCAAAATACATGAACATACATAATACAAAACATGAATGAGTATGGACGTAATTAACATGAAATACAGAAAATGCGGAAATAATGAGAAAAATAGAGTCTTACTATAGTTATTAGATGTATTGAGATGTATTGTATTAATACAGTCTTATAAATTACATTTAGTTACTAATGATATTTAATTCAATCTTTCTTTTATGCATCGCCTTGGTGTAGAAAATGCCAACACTATAAAGGGTTTTGAGATTTTCTGAATTTAACAATTCTATTAATTTAAACATACTTGGATTATTATAACAATATTTCTTAAAATAAAGCCTTTGACATCTTCTGACAGACAACACATGACAGATAAAAGGTGACCACAGAAGCTTGACTAGGTTTAATTGTGCTCAGGGTAGCTAAAAACTGCACACAACAACAGGGTTTTAGTCTGACTTCAATGAAATTGGGTCCAAACAACTCAACTTTAGAATCTAAGGGGTCCTTTCTTAATGTTTGGGAGTCCCTGCTCTACATAAAGTCTATGTCTTATAAGCATTATTTTTTTGTTTCAATTCAGAGCTATTTTCCTTGTTAAAGGTAAAGAAAGTATTGGATATATATCAATATTTCTGGCTCAACTTCAGGAAAGAATTGAAGACTGTTTTAAAACAGTCTTCAAATCCTTTCTGAAGTTGATCCACAGATGGTCTATGGACTCACAACTGATAGTTTTGAGAGTCCAGTCATCTAATTTGTGTGTTTAGGACTCGCATAACATGCACCCATTACAATTCTACAACAAGGACCCTTTACTGTTCGTACTTACCAACATTGTCATCATGCACTGACTTTGGTTGAGGACTGAAGTCAAACATTAGATTTTTCAGAAAATCATTTTCCCGTTCACTGTCAACTTTTACCAGGTTGCTGTCATAAAGAAAGCTGTCAAAGCCGTCACAGATGTCCTGGAATTATCAAAAAAGATTTGCTTCAATAAAATCTAACTAGTACCAAGCTGAGCAGCAGGTATGTGGTTCCCATGAAATATTGTGACTTGATGGCATGACTCAGCGTGAAACAGTTGTAACTGCCTATATGTTGGGAGCACAGAAAAGAAATTTCCAGGAAATATATGTCTAATGATATTTCACTTTGTAATGTAATTTTTTTGTTTATTTGAACTGCTATCAAGAAGAACCTGTAAAAAAGGATTTCACTTGATAATTTCAACTGTTTTACCCAGACTTTACAAAACAAATAATTTGGACAGTAAATTCAGCATATAATGAAATTGATAAAGGACTTCAAAATATTGTAGAAACTTTGAGCAAAAAAGAGAAATTGCTTGAAACAAGATGTCCACCGACACTGCCTTTTGTAATAAATTTTCAATAAATTTGACCTTGAAAATGACCTTGACTGATGACCAAATTGAAAGTGATACCTACAGAAAGGTCTTGTCTTTGAAGTAGGGGTATAAACAAGAGGGCATGAATGGCCCTTAATTGCTCTTTTGAATTATAAATGAAGATTCAGGATCAAAATAAGCTCTGCCCTTCCATGCCTATATTTTGGGGTTAAACACAAATTGTACGGACAATTTTTGAAAAGGGTCATCCAAGGAACATTTCTGCCTTGGATGTTTGTTTGTCAATAAAAACTGGACAGATGACATGATGAATCAGCCAACAAGCTGACTCCTATATACCCACAAAAAATAGTTTTGGGAGATGGCTCTAATAATTTTTGAAGGTTGATAAAGTCGTAAAAAATCATTCAAGTAAAATTTGGTTGAAAATCATCATTCAGTTTTTGAGAAAATAGTTTTCAAAGTTTACACCATATAACATATAAGAAAATGACCACCAGTTAAAGTAACATTTTTCATCTGATGAATATATCTTATAGGTTTACCTTGAGGTTATTCCAGTGAAATTTTCTTTAACTCCCTTGTTTAGCTTCTGAGAAAAGTCACTTATTACCATAATTGTGAAACAAATGTCCTCAATTTTCTTTTGAAAATGGGGTATAACAACTAGAAAGCCATGAATGGCTTGTGTCGCTCCACAGGCTTGAATTTCTTGTAATAGCAAATCTAAGTTTTGACTAGATTTTTAGATATTTTGGCTTCTTCTGGTGTTGAAAAGATTTTTCAAAGTTTCCACTATTATAACTTGTAGAGAAATGACCTCCGCCAATAAAAGACATATTTTTCTTCAAATCACAATAATTTTTGGCTGAATGATAATGGATCACCCAAGGATCATACTAATGAAGTTTGCTTGATATCCATCAGTAGCATTCTGAGAAAATGATTTTCAAAGTTTGCACTGTATAACATTTAGAGAAATGACCTCCGCCCATAAAATACATATTTTCCATCTAATCACAATAAATTTTGGTAGACTGATAAAGGGGCAGCCAAGGATCATTCATATAATATTTGGTTGATATCTATTTGTAGCATTCTGAGAAAACGATTTTCAAAGTTACCACTATATAACATATAGAGAAATGACCTCCGCCCATAAAATACATATTCTTCATACAATCACAATAATTTTTTGTACACTGATAAAGGGTCAGCCAAGGATCATTCATGTAAAATTTGGTTGATATCTATTAGTTAGATTCTGAGAAAATGATTTTACAAGTTTCCTCTATATAACACATAGAGAAATGACCTCCGCCCATAAAATACATATTTTTCATCCAATCACGATAATTTTTTGTAGACTGATAAAGGGTCACCCAAGGATCATTCATGTAAAATTTGGTTGATATCCATCAGTTAGAACCTGAGAAAAGTCACTTTTTACCATATTTGGAAATTAGCCACGCCCATTAAATCCATGTTTTTCATTGGATCAAAATTTCTTGAACAACTTTGAAAGAGGGTCACCAAAGGATCATTCCTGTGAAGTTTGGTTGAAATCCATCGGGTAGTTTCTGAGGAGAAGATTTTTAAAGAAAAAGTTTACGACCGGACGCACGGACGCACGTACGGACGCACGACGGACACAACGCCATGACAATAGCCCCAGTGGCTTTCAGCCAGTGGAGCTAAAAACTATCTTTTTTCCTTGAAAAACCTGCAACAACAGCTTTATACAAGCTGTTTTATAAAGCTGTAGCTATGAGGTTTTGGAAAGAAATGTTGTCTGGTAATATATATGTTTTAGAAATACTTACAACTGCTGCAGAGTAAAAAGACGCAGTTGCAACGAGAAGATAGCATGTATCGTCTAGCCTTTCCCAACCATCAGGACAACCTAAATTAATCAACAAGAGCACATTTGAGCCAGTGTGTGAGATTTCAAACAATTCCAAATATGCGCAAAGCAAAGACCCTGACCAGCCTGTGCATCCGCACAGTCTGACCAGAGTCTTCACTATGCATTTAGTAGCTAGATAAGGTCTTAAAGTAGACCATCAGGTAACTTCATATTTACACTATGTGGCTGTCTATACTGCTCAAGGTTTACACCTTACACATATTTTAAATTGTTGAAATGTCATGCACAGGCTCAATTTATCAAAAGTTTCAAATATATAGGATCTGTCAGGAGTTTTTTTCTTGTTTGTTTGGAAGGTGGGGGTCATGCTGATCTTAATTGAGTCTAAAATAGAAACAAGAGGGCCAGGGCCAGAATGGCCCTAAATAGCTCACCTGAATTCTATTGGTCAAGTGGATGTCACCAAAGTAACATTCTGGCAAACTTTCATCCAAATTTGCCTAGAAGCTGAGGAGATGTAATTTCAAGAGTTCAAAGTGAAAATAGACCCTGCCCTGCCTATTTTTAGAATGTCTCAAAAATTTTGAAAAGGACCAAGAAAGGAAAATTCTGGCAAAGTTTCACTGAAAATAGTCTATTGGTTTAGGAAGTGATGTTGTTCACAGATTTCCTTGTGCAAAAAGGTCCTACCACAAACAATAATATTTATGGGCCAAAAAGGTTTTCATGAACCTGATTTTAAGAAGAGAGAAACCATTCATGTCAAAATTAATTGAAATTGCCACATTGATTTGGGAGAAAAGACATTTTATGTATTTAAAAGAGAAAAGATGCCCCACCCTGCCATTCCCATACTTAAGGGTCAATCAAAACTTCACAAATAACTGTTGAGAAGGGTCACCCAAGGATCATTTCTGCAAAGTTTGGTTGAAATCAGTCAATAGGTTACCCTGGAGGAGATGTTTAAAGATTTCCGGGTCAAAATAAGCTCCACCCACCATGCCTATATTTGGGAGTCAATCAATATTCCACAAACAAGTTTGGAGAAGGGTCACTAAAAGAATATTTCTGCAAAGTTTGGTTAAAAACTGCCCATTGGTTACTGGGGAGAAGATTTCGGGGTCAAAATAAACCCCGCCCTACCACTCCCATATTTGGGAGGGTCAATCAAATTTCAACAAAAAGGTTATGAGAAGGGTCACCCAAGGAAATTTTTTGCCAAGTTTGGTTGAATTCCACCCATAGATTTCAGAGAAAAATATGTTTACAGAATTGTTGACGACTTCTGACCGACAAAAGGTGATCACAAAAGCTCACCTTGAGCAGGTTGTGCTCAGGTGAGCTAAAACTTAAATTTACAACTATCTTTTTTTTGTTGAAAAGTCTTGAATAATAGTACATGTAATTGAAAACAACTTTCATCAAGCTTCCATTTGCATCCAATGTATTCTTAATTGTAATGGTAATATGTATTTTAATTTCAAAATTATTACAATAGACTATAATTTCCTAATAGTTCTTAAGTCAAGGGCCAAAAGGGCTATCAAAGAACTTTCTTCTGGTTTTTAGCTTTACTATTCACAGAATAGGGGGACTTTTCCAGTCACTCAGCCCTCCATTTAATGTTTTGGTCATACTTTATGTGCAACTGACATTTCCCTGTTTCTACTCATGTCATTTAAAACAAGAGGACCATGATGTTACTAGATCCTAGATCGCTGGGACATCACATCAATTAAACAGGCAGAGGTCATAAAAAAGATAATTTCTACACAAAACCAAGTTTCATGAAGTTTGGGTCAAAATAGTGGCCTCTAGAGTTATAACAATAAAATTACCATACAGACCCCTTTTCCCGTATAGAAGCATGGATCCTTGCCATTTTCAATAGGGTTGATCCTTGTGACCTTACGAACATTCTGACCAAATTTCATGAAGATTGGGCCAAATTTGTGGCCTCTAGGGCGTTAACATGAAAATAATCAATAAGGCTTTTTTTCCTGTGATATTGCATGGATCCTTCCCATTTTCGATAGGGTTCATCCTTGTGTTCTGACCAAAATTCTTGCCAAGTTACATGAAGATTGGGCCATATTTGTGGCTTCTAGAGTGTAAACAAGATAATTGTCCATAAGGCACCTTTTCCCATGATTTGGCATGGATCCTTCTCATTTACGATAGGGTTCATCCCTGTGACCTGACCAACATTCTGACCAAGTTTCATGAAGATTGGATCATATTTGTGGCCCCTAGAGTGTAAACACTTAAATTGTTGATGCTGGACGACAGATGACGCACAACACACGACTGACAACGGACATTAAATGATCATAAAAGCTCACCTTGAGCACAATGTGCTCAGGTGAGCTAAAAACCTGAAGCTTTACACATGCTTCTGTGGCCATAATATCAGCCTTATGATAAAGATTCATTACTCTGACATTTTAATAAAGATAATACGGATAAGAGAGATCAAATTTTTAGTATAGAGGAATTTTAACCCTTTATAGTCCTAGACTTCTGGTTAAGTTTTGTTAACTATTGTAGACCTGTAATATCTCTTGCTTCTTCTATAGCTATAACTTGGAAACATTGCACATGCTTCTAGAGTCTGATCTTAGTCTATATCACCTGTTTTTTTCGTCTTTTACTAGTTTATTCATATATAAATTCATTTTCTGAACAAGAGATGCTTGTAAAACATTTATGCCCCCCTTCCCCCCTCCCCTTTCTTCCACAGTTCTTGTGCACTGCACTTCTTCTTAATGAGATCTATCCTCCTGTTGAGAAATACACCTGACAAAAATGGTTTATGATCGGACCGACTAACTGACAAGTACAAAGCAATTAAACCCCTCTTTTTTGAAAGGGGGGGGGCATAATAAATACTAAAAGTAAGTGCATCCATAGCTTTAAACACATTGATTTTAATGCAATTTTGACAAAGACTTTATCTAGTATGACAAGTTTTAACCTACCACGACATACAGCTGTAGTTAAATTGCTCCATCCATCAGCAGTACATTCAATTGTTGCACCAAAGCCTTCAAGAGGGACTTCATTTCCATCTTTACAACAAACTCGAGCAGTGTCTCCCAAGTTTGTGCCATTGTCAAGGAGAGCAAACGCTTCATTGTCAGTTACTGGAGGAAGACCACAGTCAACTGAAATTCAGACATGCCCATATGAAAAGTTTTGCTATGATTTTGGCAGAAATTGAGACACAGAATCTGTCCAGAAATACTGCTTTCTGCCCAGAGAATTTATGTTGAAACAGCATGCCTTTTGGGCAGAAACCTGCAAGGGTCATCGGCTCAATACACTAGGCCCATATAACATATATTCAATTCTATTCTATTCTAGGCAAAGCTTATAAACAGTGTACACACACCCAAATCTTTTTACAGTTAAGAATATCAAATGCCACCTGATTATTAAATGACTTCTCCTGCATGAATCACGGTCAATTCACCTTTAAAACGATATTTTACACAATGTTTCCTAATTAAGAAATTCATGTCAATGGTTCAGTGCAAAACAGTTGTAACTGCCTATATGTTTATAGGCAGTTACATCTGCTTTGCGCTTAGTCATCAGTTTTTACTTACTGATACATTGTGTGCCAGAAGAAGACCATGTTCCATCCATTTCGCAGACAATACATATGTCGTCAGAGTCCGGAGAATACAAATGGTCACACTCCAGTATTGCCAAGGATCCGACAGAATGTCCTTCAGGAACAAACCGTCCAAAATTTATGGTTGGAAGCGTTGAATTCGGACAAACTGCAATATAAAAAAAGATTTGTTCATTTACCAATAGTCATATACTAACAATCAACAATTGTTCAAAATGAAAGTTGTTGCAGAGAATTTGTAAACCTATTGCATATTGCTTCTGAGTCTCTTTTGAGCTAATTAACATCCCAAATCACACTCAAATGAGCCCCTATGTGACATTACCAACAATTTCAGATATGTGCCAAGCAGAATTCGGCCAGCCTGTGCATCCACACAGTTGGTCAGGCCTTCACTTTGCGCAACTAAATAAATAAGTGTCTTCATACAGTCAAGTAATCTTCCAATTCCACTATTTTGCTGTTTGGGATGCTTTATGGTGACCCTTCAAATTGTTGGAAATGTCACGCACTTGTTCATATATAAGTATTATGCTGTCGTGTTTAGCCGAGCAGTTTAGTTCAGTAGGAAGTTGTCCTGAGCAACCGTTTTTCCTGGTTTACAGAATAATCAATATTTCAACCGAAAAATAATATTACATGGGAGAAAATAAAGGTTTATGGTCATCATTCATCCACCCACCGGTATCCATTTTCCTAAAATCGAGCTAATAAGAAATAGAATCCTTGAAGTTCTTCTTTTCTCTTTCAATTTTAGCAAGATTCAATACTATGATAACTAGAAGTCCCATTGACTCCCATCAACAAAATGCAAGCAGCTTTCTAAGGGTTTAACTATTTTTCATGTTCCTTCTAACAAGTAAAAAATCACTGAGACCTTTCATCATGCCATCTATGAGACAGGGTATCTAATGAGGTTGAATAAACTGAACAATGAAGGTTTTTTGGTTATGTTTTTAAGAAGTTTGACCTTGACAGATGACCTTGACCTTGTCACATGACCTTGACTTTGGTATCAGCAGATGCGGATTATTGAGATCTACCATCGTGCCAAATATGAGCCTTGTATCTTGAATAGGCTTGAAGATATTGGCAATGTTAAGTTTTTTGGTTAACTTTTGCAGATAGACAGAGGGACGCACTGACAGACAGACAGACAACTGTAAAACAATATGCCCCAATCTTTTGAAAGGGGGCCATAAAAAGATGAGCCTGATCAAATTTATTTCTGAATACATCAACCTTACTCTGAAATAATAAAGTCATGGTTTTCCTTGTGATAAAGTCAATGAGATATCACTGATCGACCACTTAGCTGGGCTTCCATAGATAGTCAGGGTCCCTATGACTGTGACATCAAAGAGATTTCCTTGTGAGTTAACCCTTTGCTGTTTAAATCATGCTTTTTACGTGCCTGTGATTTTATGATTGAGAAAACATTGTGAAAAAAGAAGAAATTGCTTCTGACAAGCAATTTCTTCTTTTTCCACATTTTTTTCTACCCTACTGAATGGTTATTTTTCAAATTAAATCTACTTTTAACTTTCGTCAGCATAACCTTTGAATTTGGACAGGTCCAAAATTTTGTAAAACAGGAAAGTGTTAAACAATAAAATTTAGGCTTGGCATAATAAGCATTGTGTACAAGGGTAAAAATTGGATAGACTAAAATGAAATGAAAATTTAGTTACAAAACTCTGCATTCTCCATAATGAGATGCCATTAGAGTAGGTAAGGGCCATAACTCAGTCAAAATCAGTGGACCTTATACTGGGACTTATACTGATTCTTTCTGTGAAGTTTGAATCAAATCTCTCTAATGGTTACTGAGAAATTGAGCAGACACAAATTTTCACCTAAAGGCCGTAACTAAAAAATCAATGTACCATAACTAAAATATAATATGTATATCTCTGCTTGATACAGATTATATCTGTGAAGCTTGAATAGAATCCATTCAATTGTTGCTGTGAAGTAGAGCAGACAGTATGAAAAAGCTACAGACAGAAAGACTGACTAGCAGACAAGCTGACTCATATATACCCCACAAATATAGTTTTGGGGGGTATGATAACAATACTTGCTGACTTTATTGCGTCTTTTGGAACACCACTTGATCAATCTCACAATCAACTTTGGATGGACATAGACAGACTATTTTTAAAAATTACGGGTAAACCTTGGAAAAACTCAATTGATGTCAGTAAAAATGGCGTTACACCTCGAAACTTAGAGCATTGACAGCACTACTAGTTTAAGTAACTGACGTGAAACCATCATGTCCTTATACAAATATCTTTAGATTCTTAAATTATGGCTGAAAATCTTAATTCTTGAGAATGATTTGTCATTCTCAAAAATTAAGATTTTTCAGCTGTTATTTACTGTAAAATATATCAATCTAAAGATAGCACCGCTTGTTTTGGCGCTTGTTTTTCTTACACTGTTTCCGCCTAACAAAATGCACAAATTTGTTACATACCCATCCGCCTTATAAACATTTGAGGTCTGTTGCGGTTTACAGAAATGGCCAAGTGATATGTTTGTGTAAATGAGAATCAATGACAATAAGACAAATGGATAGAGGTAACCAGGCCATGGCCAATAGACTTTAAAACTTTTATTTATGTATATACCTACCTTTTAATGAACAGTTTTCCGCTGGATCTGACCAGCCTGCTTCCGTATTTTCACAAGTAATCATAATTGTAGCCGATGTTTCATATGATGGACAGCATGACAGTAATGCGGTAGCACCTTCTGTGGTATTTCCCGCTACAGTAAGTATGTATGCTCCATTTGGAGCTTCTGGTGGACAATCACAATCTCCTGTAACAAAAATGTATTTGTCAACCTAGGTTAGAATTAAATTTTGCCTTTGAATTTAAAAACAAGGGGTCTGATTGGGTCAGACTCATTTCTTGTCCAATGAGAGCTTTCAGCATAAAAAAGGTGGGTCTTGATATGAACCTAGGTTCATACTACATAACTAACACACTGAAATATAAAAACTAATTCACCATATCTGGCTAGAACAAGATGTGTTTGATACACACTAATGCCCATCCAACTGCAATTATTTATAAACATTAAATTCACACATCAAGTATCTTATTCAAAACTGATGCTTTAACCGTTCAGTCTTTTAACCCTCAAAAATTGTTCTTGACCTTGACTGATGACCTTGAAGAAATTGTTACCAACAAAAAGACTTTGTCAATGGCAATAATAATGTAATATATGAACACTGTATCACTTTTGATTCAAAATATAGAGCCAATATTATCCCTTCTAAGTTAATATTAAGCTACCTTGAAAATATAACCTTGACCTTGATATCCAATGTAAGACCTCACTACATGCAAAACAAAGTGAAACCAAGTTAAAGTTTTGATCATACTAAGTTTCAAGATTCTAGACCAATAACTTTGGTTTCTGGACTGCGAACAAGATTCCAAGATTAGACCTCATGACCAATTTTTTTACTCAACCTTGGCCAAATTGTTAACTGGTCAAAATGCTGATGAAATATAAACATAAAAATCATTGATTATTGTCATCTAAGATCTCATAGAGACAACAATTCTCCCAAAGATTCTAGATGTTTATAATGTGACCTTTTTAGTGTAGACAATGTTCCCTGCATTTGACCTAACAAATTTCTTTTTGACCTCACTTAAACCAAGAAGGGTGACCTTAACCCTTTACCGTTTAATCCCTGCTTTCCACGTGCCTGTGATTTGATGATTGAGAAAACATTGTGAAAAAAGAAGAAATTGCTTCTGACAAGCAATTTCTTCTTTTTCCACACTATTTTCTACCCTACTGAATGGTTATTTTTCAAATAAAATTCACTTTAAATTTTCGTCTGCAAAACCTTTGAATTTGGACAGGTCCAAAATTTTGTAAAACAGGAAAGGGTTAAGAGAGTATTGGTACATATGATTTTCCTAAAATTTGACCCTTTGATATGACTCAGATTTCCCCCAAACTTGACCAAGATTTCAACATGTTCAAGATCTGATGTAGCAAAACATTCTGACCAAATGTAGACATTTTGGGCAAGATTGTGACCTCTGGAGAGCACACATGGGTTTTTCTATAATTTGACCTACTGACCTAATTTTTTAATGAAGGCCAATTTTCAGTTCCACAGTAGAGTATCACAAAATCGTGATGAAAACTTTCCATAGCAGTTGAAGCACTAGTTGTCTTAAAAGAAATGGATGTACAAACATATTGATGGATGGATGTAGATTGACAGATAGATTGTAAGACAGATGAAGAATAAGATAGCAATAATGACCACCTTCAGCAGCGTATAAAAAGTGAATGGTTAGCGAAAATAAAACTTCTTGGTCTTCAAATTACAATTCTATCTATATTCAAGGAAAAACACCTTCCACTATACCTTTGATATGTCAAAACAAGAGGGCCATTGACCCCTAAGCACTCACCTAAGACAATGTTTACAACTGGTGCAGAGTGCCCCCCGATAAAGCAGGTCAATGGCCTACTCTTTGTCAATCAACAAAGTGCAATTACTCACAAAATATGACAAGTAGAGTAATGGTTCTTGTGCATTGCACTTCTCCTCAGTGAAATCTATTCATCTGTAAAGTTACATGATTCTAGCTTGCATAATTTTGAAGATATGCTCCAGACAAAAAAAACAGTCATCAGATGGACCAACGGACTAACTGACGGATAGACCAACTGACAATTGCAAAGCAATATACCCCTCTTCTTTGAAGGGGGGCATAATAAGAGCAATGACTATTAAGTGACAACATTGGTAAAAATCTTGATAATCTACCAGACATGATCATTTCTTTTTTCCAATGACTATGACTTAGCTTACACTTTATGATTTTTAAATTTGTATTGTAAAACACATGTCACTTTAATAAATAAAATTTATTTACTTAAAGCAGATTCAAGTTGATCTTGAAACTCTAATGAGGTAGCTATTTTGAGGGGTAAGTGATAAACTTTAGTAAATGCCTATAATCATATAAGCACTTACAAAAGTAATGTAATTACCCATTGATATAACATCATTTTACTCACGTTCACACAAGGCACTGGGCTCCGACCAGTTTCCCTTTGCTGTACAAATGACATTTACATCCAACCCTGATGCAATATAACCATGATCACAAACAAGTACAGCAATACCACCAACTACGGTTTTTCCGAGTGCCATGTAACCACCATTAGTAATATTCGGAGGAGCTCCACAATCTGAAATGAAGATTGCCTGAGTCAATATAAAAGACACTCTGGGAAAATTAAAACAAAGTCCCCTTTTATCAATGACACAGCATAGGATCACAAAATACCTAGACTAATACCCTCCTTAAAGTGCTAATCAATAATGAAAAGCTATTTTCCATTTTAGGGCCTTAACTCTGTCATAAGTCAATGTATTGTAACCAAAATTTCACATGCACATCTCTGCCTGATACTAATCACATCTGTAACGTTTCAATGAATTCTGCCAATTAGTTAATGAGAAATTGGGTGGACAAAAAAATGCTAGAGACAGACAGACCGACAAGCTGACTCCTATACAAGGACAGTTTGGTTAAAGTGTCATGGAAATACATGTATGTCCATAATTGAAGGAGGAGTCATGAAAAAAGAAATGGGCATACAGATGGACAATTGGAGAAGATTATTCCAATAAAGGACCACCAACGATGGAGTATAAATACTTAACACCATTACAACTTTAAATTTTGTCATGTTGAACTCAGTATATTCAAACTCTTGCAGGAGGTTCTGCAAAGATCAGCCTAAACATATATGGAGTCTGATCTTAGTCTTTACCATCTAATAGTTTGAAAGTTGTATTTTCAAAGAAACATTGTCTCACAATTAGTGCATCCAGTACTTAGATCACTTTAAAGTTAATGCAATTTTGCCAAGTTATTTTTCAGTATGACAAGGATTAAGCCTTATTTTGCCGAATTCATTTTTCCAATGCAAACAGTCAATATTAGGGAATATTTCCACCAGCAAGGCTTGAGTTTTTCGCAATTACTAATTAGGTGCTTGAACATAGCAGGAAGATTGGGCTAACATCAGATTGAAAGTCTTTACAGTCTGATCTAAATCTATACTGTCTGGAAAAGGTTTTTTCACCACAGAAGCATTTAGTGAACATCCTAAGAAGGGCTTAAAGTGTTACTTTTACCTGATCCAATTACTGAACCTTATGAGGTTTAGATCAAATTGTTATCCTTTACACCAACTAGATTGCTGCATTCAAATGTTTGACCTTGAGCAGTGACCTTGACCTTAGAATTATCTGAACATTTTTACTGGATTAATTCACGTTTTTGAGGGCGTTATAATTTGCAGAGAATTGAAAAATGAGTGTGAAGCACGAGGGCGTTAAACCATTTTAAGGATCTCTGCAATTGTTTGTGCTTGAAAAAACGTGAATTGACGCTATAATTACATACAAAACTAAGACTATTGTATTTATTCAAAGATAGATGATAAATGATTCAAAGAAAAGCTTTAAAGCTAGTACTAAACCAAAGAATGTGGCAGAAAATTGCTTTATGCATTACCGGCGTTGCTTGGTAAGTTTATGTCGTCACAAAATTTAATGCAGGAATAAGATCAACATCTCATTTTATGCAATAATTTCAAATATTACAGACTTTCAGTGGCTCAGCACAAAACAGTTATAACGCCCTATATTCATATAGGGAGTTACAACTGTTTTGCACTGAGCCATTGATACACTCACATTAGAGAATTATTGTGCGAAGTTTTTCATAATTGTAAATGTAGTGGGATAATTGTATGATAAAATTGGACAGACTGATAGACAGATGTGAATTTTTTGAAAACCTTTCTGGTCTAAAAGGATAATCATGTAATATGGACTAAGATCAGACAGCCTATATGTGCTGGCTAATCTTTTTTAAAAACCTCCTGCAAAAATAGGAATATTTCTGGTTCAGTATGACTAGAAATAAACTAATAAAAAGTCTTGCTTACCCTAAGCAAGCTCTACAAAAAGACATTGTGTTAAAGAAAAGCATTGTTATCTTTGCTCAAAATACTTCTAAGCCAAAATAAGAAAGTAAAAAGTAAATTATTAAATTAAAAAATCAGAGGGATATTTTGAAATTTGGATTCAAATATATCTTCAATATAACTAGCATAAACCCTATGTTGTCAGTACTCATTTGAATTGTCTTTTCTCTATATTGTAGGTACTAATTTGAATTGTACCAAAGAAGGGGATTCAAATGAGCAACATACAACATGGGGTGAGTTTAATCAAGACATATTAACGCTTGTCATGCTGAACCCAGAATATTCCTGCCTTGACAGGAGCTATAGACAAACATTAGCCTGTACATATGTGCAGTCTGATGTTAGTCTACACCACCTGTTTCTAACTTTCAAACTAGAAATGTCAATAGTTTTAGGGTTTTTTTTAAAAATTGACCTAATGTTGGTACTTTCAGTGCTTTTTGCCCTTTGATTTTGATGCAAATTATTAGCCAAAATTTATTCAGCATGACAAGAGTTAAGGACATAAGAATGGCTTCCCCCTCTCTTTCTATACCCAAACATTACCATTTAAAGTACAGTTGTCTGAAGGAGTTGACCAATGTCCAGTAATCTCACAGGTGATTGTTACAGGAGGCGACATGACCGAGGCTCCAGGACAACATTCAAGCTCTAGCACAACACCTAGTGTTGTGTTATAGTCTTCATCCAGAAGGAATTCTCCGTTTTCAACCTCTGGTGGACAGCCACAATCAACTGTTCGAAATAAATTCAAAGTGTGTGTGAATAGAAATTAACTTCAAGATATAATAATGATGCCAAAATCTGTTAGAAAATAAGAGGACAATGATGGAGTTATATTGCTCATCTGCCATTCTCCTCTACCACTGGCATATTACATAAATGGAATTGGTAAATATTCCGTTCTAAGGAGATAATTTTCATCTTTTTTCAAAGCCCTGGATAGATTTTAGAGAATACATTTGTTCCTACATTGTTTCTATGTAAAGTTGGATGTGCATGGATCTAACCTGAATATAGGACCTGAGAGCATGATATTAACAAAATTCATATTGGTTATCTATTTTCTGTTTTCAGTCAAAGATTTATAAGTATAGTTGTTTTTCTTCCTGTTTCTATTTAAATTTGAACCATGGGGAATTGTGCATACTTGATACTTGACTAGAAAATGATGTTACATACCTTATTTAAAATCTGTGTGCCTTCTTTTTTATTTATCTCAGTAAATTGGGTGTGCATAGGCAGAGCACAAATATGACCTCAAGGGCATGATACAAAATACTTTGATTATGGTTCATTAGATGGTAATACACCAAATATGAAAGCTGGTTTCAGAAAATGAGGTTTTTGATGATTTTCGCTCTTTGTTTCTACTTGAAACTGGATACACCCAGGCAGAGCAAAAATATGTTCCAAGGGGCATTATATGATCAACTTCGTAGATGATGCTATGTACAAAATTAGAAAGCTATCTGCCTTCTACTTTGAGAGAGGAAAGTTTTCACTCTATTTTTCTTTTTAAAATGGATTTGCCTGGGAGAAGTATAGGCACTCTATCTTAATTGACTATGTCCTAAAATGGGAAGTAACTGCATTTGGTAAGCAACATATAGAACTTCTATCTAATTAACAATAACAATTTACAAGTAGCTGTAGCTCAAAGTTGCTGAGAAAAGTTTGACAGAAATTTTTTAAACTACTTTGTGAAACAGGAACTAGACATGCTATGAACCTGATTTTGGTAAGCACTGTATGGCCCTCTATCTTAATTTTATAACTAAGGCATAAAATAGGAATAAGTCATCAGACAGACCTGAATCCAGTAAGTGATGTATAAGACCTCTATCTGATACACCATTCGGAACATCACTCGGCCATTTTCGTAAACTGCAACAGACCTCGTATGTATGTAAGGCGGATCGGTATGTAGCAAAATTGTGCATTTTGTAAGGCGGAAACAGTGAAAGAAAAACTAGACTGGAAACAACCAGCGCTATCTTTAGATTTATATCTTTTACAATAAATAACGGCTGAAAAATCTTAATTTTTGAGAATGACCAATCATTTTTTTGAAAGATTTTTTGACTGCTATTTAAGAATCTAAAGATATTTATATAAGGATACGATGGTTTCACATTATGACGAATCATTCACAAAAATTAAGATTTTTTGGCTGCTATTTAAGAATCTAAAGATATTTATATAAGGATACGATGGTTTCACATTAGTGACTTGAATAAGTAGCATTGGTGACATCGGATGTTTTCACTCAAAGTTTTGAGGGCTAACGCCATTTTAACTGACATCATTGAGTTCTTCAAAGGGTTTCCCATAATTTTTAAAAATAGTCTGTCTATGTACATCCGAGGTTGATCTTGAGATTTGTCGAATGGTGTTCCGAATGTCTGATACACCATACCAGTTTGCTGTGATTACTAGTTGCTGAGAGAAGTGCCAAGAAATTTTTCATTATCACAGATGAAAGGTTAGACAAACGGAATGGGTAAACTAGTATACTCCAACCTTCTTTGAATTTAAGATAAAATCATATGTTTATCAATATCAAGAATATATACAGAATATTATTCAGACTGAGTAAAAACTAACAGAGAAAGTATTATATTCTCTCAATCTACAATATTTCCTCTAATATATGCTCCCAAGAGAGACCTTTTATTTAGAACCTTTCTATATATAGGCTATATCTAAATTTCACCTATTATTTTAGGTTTTCAATTCCTGTTAACAATCATTTAAGTACAGGAATATAACCTCAAATTTGAGAAAAAGATTTAGAAAACTTTAGCTACTTTTAGGATGGGCATTTGTAAAAGAGGAATTGCAGTATAGACCAGGAGGGGACATACAAATGATTGGTTAAATGGATGAACTCACCTATACAATCAACCATAGGGGTAGACCAACTTCCATCCAGTCCACAGACAATGCATATTTCTGATGATGAGGGTGCAAAACCATGGTCACATGTTACAGTTGCTATTGCCCCAACTAGTGATCCGTGAGTTGGTGTAATTGTTCCATTTGCTATATCTGGTGTACTGCTACAATCTGAAACACATGTGAATACTTTTAACCTTAACCCTTGTCATGCTGAATAAATTTTGGCTAATTTTTGTTTGAACGTAAGAAACAGGTGGTGTAGACTAACATCAGGCTGCACATATGTGCAGGCTGGTGTTTGTCTATAGCTCCTGCCAAAGCAGGAATATTTCGGGTTCAGCATGACAAGGGTTAATCATGTTGGACCCAGAATATTTTTGCTTTGTAGAGTGATGAAGACAATGGCCAGCCAGGTAGACAATATAAAAGATTGTATTAAATCATGGTCACATGTCACAATTGCTAATACCCCAACTAGTGATCTGTCAGTTGGTACAATTGTTCCATTTGATATATCTAGTGTACTGCTACAATCTGAAACAAACATGAATTATCTGTGACCTGTCAAGCAAAAAGGGACCAATATAAATAAATATTTATAAAAAAGAGAGATTTGTTCAAGTACAGGCCAACCCAAGGTTGTATTTCAAAAAATCTTTCACAGGAATGTAGATTGATTATTTTAGATTTAGAAAATTAGTTAAGTGCAAAAAGTTTTGGTCCTAGTCAGTTTGCGCAATCAGCACAGTCTGACAAGGGTCAATACTTTCCTAGATGGTCCCTTTTTGCATGACAGGTCACATTTTAATTTTTTATCATGATGTGCACCACATATTCTTGCTGTACTCAAGGCTACAGTAGAAAGTATTGTCTAAGATAAGCCTGCACAAACAAGCAGTCTTATTGTAACCTACACAGTACCCGAGGCTACAGTAGAAAGTATAGTCCAAGATAAGCCTACACAAACAAGCAGTCTTATTGTAACCTACACAGTACCCGAGGCTACAGTAGAAAGTATAGTCCAAGATAAGCCTGCACAGACATGCAGTCTTGTTGTAACCTACACAGCCTTCTTTCTATCAGAGATATCCTTGTCTTATTCGTGTGTATGATTTATCTTTAAAAGACAATTTCATGACTTCACCTAAGAAAAGGTACACCGAGTAATTCTTTTGTTTTATGATTAAAAAGTGCAAAAGTCTATATTACCATCAAGCCCTTGAAAATTTTCCTGTTATATTTGCACACTTTTTACTAAAATCATTAATCATAAGATGAGCTTTAAAAAAGCAAGTTTAAAATTAAGTCTCCATCTTATTGCTTAAAATTCAAATAATAATCAATCCTTCAATGATTTTATGACTTGTCTATACAATTGAATTAGTATGTCAATCTCGTTTTTAACTTGCATCCCTTTAAACCCTGATTTTTCATATCATCTTTGTACTTACTTTTAAGTGTACAATTTTCTGAAGGACTGGACCAGCCTTGTGTCGTATCTTCACACGTAATAGTGACCATAGATTGAAGTTCATAGCCAGGACAACAATTATATTCTGCTGTTGAACCTAATGTTGTATTATTAGGATCTGTTAGGGTGTAAGTGCCAAAAACTGCTTCGGGTGGACAACCGCAATCACCTTTTGAAAAGAAGTAAAACATGTTTTATTATTTGTTCTATTTGTTAACCCTCCATCATATAGATAGAAAGGGATGTTGTATTATAAGGATCATTGCAGGAGTATGAACCAAAGACTGCTTCTTGTATATAACAGCAATCACCTTGTGAAAAGAAAAATAATGTTTGAAAATAATAGAATTAGAGAATATTTCTAGCAAAAAAATGTTAATGTACATCTGCTGAGATAGAATTGTAGAATAGACATGATTCTAAATGTTTGTGCATCTTGTTTTAAAGTTGGTTTAGAGCTTCTGATTTTTACCTGTATATTCAATTGCCTTGGACAACATGGATATAGGTTGCAAATTCTTTTTCTTTCATAACCCTTGTCATGCTGATCCCAGAATATTGCTGCTTTGGTTGGAGGTAAAGAAAAAGATAAGTCTGCACCCATGAGCAGTCTATTCTTTGTCTTTACCTCATTCTTTTTGTTTTTAAACCAAAGAAAGTTAAAAAAAAATATTACATACATATAATAAATACTGACTCATAATCAATACCTCCTAAGCCTTCAGTACTTTGATTTCAATATTAACTAGACTGTTGCCAAAATATTAATGTATTTCAAAAGACAAGCACTGGATGATGTTTCTTGCCAAATATGGTCTTATAGTTTGGAAGGAGATGATTGTTTTCACTCTCTTGCCAGGGCAACTAGAGTTCCGCATGGATTTCCATTCTGTGAGCTATTTTGAAAGAGCTTTACCTAGGGAACATTTCAGCAAAGTTTGGCTGAAATCTGATGGATTGTTTCAGAGGGATTTTTTTTTCTAAATTGAGGACAGACAGACAAGTGCAGAACATTAATTTTATTGACAACAAATTAGCTCACCTTGATCACTTTTGCTAAAACTTAACCTTAAACAAGCAAAAAAGCTTCTGGCTGAAAGCCTTTCTTTTCATATCTCCATGAAAACAACAACAATAACAACAAAATTTCTTCAACTCTTAGATGAAATAAAACAAAACCTACGGATACATCCTGTGCTTGGATGAGACCAAGTACCATTAGGTTGACATACAATACAAGTTTCTTCAGACATAGGGGTATAACCATGATTACATACAAGTACAGCCACAAACCCAACTGTTGTCTTTCCATCGCCTGATGTTACATAGCTCCCATTAAAAACTGTTGGTAATGTAGAACCGCAATCTGAAATAGAATGTAGAGTTGATGTTTTAAATGTAGTAAACCCGTAATAATTCCACAAAGTTTTGAAAGAATTAAAAATTAACAGTGTTAACTGATGTTTTCCAAATGATTTCATTAGGGAAACCTTGGTTGACATTGTGAAAGATCATGAGTTTTGAAATGTTGCTAAACCCTACTTCTGCTGCAGAGCTAGACAGAGGGGGTATTTTGTTTCCATATTCAAATATTTAAATAGCCCTTACCTAAACCCTATGTTATTGGTATCCATTTGTAATTTCGAGAGAATTAAAAAAAATGTGTTTGTAAAATATTTAATAAGTATTAAAACAGGAAGCAGACAATCAGCAGACATGAATATGTTAAGCGATTTATAGGTCCTCTATCAGGGCCCGTGGTTATAAAACTTTTTCCATTCTCAATTCAAAATTTTCCCAAATTTCAATTTGAGATTAAAGCCATAATTCTGTTTTAAAACTCATTTTAATGTATTTACATAAAAGATAATAATAATAAGTTGTTATAGATAACAACTTATTAATATTATCTTTTATTTTCATACATTTATTTAAATTTAAAATTTGAGAAAATTCTCAGCTGAGCCTGAGAAAAGTTTTATAACCTCAGGCCCTGATACACCATACCAAGTTACAAGTTGCTGAGAAAAGTGCAGCGAAATTTTCCCAATGTACCATGCTTAGTTGAAAAATTAACTGGAAGAAGGAACAGATGGACCTAAATTTGGTAAGCAATGTATTACCATTCCAAGGTTACAGTTAAGTTCCAAAACAAACTTAAGTCAAAACAAGAGTACCACCTACAGGTGCCTACTTTTGCCTTCTGATTGCTGGATTGTGGATGAAAATCTAAACAAAAAAGGGGCTTAATTTGTGCGAAATGCATCTAGAGTTATCTCCCTTGATAGTACAGGTTACTCATTTGCTGGTGAATATGTGTGCCAAGTTTCAAGTGAATGATTTCGGTAGAATCACAAAAAATTCAAAGTTTTCACATGACAACAACAGCTGAGCTTAAAATAGGAAGTAGACATAAGGCAGACATGAATTTCGTAAGTGATATAAAGGACCTGTATCTGAAACACCATACCAAGTCTAAAGATGCTGTGATTTGTAGTTCTTCAGAAATTGTGAAAAAGATTTGCCATTGTACTATGCTTAGTAAGAAAATATCTAAGTTGTAAAACCGCAAGTAGATATTCAACTAACCTAATATCAGTAAGTGAAGTATGGGACCTCTATTTGATACATCATTACAAGGTTTAAGTAATCGGGAACCTTCAGCAATTCTACAGAATAGACCTCACAAATAATACAGGCTCAGACATGAAAGCGTGTCATATTGCTCATGGATTTTTGTGACGTCACAAACATTACTGTAGACGACGTTGTGAAAAACAAAATTAATGAAAGGTTTAAAATGGACATTTTATAATTTGATAACTAAACTCATATTGTTACTGCGCTTTGTCATCAAATTATAATATGCCCAAAAGATCTCAACAGAAATCTGATAGTCTGAATAAACGAAACATATTTTTCTTCAAGTGTATTAACTGAAGTACCAGCATAAACCGAATTACTTAAACAAGAGGACCATGATGGTCCTATATCGCTCACCTGAGTATGTCACTGATAACTTGTCAACCATGTTATGAAAACCCAAATTTGTTTGATGTACATTAAGGTTGGTTAAAATTCTTCCTATTGCAACTTGATTTTTTTAAGTTTCGTAAATTTTCAACTTTTCTCTTATCGTGGCGTATTCTTTTAATAACTTTTGAAGACCTTCACCCAAGGAACATCCCTGCCAAGTTTCAGCTTGATTGACCAAGTGGTTGAGAGGAGAAGAATTTTTTCTATGAATTTTTAGCTATTTTTCAGACTTTCTCTTACCATGAAAAACTAGAACTTTTGATGAAATTAAATTCTTTTAACAACTTTTGAAGACCTACACCCAAGGAACATCCCTGCCAAGTTTCAGCTTGATTGGCCCAGTGGTTTAGAAGGAGAAAAAATTTTTCTAATATTTTCAGCCATTTTCGACCATTTTCAGACTCTCCGTTACCATGGAAACAAGAGTTTTTGATGAAATTAAATTCTTTTAACAACTTTTGAAGACCTTCACCCAAGGAACATCCCTGCCATGTTTCAGCTTGATTGGCCCAGTGGTTTAGGAGGAGAAGAATTTTTTCTAAGATTTTCGGCCATTTTGGGCTATTATGTAACCATGGCAACCAGAGTTTTTGATGAAATTAAATTCTTTTCACAACTTTTAAAGAGCTTCACCGAAGGAACATCCCTGCCAAGTTTCAGCTTGATTGGCCCAGTGGTTTAGGAGGAGAAGATGTTTAAAGAAATTGTTGACGGATGGACAGACGGACGGACAGACGGACGGACAGACAGACGGACGGACGACGGACAGTGAGTGATCACAATAGCTCACCTCGAGCACTTTGTGCTCAGGTGAGCTAAAAATGACCCAAAATTACTGCACTTATGTCCGATGTTCTGAATGAGGTACAAGTAGCTGAGATTCATAGTTGCTGAGAAAAGCTCAACAAAGGATTAACTAGTATACCCACCTCTTCTTTGTTACGCTGCCATTTTGTAACCCATAACTACATCTACACTGTTAGGGTGATGACTAAATGAATTAGAAACCATTGTGACAAATGAAGAAATTGCTTATAAAAAACATTTTTTGAATTATCTTCATTGTTTGCTTCCAAGATGGAGATTTTAAAACTTTCATCAATTCAAACTTTTCCTGCGAAACTCAACTTTTCTAACCCTTGTCATGCTGAACCGAGAATATTCCTGCCTTGGCAGGAGCTATAGACAAACATCAGCCTGCACATATGTGCAGTCTGAGGTTAGTCTATACCACCCGTTTCTCACTTTCAAACCAGAATTGTCAAAAGATTTAGATTTTCAAATAAAAATTGACCTACACTTGGTACTTTCATTGTTTTTTGCCCTTTGATTTTGATGAAAATTTTTAGCCAAAATTTATTCAGCATGACAAGGGTTAAAAATGGACCAGTCTAAATTCTGTCGCCTGAAAAAGGGTTTAAGCATCAGAGCTGCAGATAGAAGGAGTATTTGGGTTTTCAATTTTAAAAATTTCATAATTCCTTACTTAAACACGAAGTTGTTTCCCTCATTTGAAACGTCTCTTGGAGGTGATTCAAATATGTACCCATAACATAGGGTTTCATTTGGAAATAACATTTTTAAACAGGCTAAATGCCCTCTTATCTGGACCCCTATGCATAGAAGAATAATTCCTCACCATTAATTGTACAGTTTTCAGAAGGATAAGACCAACCCTCTGGAGTATTCTCACATGTAATTTTGACAGTTCCGCTTACAGAGTAGCCTTCACAACAGTTCAGTACGGCAGTGGATCCTTCAGTTGTATTGCCAGTAACAAGGACATAATCACCATTAGGGGCCACAGGGGGACACTCACAGTCACCTGTAAATATACTGAAGTTTATCACTCAAAATGACTTTACAATTCCTAGACTCAATGTTTAATACCACATGGTTTAGAAATAGTATTTCAAGGAATCCAAAGGGAATTCAATTTATTCTGCATTATTTTCACAACACTTTATTTTGAATCTTCTGTCAGTTGACCCTCATTAAGAAAACATATAATAAGAGAAACAGGCTACAATCTCACTATTCCTCTTTTACACCTCATCTAAAATATCAATAGAAACATCAAGGACAACAGAGAGTATAACAATGTGTACAAGAAGTCATACAAAAATACTTACAAATACATTCTGTATTTGGACAAGACCGATTTCCATTCATCATACAAGTATTACACACTTCTGTTGATGCTGGAGTATATCCATGATCACACACACAAAATACTTACGAACACATTCTGCATTTGGATTTTACCAATTTCCATTTGTCTTACAAGTAATACACACTTCTGTTGATGTTGGAGTATATCTATGATCACAAACAAGAGACACAAATATACTTACGAACACATTCTCCATTTGGATAAGACCAACTACCATTTGTCATACAAGTAATACACACGTCTGTTGATGTTGGAGTATATCCATGATCGCAAACAAGGGATGCTGGTTTACCAACTGTTGTTCCATGAGATGCCACATAAGTTCCATTTGTTACCATGGGTAAAGTGCTTCCACAATCTGAAAGAGATCCACTAAACCCTTACCTAGCAGAACTATAACATTTTGAAAATGGTACTTTGTTGTGTCTATTAGTATGGACTGTTTCATCACTCAAAAAATTAAAATTTGGCTTGAAGTAATCAGACAACTAATAGTAGGGAAACAAAAAAGTCTCAGCCTCCTCTTAGTGTTGAACCTAGGACCCAAATGGGACACAGAGGGCCAGGATGGCCCTAAACTACTCACCTGAATTTTTTTTTTGTTCAAGAAATGCCACCTGTTCCAGATAACATTCTAGAAAAGTTTAATAAGTTGATCCATTGCAACCATTTATGGAGATGTCACTCAAAGATTTGATAGGGTGTGCCAACCTTCCAAATCATATTTATGGAGCCAATCAAAAATTCAGCAAGCAATTTTTGTAAGGTTCACACAAAGAGCATTCTGGCAAAAATTGTATTGAAATTGGCCCATCAATTCAGGAGGAGTTGTCGTTTGAAAATTTCAGAGGAAAGAAAGGCCCCACCTTGCCGCATCATCTTTATAGGCCAATCAAAATTAATTTTTTTTAAAGAATCATCCAAGGGAACATTTAAGCAAAATTTCATTTAAACATGCCCAGGGAGTTAGGAAGAGTTGTTGATTTCAAAGTGAAAAATCTTTAATTGCCCTGTTTCAACCGTATTTACGGACCAATAAAATCTCTGTGATAATTTTGGAACATTCAGTGAAAAAAGGCCCACATTGACAGCCCATATTCACGGGCCAAGCTGAATTTCAGTAACAATATTTGAAATGGGTCCCAAATGGGTATTCTGGCAAAACTTCATTGCAAATGGTAAAACAGTTCAGGAGAAGATGCCATTCAAATTTTGCTAATAATTTTCAAAGTAATATTTCAGATAAGTTTCATAGAAATAGGTCCTGTGTTTTAGGAAGATATGTTGTTCAAAGATTTCATAGATTAATGAGGTCTAAAACTGTCACAAGAAACGCCTGTTATACTGCTGGATCTTCAAGTATGGAAAACAACAAAGTAAAATAACTCAAAAATAAAGCCAGGTTTCAGTTTCAATTCTTTTGCATTGAAGGGGTGATCATGAAAAATAACCCGTCTTTGGAAGGCCAATTAAAAGGCCCCACCCTGCCACACCATTTTCATAAGCCAATCGAAATCTTGCAAAATAAAAAAATGAAGAGAGCCACCATTCACATTCTTGTAAAATTTCATTAAGATGGACGCAGTGGTTTAGTTACAGATGTTGTTTAATGATTTCATAGTGAAACAAGAGCCGTCAGAGACGGATTATGCTCCCCGAATAAGGCATTGTCACAAAAACAAGAGCCATGTTGGACATAGACATCCTCCGCGAAGAAAGCTTGATAGTAAACTGAGGCCTAATAGATTAAAGATTCTTTTGTACTGTCAGAGATTTACCTCCTATAAAATCCAAGTATTAAATATAATAAAGCAAAGGGCAATAACTCCAAAATTATGCAAGCAAGAGTTGTAGTTCTGGTGTATTGCACTTCTCCTCTATGAGATCTATCCATCCATAAAAATACAAGTTGATAGCTATTATACTTTCGGAGATATGCTCCAGACAAAATCTAAGTATCAAAAATAACAAAGGGCAATTACTCAAAATTATGCAAGTAAGAGTTGTAGTTCTTGTGCACTGCACTTCTCCTCCATGAGATCTTTCCACCCATAAAGTTTCACGTTGATAGCTATTATACTTTAGGAGATATGCTCTGTGGTCAGATTGCAAGGATTCAAATAAGGTGTTATCTTATACAGCCACCATAAAGATAACAAACATTAAACCCCCTTTTTGCATGACATACTTTTAGACACAAATTTCAAATAGTTTATGGTAAAGGGCATCTGATTTGCTACTCAAATGTGAAATTTCATCAAATTCTGAGCATAGGATTAGGAGAATTGAAAGAATAACTGTATTTTACACGCAAATGAAAAGGTAACAAACATTTAGCCCACATTTTCCATGATATATTATTTTTAACGATAGTTCCAAATTGTTTATGGTAGAGGGCATCTAATTTGCTACTCAAATATGAAATTTCACTAAATTCTGACTGTTAGACTAGAAGAAATTTGGGAAAAACTGTTTTTTACCCTAAGTCCCCTTTTCAGGTGATGAGGCCTGAAATCCAAAAACCGTCACAGATACATCATCACTATATCATAGGGAGTTCACATGGTAAGTTTCATTTGATTTGGCCCTAGGGTTTATCAGAAATAGGGGGGGACAGGCGGACGGATAACTGTATTTTACACGCAAACATAAAGGTAACAAACATTTAGCCCCCTTTTTCCATGATATAATTTAATTTTTTTACATTAATTTCAAATTGTTTATATTAAAGGGCATCTGATTTGCTACTCAAATATGAAATTTCACTAAATTCTGACTGTTAGACTAGGAGAAATTTGGGAAAAACTATTTTTTTACCCCTTTTTTACCCTAAGTCCCCTTTTCCTGTGACAAGGCCTAAAATCCAAAAATCGTCAAAAATGCATCATCACTATATCATAGGGAGTTCACATGGTAAGTTTCATTTGATTTGGCCCAAGGGTTAAGGAGAAATAGTTGGGGACGGACAGATGGATAACTGTATTTTACACGCAAACGTAAAGGTAACAAACATTTAGCCCCCTTTTTCCATGATATTTTTTTTTTATGTTAGTTTCAAATTGTTTATATTAAAGGGCATCTGATTTGCTACTCAAATATAAAATTTCACTAAATTCTGACTGTTAGACTAGGAGAAATTTGGGAAAATCTGTTTTTTACCCTAAATCCCCTTTTCCCGTGATGAGGCCTAAAATCAAAAAACCGTAATAGATGCATCATCACTTTATCATAGGGAGTTCACATGGTAAGTTTCATTTGATTTGGCCCAAGAGTTAAGGAGAAATAGGTTGGGACGGACAGACGGATGGACAGACGGAATAACAGACAGGCAGACAGACACACGAAGCGGGGGCTATATGCTCTCCCTTCGGGGAGCATAAAAAGCCCCTCCTGTCATATTAAAAGGCCAATCAAATTCTGGCAAATAATTTTCCAAAAGGGTCACACTAGGAAAATTTGCAAAGAAATTTGCAAAGAAGTTTAGAATGTCATTTAAAGACTTCATGGCCCATTGATTCAGGAGTAAATTTTGTTTGAAGATTCCATAACAAAATCATGCCCTGTGCAGCCTGGGCACAATGGCACTAATGGCACAATGCAAACAATTCTAAAAAGGCTAACCAAAGAGACACTTTGACGAAATTTCATTGAGATTGGCCAAGTGGTTTTAGGAGGAGATGTTTTCTATAGATTTCATAGTAATAAAAAAAACTACTGTACCACGCCAATATTTAAGGACCAATCAAGTTTTTGAAAAGTGTCACCCAGGGAAACTCTTACAAAATTTGAGTGAAATTGGCTCATTGATTCAGGAGATTTTTTTCAATCATTTAATAGTAAAACAAAATGGCAAATTGTTACAAGATAAGCTCTTTACACTGCTTGATGTTCAAGTGTGAAAACATTAAAGGGAAATTACTCATGACAAAGTAATGCTCTGGACAAAGAAGTGAATGAGGCCTGCCAACTTATCAATTTGTCAAATTTGTCAACTTGAAATTTGTATGGTACACAGCATCACAAAAAAATCTAATGCCATAACATATAAATGTGTAACAAGAGTTGTCCACGGACAACGTAGCTCGCCCAAACAGCTGCTTGTCACAAACAGCGCTTGACCGAAGACCGAAGTTCAAAGTGGTTTCTTTCAATGTTAAAGTCCATGATCTAATATATATCTGTTTGAGTAGTTATTAAGAAATATAAAAACTTTTTTTGTTTTAATTGCATGTATACGATTAGGGTAAAGTGAAAGCCTACAAGCAGATGAGGTTACCAATGGAATTTCTTTGTATCAAACATGAAGTTTTTCTTTAAAAATTTTCTAAGTCCACAAAAGGTCAAGATCAAGGTCAAATTGTGAAGGACCTTGGTCTCTGTAGAAGCCTATCACCTAGTGAGTATGTGTATGAAGTAATAATGTCCCTGAGTAAAGCATTTAGAAAATATAAGCAAGGTCAAATTTTTGGTTAAAGTTTTTCAGTTTAAGTTTTTCCAAGTCCATAAAAGGTCAAGGTCAAGGTCAAATTGTCAAGGCCCTTGGTTTCTGGTGAAAGCCTTTCATCTGGTGACTATGTATATGAAGTAATGAAGTCCCTAGGTTAAAGCATTCAGAAAATATAAGCAAGGTTAAAGTTTTTGGTAAAAGAATTTTGGTTAAAGTATTTCTAAGTTTATAAAAGGTCAAGGGCAAATTATCAAGGAACTTGATCTCTCACAAAAGCCTATCACCTAATGAGTATGTATATGAAGTAATGATGTCCCTAGGTTAAAGCATTCAGAAAATAATAAGCAAGGTTAAAGTTTTTGTTTAAAGTTTTCAGTTAAAGTTTTTCTAAGTCCACAAATGGTAAAGGTCAAGGTCAAATTGTGAAGGACCTTGGACTCTGGTGAAAGCCTATCACCTGGTGAGTATATATATGAAGCTATGATGTTCCTAGGTTAGAGCATTAAAAAAATAAATGCAAGGTTAAAGTTTTTGGTTAAAGTTTTTTGGTTAAAGATTTTCTAAGTCCACAAAGGGTCAAGGTCAAGGTCAAATTGTCAAGGACCTTTGTCTATGGTGAAAGCCTATCACCTAATGAGTGTGCATATGAAGTAATGATGTCTCTAGTTTAAAGCTTACAGAAAATATAAGCAAAGTTAAAGTTTTTTTGGTTAAGGTTTTTGGTTAAAGTTTTTGGTTAAAGTTTTTTTGAATGGGTCAAGGTCACAGTCTAAAGGTCATTTCGACATGGATGTTGGTCTCAAATGAAAGCCTATGCCCTAATGAGTGTTTCTGTAAAAAATAAAGCCTCTAGGATAAATATTGATAGAAATAAAAACTTTAACCTAATGCGGACGCCAACACCGACGCTGACGCCGACGCCAACATCCGAGGGTATGACAATAGCTCTTCCGAGACTTTCGTCCCGGGCGAGCTAAAAAAAGATATAGTATTTTATTTTAACAAATATTTTTTTCATAGATCTTAGCCTATGGTTGTAATATTCAAGAAAACTGTTTCATGTGCTTGAATATTTTCATTCATAAAACATATGTAATATTTCACAAGAGAAATAGAAGTCGGACATTTAGTTTTTTTAGGCTGTGGTAATTTCTGCAGATGCTTGCAAGGGCGTCTGTGTGTTGACATTCTAATCAAAAGAATTTTGATAGTCATTCTCAGAGTTTAAATGATACCATTTCTTTCATTTTCTATTGCAAATTCTTGAATATTCAAGACAAACCTATGGCTTCTTAGACTTACAAAGTTTTTGCTTTGACCTTAATATGTGTCTTTGGAAGTCTTTTCAAGATTTCTGCCAAGTTTAGTCAAAATCCCCTCGATCAGTTTAGGAGGAGATGTTTAAACAAAAGTTAACACACAGACAGACACATGCACCATGGACACAACACAGTGATAATATTTCCCTGGCCTCCGGCCAGTGGAGCTAAATATTAATGAACTTGTGTGCATAAATATTCTTTGAATGTGTGTCAGAACAATCTGCTTGCATTGACAGCTATGTTATATGACAGGTTCTACCTGTCCTCAATAATAAGAGTTGTCCTCAGAAACGTAGTTCCCCCAAACTGCTGCTTGTCATAAACAGTTCTTGACAAAAGATCAGATGTCAAGGTAAATTTTCAGAAATTTAGCATAGCATTATGAATCAAATCGGAAACAAAAAAACTCAAGGAATTCCAACACATTTACCTTCAAGTTCCTTTGGCCTTCCAAAGAATTGTGGAATAATTTTGTCTGCCAATGAACTGTTTTCTAGAGCTGTTCTTTATGAACATAGAACACTCTTAAAGCCATACTTAGTTTTGTAGCCCCAGTAACATTTTTGATGGGCTATGGACTGCCAAAATGAGCCATATTCACATTATATTTAACTAGGCAAAAAGTGACATGGGTTATAACCACACATGGTTGGTATTTTAATTAGGTCATCCATAGGTCATTCATAATATTGCCTGCAAAACAAAGTGGTCTTGCCTTGATTTTACCACTATGTTGTATAGGTGTGCTCCATACACACTTTTGATGCTTCTGCACTGCATTGTTCAAAAGCTTGGTTAATAAGATATTTCTTAAATCTACATTAAGTATGGTATCAGTTACTGGTCTGAAACTAATTTTTAAGAAACATCAGATTTCAATTTATCAGTTACTGAATCATGAAAAGAGTTTTAGATAAAATGAGGTATTGTTTATAACCAAAATTTTCATTTTTCAGTTCTATTGGCCACATGCCATCATTGCATTCAATTGTGCTGTTTTCCCATATGGGGTTTCTGCTATTGTAATTCTTTACTTAATCTTTGCATGCCATACTGAATGGGATAAAACTACATACTGAAGTCTGTCGGCAAAATAGCATTCTGGACTTTCAGTCCTTTGATTCCAAGTAAAAGTTGATGATCTAATATATAAATTTTTGAGAAGTAATAAAGAAATATAAAAAAAAAATCATTTTTGTTTCAAGTACAGATAGATGGTTAAGGTAAAGTAAATGCATTACACAATGAAGTTACTAAATCAGGGGGGTGATGTCCTTAATTGGAGCCACCAGCTCTGAATTCAATATCATGTGTAGAATATCTGCACCATGTGTGACTCTGATTATATAGATGTAAACATTTCATTTTTTTAAATGAAAAATTGGGAAGGGGGTTGGAATTTCCTCATTTATATCGCATTCTATACATTAACCACTAAAAATTTGAATGCTTTTCGACCAGTTAAACTTTTTGCCATGTTAATATACTCAAGAAATACAAGAACCTCATTGGATTTTGTTCAAAATGATTTTTCTAAGAGCAATCTTGAGCCCAGAATGTCAAAACATGTGGTTTCACCTCCAAAATGCAATATTCTTAACAGAATTCATAATGTATACCATTATTTTTATTGTGAGAGTTTTAACAAACTTGAAAGCCATGAATGGCTTGAGTTGCTCCACAGGCTTGAAATTCTCGTAAAAGCAAATAAAAGTTTTGACTAGATTTTTAGATATTTTGGGTTCTACTGATGTTGAAAATGATTTTCAAAGTTTCAACTATATAACATGTAGAGAAATGACCTCCACCCAAAAGACAAATTTTTCATCCTATCAAAACAATTTATGGCTGCATGATAATGGGTCACCCAAGGATCATACCAATGAAGTTTGATTGATATCCATCATTTACATTCTAAGAAAACGATTTTCATAGTTTCCACTATATAACATATTGAGAAATGACCTCCACCCATAAAATACATCCAAACACAATAATTTTTAATAGACTGATAAAGGGTCACTCAAGGATCATTCCAGTGAAATTTGGTTGATATCCAAAAATTAGTTTCTAAGAAAATGATTTTCAAAGTTTCCACTATAATACATATAGAGAAATGACCTCCGCCCATAAAAAAAATGTCATCCGATCACAATAATTTTTGGCTGCATGATAATGGGTCACCCAAGGATCACACCAAAAATGTTTGATTGAAATCCATCACTTACATTCTGAGAAAATGGTTTTGAAAGTTTCCACTATATAACGTATCGAGAAATGACCTATGCCCATAAAATACATATTTTTCCATCCGATCACAATGATTTTTTGTAGACTGATTAAGGGTCACTCAAGGATCATTCCAGTGAAATTTGGTTGATATCCATTAATTACATTCTGAGAAAATGATTTTTAAAGTTTTCACTTTATAACATATAGAGAAATGACCTCTGCCCATAAAATGAACATTTCCATCCAATTACAATAATTTTTTGTAGACTGATAAAGGCCATCCTAGGATCTTTCATGTAAAATTTAATTGGTATTCATTGATTAGAATCTGAGAAAACTCAATTTTTACCATATTTGGAAATTAGCCACGCCAATTAAATCCACGTTTTTTTCATTGGATCAAAATTTCTTGAACAACTTTGAAAGAGGGTTACCCAAGGATCATTACTATGAAGTTTGGTTGAAATTCATCCAGTAGTTTCTGAGGACAAGATTTTTAAAGAAAAAGTTTACGACCAGACGCACAGATGCACATAAAGACGGACACATGTACGGATGGACGCATGCACGACAGACACAACGCCATGACAATAGCCCCAGTGGCTTTCAGCCATTGGAGCTTATAAACCACAATATTCTACCCTAATGTACTTTCCAACAATATCAGAAGATCAAAGAAAATAGTTTGGTTCCAATTATAATGTTGATTGGCTCCAATTGTGTACTCTGGTTCTGAGGTTGTGGAGTGTATTCTTCTTCCATATACCCTAACCTCCTTCGATATGAAGGTTCTGAAGTTTATGCAGGTTTCATGGCGCGATTCTTTCTTGTTATATCACGACACACGTTATCAAAATTATGTCTCACCTCTTCTCATTTACTTTTACATGATGAAGGCTATGACCTTGGTTGGCACCCTAGATAAGGATGTCCTTTTTTATCTTATAACTATACAAATATCCGTGTGAAAACATCCTGTATGATATTTTTTTATGATTCACATAGTTATTTTTAGAACAATGATATTAGTGGTTATTTTTAGAAACTTGCATTTCAGTTTAAAACATGGATGAAAACAAGACAAATAGAGGTAATAAGATAAATACAATACATACTTAGTGTATAAAATGAAAATAAATATCTAACTTGGTTGTAAAAATTGATAATTGTTTCGGCAGAGTTTTGACAATAATCAATTCTCCCAGATATTTTAATTCATACAAAACACTAAATACGTATTATATTTTTTATTATTGCAACGTCTCAAAAAAGGTACAGTTGAAAAATAATTAAAAAATCTCACCATTAATTGTGCAATTTTCAGAAGGATAAGACCAACCCTCTGGAGTATTCTCACATGTAATGGTGACAGTCCCGCTTACAGAGTAGCCTTCACAACAGTTTAGTATGGCAGTAGATCCTTCAGTTGTATTGCCAGTAACAAGGACATAATCACCATTAGGGGCCACAGGGGGACACTCACAGTCACCTGTAAAATCCGATAAATAAGAAGTGTAAATCTTTCCTGACCATCACTTGTCACAAAACATAAATAAACTTTGATGAAAAGGAAATTATTTTTGTTCTCAAAGAAATTTTTGACAAAAAGTCTCTGGAAGCATAACAAGAGAACCATGATGGTCCTATATCGCTTACCTCACTTGATCCCTTGGTAATCACATGATTAAGATTGGTAGATGTCCACTAACATTTAATTTGTATCGAATATCAATTCCTGAGGACCCTTTTAAGAAATTGATTTATGAACATTTCTGACTTTGTTTCTATGAGAGAGGATTTAATCTACAGCCCTTCTTTAAGATACCAACTAAACCATGTTCACCTAGATATCATGTAGAAAAAAACATTTTGATAAATTTCAATAAAAAGTGAGCAGAAATTGTGGACAAAAAAATCAAAAATAACTTTTACCCAGCATTACTAATATTGTAATATGAATTCATATTATCAAGATGAAGATCGAGAAAATAAAAAGACCTTAAGAGCCAGGGTTTGACAATAAGGCGATTTCAAGACTCCTTGTTTACTAGATAGGACTTCTCCATTTTGCAAGGAAGTAGACCATTGAACTCCCAGGATTATATGAGAAATTTTAACAAACAAATGCACAGATATGTTTCCTTTCGGCCCTTGTCAAAGCTGTAGATGAAAAGTCATTGAAGATTTGCTTGCATTTAAAAGTATTATCAAAGAAACCATCCATTTATGGGGAGAACTTGTGGAAAAGAAGAAATTGCTTTTAACAAGAAATCCTTCTTTTCCACAATGATCTTCAAATATGAAACTGGCACTCTTTACTTTGAGCTTGGACTCCTTAACTTCATACTCCTTATTCACAGATGAAAGTGTCGATCCGCAAGAGATTTGACCTTCTGATCTTACCATATTCTTAATTTTTTGAAATAATTTTGAAAAAAAATGACCTACAGATTATATACATGTATATGAAATTCTGTCCAGTACTTAAGGATCAGAAGATTTTTTAGTACTTGTTTACAGGCAGACAGACAGATAAAAAGACAGATCACAGACATCAACCAATTGCAATAGATCCCCTTTAGAGCTTTCGGCTTATGTGATCTAAACAAGAGGGACAGACTGGCCCTAAACCTTTCACCTTAATCTTTTGGTACAGCAGAAGTTTCATTCTGGCATAGGCTTCATTGACATTGGAACATTGGTTAAGGAGTTGTTGTTCAAAGATTTGATTATGAAATAGTCCCCTTTTTAGTTATTGAGAGTTTTTTTTTAAAAGGTCACCGAAGGCACATTCTGGGAAAGTTTTATTAACCAGTGGTTTTGGAGGAGATTTTGATAAAGAAATATTGGAAATGATATCCTGTGTCAGGATTTTTTAAAACATTTTTAGATTCATCATGAATATGCTCAATCACATACATCTGTGCCTGTGAAGCAATTTTTGAAGGTAGAGAAGGTAAGGATTTTTTCTCACCCACCATACTCCCGGGGTCCAGATAAGAGGGGGTGAAGCCAGTCTAAAATCTTTATTTCCAAATGAAACCCTATGTTGTGGGAACTCAATGAATCGTCTTGTCGAGACGTTTCAAATGAGTACCAACAACATAGGATTTGAGTTAGGAAATATTTGAAAACCAATATACCCCCTCTATATGTAGCTCTGATACTCTTGGGATATAGCCCCATACAACTATGATACAAGTTCTGACAGGCTTTTGGCTCAACCATGAGTCAATGCCTCTGAGGATTACCACAATCAGAGCTCCATGACACATTTCAGAAAAGGGTGCAGAGATTGAAGTTGTGTCTTTCAAATCAAACAGAATACTTTGAATCAAATACTTTTGAGATATTATACAAACAAGAGTCCCAAGAGGGCCTGTATCGCTCCACTGGCTTTCAAATCTTTAGACTTTCATTAAATAAAGCTTACTTTAAATGAATACATTAACACTCCAAAATCTCCTAAGACCTATTTAGTAATGATTAAATGGTTCTGGTCCACGATTGCACCAAAATACTCAATCAACCTGCAACTATTGACAAATCTTATTAAAACATAAGGTTCAGTTCAGAAGATGTCGTTCAAAGATTACAGGCTCAAAATAGGCCCCACCTGACATGCCTATTTATGGACCAAACAAAATTTCTTGATCAATTAAAGTAAATAGTCACCCAAGAAACATTCTGGTAAAGTTTCATTGAAATTGGCTGAGTGGTTCCGGAGGAGATATCGTTCAACGTTTTTGGCCTCAATATAAGCCCCCCCCTGCCACGCCAAAATTTATAGGCCTATCAAAATGTAGCAAAAAACTTTTGAAAAGAGACACTCAAGGAACATTCTGGTAAAGTTTCATTGAAATCAGCCAAGTGGTTCAGGAGAAAATATCATTTGAAAATTTGGGGCTCAAAATAGGCCCAGCCCTGCCACGCCCATATATTTAGTCCATTCAAAATTTCTTGAACAATTTAAGTAAAGGGTCATCCAAGGAACATTCTGTTAAAGTTTCTTTGAAATCGGCCCAGAGGTTCAGGAGGAGATATCGTTCAAAGATTTTGGGCTCAAAAGAGCCACGCCCATATTTATGGACCAATCAAAATTTCTTGAACAATTTAAGTAAAGGGTCACCAAAGGAACATTCTGATAAAGTTTCATTGAAATTGGCCCAGTAATTCAGGAGGAGATGTTGTTCAAAGATTTTGGGCTCAAAAGAGCCACCCCCTGCCACGCCCATATTTATGGACCAATCAAAATTTCTTGAACAATTTAAGTAAAGGGTCTTCCAAGGAACATTCTATTGAAGTTCATTGAAATCGGCCCAGTGGTTCAGGAGGAGATGTCGTTCAAAGATTTTGGGCTCATAAGAGCCACGCCCTGCCACGCCCATATTTATGGACCAATCAAAATTTCTTGAACAATTTAAGTAAAGGGTCACCAAAGGAACATTCTGATAAAGTTTCATTGAAATCGGCCCAGTAGTTCAGGAGGAGATGTCGTTCAAAGATTTTGGGCTCAAAATAAGCCCCACCCTGCCATGCCCATATTTATGGACCAATCAAAATTTCTTGAACAATTTAAGTAAAGGGTCACCCAAGGAATATTCTGTTAAAGTTTCATTGAAATCGGCCCAGTGGTTCAGGAGGAGATGTTGTTCAAAGATTTCGGGCTCAAAATAAGCCCTGCCCTGCCATGCGCATTTTTATGGGCTAAGCAAAATTTCTTGAACAATTTAAGTAAAGGGTCACCCAAGAAACATCCATGCCAAGTTTCATTGAAATCGGCCCAATGGTTTGGGAGGAGAAGATTTTTAAAGATTTCAAAGTGAAAAAATGCCACGCCCTGCCACGCCCATATTTGGGGGCCAATCAAAATTCTTTGAACAATTTAAAAAGGGGGCCACCCAAGGATCATTTCTACCAAGTTTCGTTAAAATCCGCCCATTGGTTTGGGAGGAGAAGATGTTTAAAGAAAAAGTTTACACACGGACGGACGGACGCACGGACACACGACGGACACTCCGCCATTACAATAGCTCGCTGGCCTTCGGCCAGTGGAGCTAAAAATAACATAAAAAACAACCCTAGTAAAATTTGATACTGAGAATGAAACCATTTTCCATTTGTCATCCAAATAATGTACACTGTTCACACACAAAATATACTTACGAACACATTCTCCATTTGGATAAGACCAACTACCATTTGTCATACAAGTAATACACACATCTGTTGATGTTGGAGTATATCCATGATCACAAACAAGGGATGCTGGTTTACCAACTGTTGTTCCATGAGATGCCACATAAGTTCCATTTGCTACCATGGGTAAATTGCTTCCACAATCTAAACAAGATAAAAGAAATTAAAATATTTCTATTGCTGTAAAAGCAACTTTTCAAATATTTTGTCTTACTTAAGGGAAACAAGAGGTATGTAGATAACAGTTCATGGTTTTTTTTATCCATTTGAACAGGATGAAAAATGGTCCTTTTTATTGATATGTTATCCAGGAAAAATTGCCTAATGACATTACTAGGAGATTTCAGCTGTTTAATCAAGTTAAACAAAAACAATAAGTTTAGACTTTTCCAAATTCAAAGATTTTAAACTGATAATTCAGCATGCACTTGATAAATTGATACATGGCCAAAACAATGTTATAGAAAAAAAGAGAGAATTTGCTTGAAAGAAGAAATTTCTGTTTAATAAATATATCCCCTTTCATTTTCTTCAATCCATAAACAAGTAATTGATTACATAAATGTGTACACAAATATGTACAGAGGATCAAATGTCTTTAAAAGAAATAACATAATTTTTCTCATTTCATGAATCAATATTGAGTTTTTGTAGAATTAGGGTTCATTTTATTGTCATTAAGGTAGGTTTTCCAGGACAACATATAACTTGTATTTCAAATATATCACAGTAGGTAGATTATCTTCTATCCATACTTTCTTGTTGTTTTTCTCGAAAATACAGCCAGAATATATCATACAAGCCACCAGTTTCCCATCCTACTCAGATGTACCATTAGCAAATTTATGGTAGATAAATTATGAATGGCATAATGTTGAATGAATGGAAATTGGGTTTGTTTGTTTGAATGGGTTTTACGCCGCTTTCAACAATTTCGCAGTTATATCGCGGCGGCCGGAGCACCTAACAATGGATTCCTGGTATTTCTTTTACCTGTACTACCATTACACCCTTTCCTAGCCTCCGACTGCTATCTCACATAGGTTTACGACTATCTACCCATTGGTGAGAGACAAACATCGGAAAGGATATTTGCCGCCACTGGGGATCGAACCCACAACTTCCAGGTTGGAAGTCTTTTGCCCAATGGAAATTGGGTAGCTGAGGATCTAACTCATGACTCCTGAATTGTGAGTAAAACACTTTACCAATCAATTGACCCCGACTCCCCTAGTTTTTTGCAAATTCTAGACTTATCATTTATGAGCCTGCGCATGACATTTCCTATGATTTCACATATATGCAAAGCAAAGACTCTAAACATCCACACAGTCTGACCAGAGTCTGTCACTTACAGACTATAGATTGGTAAGGTCAAAATCCCTCTTTTGGTGGTCAACAGATATTCTTATTACATGCTGTGGCTGTTCACTCTGCTGAACATGTGAGTCTCAAAAACCAATGATATTGTTAAGAAATGTCACACATGCTCATATATACATGTATTTGTATTGCCCAGCGTTAAGACAAAGTATTTGAAAACCCTTCATATGGTTTCTCATCTTGCAAGTGAGTTTACCTGAAATGTAGGGTTTTACTTGTCAAAGGTTTCATTAACATATTAAACTTAATGGTAGTGAATGACTTTTTGAGATTCACAATTTACGGATTTTCTGAGGCCCTGAGCTGCTGTCATAGCACAGTGGTAGCATGTCGACTATTATTTCAAAGGTCCTTTGTTTGATCCCTGATGGCGGCATTATCCTTTCTGACTATTTGTCTTCTTCAAATGGGTTGATTATCATAGAACTATGAGGTATAGCAGCTTGAGGCTGGGAAAGGTTGTAATGGTAGTCCTGGGGGATTAATACCAGGAATCCATTGTTAGGTACACAAGCCACCACAGGATAACTGAAAGATTGTTAAAGGTAGCGTAAAAACCAATGCAAACAAACAAGCCATGAAGTTTTAACCTACAAAAAGGTTGATCATTTATCAACAGACAAAAGGTTTTAAAATGTGACCTGTCTAGAGAAAAGGTACCACCTTTGAATTTTGAAAAGTGTTGAACCTTGTCAGATAGAAGATTTCTGAATTTGGATTGTTTGCTCACTCTTGCCATATAATAATAATTATTCTTGACATTCTGCCTCTAATCAATCTCTGCTTGAGTGTTCTCATTAGTACATTGTAGGAATGCTAGTTTCTCACCATTTATTGTGCAGTTTTCAGAAGGATAAGACCAACCCTCTGGAGTATTCTCACATGTAATTTTGACAGTTCCGCTTACAGAGTAGCCTTCACAACAGTTTAGTATGGCTGTAGATCCTTCAGTTGTATTGCCCGTAACAAGGACATAATCACCATTAGGGGCCACAGGGGGACACTCACAGTCACCTGATAAGAAAAAAAAGAATGTTTTTTATATACATGTACTGTGAATATCAGAAAAGCGATGTTCCCCAATTTTTAGGTGCTGCTATTGTTTTGCCAGTTGTATTGTCCGTATTGGAACTGAAATCATCAATATGAAACATAAGGGACCTGCATACATACTTTTAATTGGATGAAGATAGAGGGAATTAACTTAAATATTTTGTCCTTCCTTTGAAGTATCATGTTTAAAAACACATAAAATAAAACATATAAAGAATCTGTCATGAGATATCATTTGAGACAAGCTGTTCTAAACCTTGTTTAGAATAGAAATGTTATTAAGCAAGCCTTGGCGAGCTTAATAACTTTTCTCTTCCAGATAAGGTTGCATCAGCTTCACTCAAGAAAATCTCATGACATTTTCTTTTTTTTTCACATCGACAATTTTTTGTACATAATAAAACCAATTTGGAAAACCAGATGAAAGAAGAACTGCCATAAAGGTGCTTTAGATAATGTTGTGATGAAGTCCTTTAAAATGTGATTTTACACATGTGTAAGACAAGGATATCTCTGATGGCTGTTTGCAATAGAAGATGAAACAAGCTATGTGAAGAACTCTTTCGACTGTTTATCATCCATTTCATTCCTAGCTCTGCCATCCTACTAAGAATTAACATTATCCTACAATTTTGGGAGAAAAATCTGCAGATAGGAGGATTGAACCCACGACAATCCAACGGTCAAAGATAGAGATTCTGATGTGCAACCAACTATGCTATGAAAGAGGCTGTTGAAGATTACCCTAGAGTTGAGCTTCTTATTATAATATGACCTACGTTGCTGAAGTGAAATAACTCTGTTGAATGTTTTTGATATTACACGAGTGTTATTACACTAGTGGAATAACTATGCAAATGAGGTCAGAGCAAATAGCAAACGCTATTTTGTAACCACGAAAATGACATCATAATCTATGTTTTGTGACGTCATTTTTAAACGGTGTTATAAGTTTCGCAGAAAATTGAACCGTTGAATTTCAAGAATTTTGACGATTTTACGCTAAAATTTGGATCATATTATAAATAGAATATAAAATTTGTGCTCATAAAATACAGAATTTATTAAACTCGTCATCTAAAACAGCCTCGTTTTTATCTGTTTATAGATAAATCATTTAATAAATTCAGTATTCAATGACCACTCATTCAATACCCTCTATATATTACACTAGCACTCAGTGAGGTTTATACATTAAGGCTCCTTTGCCCCTGACATGAGTTGGAATGCAACCAAAATCAATATGGATCAAACTTGTGTCTAGAAGGCATGTTTTTATCAGAACAAAATTTCTTGAAAACTTTGAAAGAGGTTTACTAAAGAATCATTTATGAAAAATTTGGTTTATAGTTTCCCAATTGCTTCTGAGGAGAAGATTTTAAAAGAAAAAGTAATAACTGGACAAACCAATGCACTGACAAACGGATTAATGACTGTGGCAGACCCCTGACAATAGCCTTTGGGCAGAAGCTAGAAACAAAATTACTTTAGTTCAATAAAATCAAAGTTCTTCCACATTACATTACTACCATGGCCATCTTACAACACGAAAAACAATAATTCTGGTCATTATTGGAAAAGACAAATTTTCTTTATGCCAAGAACCCAATACAACCTCCTGTTGAAATAACCTAAAGCACAAACATGTGGAACAAAACACTTGCTCACATAAACACATTCTGCTTTCAAATAAGACCGCATCATACAAGTCATACACACTTTAGTAGATGCAGGAATATATATATGATCACACAAAAAAGACAAAAAATACTTACAACACATCCTGCATTAGGATAAGACCAATTAGTATCTGTCAAACAAGTAATGCACATTTCTGTTGATGTTTTAGTATATCTATGATAACAAACAAAAGACACAACAATACTTACGAACACATGCTACATTTGGATATGACCAACTACCACTTGTCATTCAAGTAATACACGCTTCTGATGATGTTGGAGTATATCTTTGATCCCAAACTAGAGACACAAATATACTTACGAACACATTCTCCGTTTGGATAAGACCAACTACCATTTGTCATACAAGTAATACACTGATCTGTTGATGTTGGAGTATATCCATGATCACAAACAAGGGATGCTGGTTTACCGACTGTTGTTCCATGAGATGCCACATAAGTTCCATTTGTTACCATGGGTAAATTGCTTCCGCAGTCTAGTAAGAACAAAAAGATTGAGAAAGTCAATAAAACATATTTGATAAAAAAATAAGGTAGATTATCACTTGATAATCTCACCACAAAAGCAGTGAAATCATCAAAAATTTATACTCTGCTTTTGTGCATTTATCCTATCTGACGTCATCTATGTGGGGCGAAATAAGTGACATCACAATGAACATTGCATAGCAATCACGTGCAAAATGACGCGCTTTACAAAAATATGTCCTAAAAGTTTCACATTTTGTCTCATTTTTGCAATAAAGATATAGAATAACTGTTTGTTTTTCGAGTAAGATTGATCAATATATCATTCTGTGAACAACAAAAGCTAAATTGAAAATAAAGCATTTGTTGTTCACTCAATGAATATAAATTGATCTTACACTGAAACAAACAATTATCCTCTATATATCTGTTATCCAGGAAAATCTGCTTAATGATATCACCAGGTAATTTCTTCTGTCTTACCGTGATTATACAGAACAAAAATTATTTTAGACTTTTCCACATTCAAAGAATTTAAACATTTACAAAATGATGAACCAAAGATTGAGACAAAGGGAGAAATTGCTTGAACATTTTTTTTATCTTATAAAGACCCTTGTCACAATATTTGCATAAACATCCTTAATTACTAGTTCAAATACTTTTTAAAATGAAATTCTCACCATTTATTGTGCAATTTTCAGAAGGATAAGACCAACCCTCTGGAGTATTCTCACATGTAATTTTGACAGTCCCGCTTACAGAGTAGCCTTCACAACAGTTCAGTATGGCTGTAGATCCTTCAGTTGTATTGCCCGTAACAAGTACATAATCACCATTAGGGGCCACAGGGGGACACTCACAGTCACCTGTAATAGAATCAAGACTTAAATGTTGAATTACAAGTTTCAACATCAATTGTTTTGTCTGTTTTACTTCTATTGTACAAGCATTCACACGTTTTCATTAAAACATGATTGTATAAACATTTTTCTAATTTTTTTTTCTGAATTTTATCTGAGTACTATTACAAACAATATAATTACAAATACAGGGCTTTTCATAGTAACAACACAATAAGATATGTTCATAGAACAAAAACAATTTGAGCCTGTTTGTGAGATTTCCAACAATTTCAAATATACCCAAACCACAGACTCTAACCAGCCTGTGCATCCCCACAGTCTGATCAGTCTTCACCATGTGTTTAGTAGATAGATAAGGTCTCATAGTATCTGTGCCATCAGGTAACTTTATATTTACAGTATGTGGGTGTCAACTCTACTCAATGTTTGTACCTCACAAACATTTCAAATTGAATTGTTGGTAATATTGCACACGGGCTCATTGTTTCTTCATGACCCTGACTTATAAAGACATTGATTTATGACAGGAACCATTTAGCAAAATATGAGCATTGTAAGTTGAATAATGTAGATGTTATTAGAAAGACAAACAGACATCAATTAAACAATATTTTCACAACCTATCAATGTATGGGCGTGAAAGTTTATTAAAGTATAACCCTATGAAAAAACATCTGCAACAGAAATACGAATGATTGCATTCTGCAGTTTGAATATGACCAATTACCATCTGTCATACAAGTTATACACACTTCTGTTGATGTTGGAGTATATCTGTGATCCCAAACAAGAGAAATAAATATACTTACGAATACATTCTCCATTTGGATATGACCAACTACCGTTTGTCATACAAGTAATACACAGGTCTGTTGATGTTGGCGTATATCCATGATCACAAACAAGGGATGCTGGTTTACCAACTGTTGTTCCATGAGATGCCACATAATTTCCATTTGTAACCATGGGTAAATTGCTTCCACAATCTACAAGTAAATTGATATTAGATATTGTAGTAAGGTATGAACCAACAATGCTCAAGTCAACGTAATTTAGCTATATTTGAATTATAGAGGCTGTCTGCTTTCTAATATCAAAGAAGGTTTCAATCTATGTTCCTATTTAAATTGAGTAAGCCTTGCCAAGCCAAAATAGGATCAAAGGGGCATGATATGAACAAAATCTGTAATGGTCCACTAGACAATACTGTAAAAAAAAGAGGCCCAAGAGGGCCTGTATCGCTCCACTGGCTTTAAAATCTTTAGACTTCCATTAAATAAAGCTTACTTTAAATGAATACATTAACACTCCAAAATCTCCTAAGACCTATTTAGTAATGATTAAATGGTTCTGGTCCATATTACACCAAAATACTCAATCACAATGAACCTGCAACCCTTGACCAATCTTATTAAAACATAAGGTTCAGAAGATGTCGTTCAAAGATTTCGGGCACAAAATAGGCCCTACCTGACATGCCCACATTTATGGACCAAACAAAATTTCTTGAACAATTTAAGTAAATAGTCATCCAAGAAACATTCTGGTAAAGTTTCATTGAAATTGGCTGACTGGTTCCGGAGGAGATATCGTTCAAAGATTTTGGCCTCAATATAAGCCCCGCCCTGCCACGCCCATATTTTTGGTCCAATCAAAATTTCTTGAACAATTCAAGTAAAGGGTTACCCAAGGAACATTCTGTTAAAGTTTCATTGAAATCTGCAAAGTGGTTCACGAGGGGATGTCGTTCAAAGATTTTGGGCTCAAAATAAGCCCCCCCCTGCCACGCCAATATTTATGGACCAATCAAAATTTCTTGAACAATTTAAGTAAAGGGTCACTCAAGGAACATTCTGTTAAAGATTCATTGAAATCGCCCGAGTGGTTCAGGAGGAGATGCGTTCTAAGATTTCGGATTCAAAATAAGCCCTGCCCTGCCAAGCCCATATTTATGGGCTCATCAAAATTTCTTGAACAATTTAAGTAAAGGGTCACCCAAGGAACATCCATGCCAAGTTTCATTGAAATTGGCCCAATGGTTTGGGAGGAGAAGATTTTTAAGGATTTCAAAATTTAAAAATGCCACGCCCTGCCACACCCATATTTGGGTGCCAATCAAAATTCTTTGGCCACCCAAGGATCATTTCTACCAAGTTTCATTAAAATCCACCAATTGTTTTTGGGGAAAAGATGTTTAAAGAAAAAGTTTACGCGCGGACGCACGACGGACACTCTGCCATGACAATAGCTTGCTGGCCGAAAGTGGAGCTAAAAATGAAAGTTGTTTGTCATCTGATTTCAGAGAAGAAAATTTTTGAAAACAATTATGTAAAATGGTAAATGCCCCCTCAGATCCAAAATATTAGCCAAGGGCCATGATATGAATAACTGTTTGTGTTTCACACCAAATATGAAAGCTGTGTGCCTTCTGGTTTCAGATATAAATATTTAAAAAAAACATGAGAAAAGCATGATATACATGTGTAGTTTGCAAACAGTTTGCACTGTTTTGTCATTGTGAACATAGGGTATATCTTGGTAATTTCTTGGTAAAATTCCAGAGGGTATCTGGATCACCACTAACCACTTTTTGGGCTGCATACAGAGCAAATACAGTGTTTTAAATGAGTGGTCTTGAAATACCAATTTTATTTAACATGTTATCTATAAACAGATAAAATTTATAGATTTTGAGCTCACCTGAACACAACATGCTCAAAGTTTGCTTTTGTTATCACCTCTAATCCATTGTGCATGGTGAGTTGTCAGTTGGAAGACATCAAACTATTTTTTAGAAATCTTCTCCTCTGTAATTACTGAGCTATTTCAACCAAACTTGGTAGGATAGTTCATGGGTGACCCTCATAAAAATTTGCTCATAAAATTTTAACATACCCCTATAATAAAGGTGATGCAGTTTTTGACTTAGAAATCTTTTAACATCTTCTCCTCAAGAACAATTTAGCCAATTTAGCAGAAATGTTCCTTGGGCAAACCTCCTTAAACCATGTTTTGGAAATTTGGATTGACCCACTGATATGGATGGGCAGGGCAGGCTGTATTTTACTTTGAAATCTTTTAATGTATTTGCCTTGAAAACCATTTCAATTTTGGCCTTTTTTTACTTTTCTTGGCATGAATGATTTTTGGGTTACCCTTTTCTAACTTTGTTCATGAAATATTGATAGACACAAAAAAAATATTGGAAACAGGGTATGGCATGTTATTCAAGTGATCAATTTTGGCCCTCTTTCAAAGGCGAATCCTCTTATAAAATATTGTTAATAAATAATCATAAGATTGAAACTACAGATTATTCAAGCTGTAGTTATAGTGTTTTGATAATTCACTAATGCTCAAATCAATTCGCCCTTAAGCTCTCATCTGACTTGGCTTGACCCAATTTGGAACTTGACAGAGATTTGATAGAGACAAACATTCTGACCGAATTTGGAACTTGACAGAGATTTGATAGAGACAAACATTCTGACCAAGTTCAAGATATTTGAGCAAAAAATGTGCCCCCTAGAGTACAGACAAGGTTTTTCTAAAATTTTACCCCTTGACGCCATTTTTTACTTCACCTGACCTACTTGACCAAATTTCGAGCCTGAGAGAAACATTCTGACCAAGTTTTCAAACATTGGGGCAAAAAAATCTGGCCTCTAAAGTGCACACAAGGTTTTTCTATAATTTGACCCCTTGACAACATTTTTTATCCCACTTGAGCTATTTTCAACCTTGACTGAGATTTGACGGAGATAAACATTCTGACTAAGGGCTCAATTTCAAAACAATCCCTCCACTCGACCTCGACTCATACTCGAAAAAGGCAGCCTTAAGGAACGCTCGAGGAGTCCTCCAGTTAGGTCGCCTCGAGTGACTAATTTGTATTCCGAGTTGTCAACCGCCCTCCACTTTCTCGAGGGACAAAAGAGTATCCCTTCATCCATGAAAGGCACGTGACTCTCGGTATTTACCGCAATTTTATGCAAATCAAAGTACTGAAAGTCCTGTTGGGGAACAAGTTTCATTCAAGTCAAAGCATTCCGAACTTTAGAATTGTAAATAGAAAAAAAGTTTTAAATGAAAATATATATGTGTTTAAAAGATAGAAGCTACTTCCGACGATCTAAATAAAAATTGGTTTCAATAGTGGCCATTTGAATGAGGGATAAATGTTTTAAAAAAAATTGTGGGAAATCGTTATTGGACATCTTGCGAAAACAACGCGAAACCACTTTCTATTTAAATGGAAGGTTGAAATCTTTCCCTCCGATACTTTTATACGCTTTTAACTTGGTAATGCGAATCCCAGTAGAAGATGTGAAAACTATATGTTTATATCTACCATCCCGTATAATTTTATATGCGGTTATTAAATAGGTATCTGTCAAAATGCCCAAATAGAAAGATGTTGTGATGTTCATATTTCTATAAAAATCAACATTCTGTCCACCCAAAGAAGAATGCCCAAAACATGCAATACATGTATTATCTCCTACATAGAAAAAGAAAGATTGCAAAAATAAGTCATTTTTTTCAGAGGCTAGATGGCAATGTTTTCGAATACAAGTCAAATTAACCCAGCACCATTGGTTGGGTGTGGATTTATGGAAAGTTCTTGTTATGAAGCAAAGCCAAAATTGTCTTTGATGACCGGATACTCAAATAAGTAAAACCAATTGCCTGTGTTTAGGGTGCAATATAACGTTTGCATATGTTTATCTATTGTCCAATACTACTTTTTATTTGAGTGGTATTCTAAAACGCGTGATTGAGTGGCGTTCAAGGACTGATCGCTGTTCCTCTAGAAACCCTAACTTTATCGAGTGGCCTCGAACCTACCTTACGTCCTGGAATACCAATCCGTCCTTAGCCATGAAAATCGTTCACGAAACGGACTGCACACACCAATTAAAAGTAATTATTTCGAGCAGTTCGAGTCGAGGAAAGCTGGAGGAACGTCTTGAAATTAGGCCCTAAGTTTCAAGACATTTGAGCTAAAAATGTGCTCCCTAGAGTGCACACAAGGTTTTTCTAAAATTTGACCAATTTTTGACCTCATTTGACCCAATTTCCAACTTGACCAAGATTTGATGGAAACAAATATGCTGATCAAGTTTCAAAACATTTGAGCCACAATTGTTGCCTAGAAAACACACAAGTTTTTTCTTAAATTTGACCCCATTTTTGACCCCAATTGTCCCAATTTTAAACTTGACTGTCATTTTATGGAGACAAATATTCTTACCAAATATCAAGACACTTGGGCCAGAAATGTGACCTCTAGAGTGCACCAAAGGTTCTTCTAAAATTTGATCCCTTGATTCCATTTTACACCCCACTTGACCCAATTTCAAACTTGATCTAGATTTGATGGAGACAAACATTCTGGCCAAGTTTCAAGACATTTGGGCAAAAAATGTGAACTCTAGAGTGAACACAAGGTAAAAGTTGAAGACAGATGATTGACAATGGATGCCAGACAGCACCCAATCACAATAGCTCCCCACGAGCACTTTGTGCTCAGGTGAGCTAAAAAGGGAAGCAGACAGAGCTTTGTCACAGTCCACTTTTTCACAGTCCTTTATTCCTTTATTCTAAATATTCTTATGTCACAGGTTGCCATCTGACAGCATTTTAATTTCAAGATCCCAGTTACACCTATGCTCTTGTGTGTGTTTTAGATTTCCAGTTTGATACAAATTTCCATTTATGTACACAAATTAGATATTCTATTTGCGAAAAATTGCCCAAAATTTTGAAATTAATAAATTCATGAAATTAATAAATGAAAACTATTGCATGCAACATTTTAAGCCATTTGCAAAATAAATTAAAAACTTTATGATGATGTCATTTTCCTAGCAACAAGAATCATTGCTAAATGCTCTAACTTCACCAAAGTAACATGTTGGTGAAATTTCACCGAAATGAGCCTAGTGGTTAGGAAAGGATGTTATTTAAATATTTCAAAGTGAAACTAGAGCTTCTTGAGCAGCTCATTTGTTCCACAGGCCTGAATCTACTGATATGATGAGATTTTCAGTGAATGAATGAATTAATCAAATAATTAATTAATTTCTATTTCAAGTAAATGAGGGTTTCTAAGTGTCACATGCTGAAATATTTTTGCAAAGAAAAATTCAAGATTGCTGAATGAAATATAGAAAATTAACTTCCATCTGAAAAATACATTGTTTTTTCCAATCATAATTACTTTTGGTAGACTGAAAAAGGGTCACTCAAGGATCATTCCAGTGAAATTTGGTTGATATTTATCAGTTAGGTTCTTTGAAAATGATTTTCAAAGTTTCCACTATACAACATATAGAGAAATGACCTCTGCCCATAAAATACATATTTTTCATCCAATCACAATAGTTTTTGGTAGATTGATAAAGGGTCATTCAAGGATAATTCCAGTGAAATTTGGTTGATATCTATCTGTTAGATTCTGAGAAATGATTTTCAAAGTTTCCACTATATAACATATAGAGAAATAACCCCTGCCCACAAAATCCATATTTTTCATCTGATCACAGTAATTTTTTGTAGACTGATAAAAGATCACCAAAGGATCATTCATGTAAAATGTTATTGGTATCCATCTATCAGGTTCTGAGTAAAGTCAATTTATACCATATTTGGAAATTAGCCATGCCCATTAAATCTATGTTTTTCATTGGATCAAAATTTCTTGAACAAATTTGAAAGAGAGTAACCCAAGGATCATTCCTGTGAGTTTAAATGAATTTCATCTGGTTGTTTCTGAGGAGAAGATTTAAGTAATGTTTACGACTGGATGCACAACAGACACAGCAGCATGAAATTAGCCCCAGCAGCCTTTGGCCAGTGGAGCTAAAAAAGTTTCCCCCTCCAAGCCAATACATCTGGGCCAATCAGAATTTCTCAGAAAGATTTTTAACAATAGGGCAATAAAGGTCATAAACTGCTTAACTTAATTTTATTGGTCCAGTGGAATTTTCTTTTCAACATTCTTTCGGTAATATCATATTGCTGCAGCTGGAGCAGCTAACAATGGATTCCTGGTATTTCTCACAGTAGTTCTAAAATCCTTTCCTAGCCTCCAGCTGCTATCTCAGTAGGTCTACAATAAACATCTCATTGGTGGAAGACAAAGAGTCAGAAGGGATGAGTGACACCCTTGGGAATAGTTACCTTGAACCTTGGACCTTTTGATTGGTCCAGTGGAAATCTCCAAAGTAAATTTCTGGCAAAGTTTTGATCAAATTTTCGGAATGATTGAGATGTTTTTCAAAGAATTTGAAATGAATTTAAGCCCTGTCCACATTTATTGGCCTATCAGAATGTCACGAACAAGTTTTTAAAAAGGCACCAAAGAAACATTCTTGTAAAGTGTCAATAAATTTGCCCAAAAGTTTCAGAGAGGAACTTTTTAATTGTTGATGCCTGACAATACACAAAACAAGTCTGACTCATTGTTTATCTGACTCATGGTTTATCGTTAAAGCTCCTCTCGAGCATGTTGTCTTCAAGTTAGCTATAAAGGGTCTCAAAAAGAATATTATCAGTTTCTAGGCACAAGTTCAATTGTCTGACATTTCATTTAATGGCATATTAACCCTTTTTAGACTTCCAAACTCTTAAATTACTTTTTTGTGATACTGTTGAATATTTGAAATATCTGAAGGTGGCAATGGGTGTTCACAAATGTTTACTTATGAATTTCTTTTCCAAGTCAACTTAACCCTTGTCATGCTGTAAAAATTTAGGCTAAAATTTTTTATCAAAACCAAAGGGCAAAAAGCACTGAAAGTACCAACAGTAGGTCAATTTCATTTGAAAAACTAAATATATAGACAATTCTGATTTGAAAGTGAGAATCAGGTGGTATAGACTAACATCAGACTGCACATACGCGCAGGCTGATGTATGTCTAAAACTCCTGCCAAAGCAGGAATATTCCGGGTTCAGCATGACAAGGGTTAACATGTTATAAAATTTAAGTTCATACCATTTATTGTACAGTTTTTAGAAGGATAAGACCAACCCTCTGGAGTATTCTCGCATGTTATTTTGACAGTCCCGCTTACAGAGTAGCCTTCACAACAGTTCAGTATGGCTGTAGATCCTTCAGTTGTATTGCCCGTAACAAGGACATAATCACCATTAGGGGCCACAGGGGGACACTCACAATCACCTGTAATAGAATCAAAAGACATAAATAAGTTTGTGTATTTAAAGATTAAATGAATATGTCTTTAATTCTATTTTGACCAACAAACTTATTTATATCAAAAATGTTTTCTTCCTAATAAAACAATAAAATTATCCAAATATCATTCAAAATTTAATTTTTGAAAAAAAAAAAATTATTAATCTAAACTCTTTCACATCTTTCTAGCCTTTGAGAGAAGAAAATTCTATTATTCCATGTTTCAACATGCATAAAGGCTTACCAGAATTTGACAATCAAGTTGTTTTAAAACTAAAATATTAGCCTGAGTGTAGTACCATGTGTGTACAGTCTAAAAAAATAATCTATGATTAGACATTTGAGCCATAGTTGTAAATGGAATGAGTAGCAAAGGCTCTGATAAGCCTGCAAGAGGACAGGGTCAATGAGTTGATAGTTGTCTATTGAATGAGTAATGAAGCCTCAATGGCTCAGCATGAAACATATCTAACTCCCTCAATGTTTATAGGGAGTTACAACACTTTCCCACTTGGCCATCAATATCAGCCTTACAGTGAATAAGGACATTTGGTCCATAGCTGTCTATTGAATGAGTAGTGAAGCCTCATAATTATAAGCCGTACAATGAACAAGGACGTTTGGTCCATTGTTGTCTATTGAAAGAGTAGTGGAGCCTCATATAAGCCTTACAGTGAACAAGGACATTTGGTCCACAGTTGACCATTGAATGAGTAGTAAAGCCTCTGAAAAGACTTATAGTAAATGATACATTTGGTCCTTAGTGTCCTATGGATGGATTGTGAAGCCTTTGACAAGCTTGGCAGTGAACGGGGACTTTTGGTCCATAGTTGTCGAATGGAATAGGTAGTGAAGCTTCTGATAAGCTTGACAGTTTTGTTTGAATTGGGTGTTATGCCGCTTTCAACATTTTTACAGATATAATTCAGAGGCTTGAACACCTAACAATGGATTCCTGGTATTTCTAACACCATTACTACCATTACAACCTTTCCTAGCCTCCAGCTGCTATTAGATATAGGTCTACCGTTATTGACCCGTTGGTAAGAGACAAAATATCAGAAAGAATGCATGCCGCATCAGGGATAGAAAAGGCTATAAAGTGACCAAGAACATTAAGCCCATTGTTATCTATTGAATGAGTAGTGAAGTTTCTGATAAGCCTTGCAGTGAAGAGGGACATTTGGTAACCGTAAGCCTAAACAAAGGACAGATAAATACTCACAACAAGAGGACCCTGAGGGCCCTAAATCGCTCACCTGATATTTCAAGTAAATTATCATTAAGACTCCATTTCCTATGTTATGGCATGAACCTTCCCATTTTCAACAGAGTTCATTCTTTTGACCTGGCAAACATTTTGATCAAGTTTCATGAAGATTATATTTGTGGCGTTTGGAGCTCTTCCAAGAAATTGTCATTAAGGCCCCTTTTCCCGTGATATGGCACATATACTTCCCATTTTCAAATGAGTTCATCCTCATGACCTAACAAACATTCTGACAAAGTTTCATGATGATTGGACCATATTTGTGGCTTCTAGAGGGTAAACAAAAAAAATTGTCATTAAGATGCCTTTTCCTGTGATATGGCACCAATCCTTCCCATTTTCAATAGACTTCATCCTCATGACCTAACAAATATTCTGACCAAGTTTCATGAAAATTGGACCATATTTGTGGCTTCTAGAGTCTAAACAAGAAATTTGTCATTAAGGTCCCTTTTCCCGTGATATGACACGGATCCTTTCCATTTGAGCAATTTTCATAAAGGACAACCCAAGGAATATTTCTGCCAAGTTTGGTTGATTTTGACCCATAAGTTTAGGAGGAGATGTCGTTTAAAGATATTGTTGACAAAATTGTCATTAAGGCGGCTTTTTCTGTGATATGGCATAGATCCTTCCCATTTTCAATAGACTTCATCCTCATGACCTAACAAACATTCTGACAAAGTTTCATGAAGTTTGGACCATATTTGTGGCTTCTAGAGTGAAAACAAGAAATTTGTCATTAAGGCCCCTTTTCCCGTGATATGGCACAGATCCTTTCCATTTGAGCAATTTTCATAAGGGACCACCCAAGGAATATTTCTGCCAAGTTTGGTTGATTTTAACCAATAAGTTTAGGAGGAGATGTCGTTTAAAGATATTGTTGACAAAATTGTCATTAAGGCGGCTTTTTCTGTGAAATGGCACGGATCCTTCCCATTTTCAATAGACTTCATCCTCATGACCTAACAAACATTCTGACCAAGTTTCATGAAAATTGGACCATATTTGTGGCTTCTAGAGTGAAAACAAGAAATTTGTCATTAAGGCCCCTTTTCCCGTGATATGGCATGGATCCTTTCCATTTGAGCAATTTTCGTAAGGGACCACCCAAGGAATATTTCTGCCAAGTTTGGTTGATTTTAACCAATAAGTTTAGGAGGAGATGTCGTTTAAAGATATTGTTGACAAAATTGTCATTAAGGTGGCTTTTTCTGTGAAATGGCACGGATCCTTTCCATTTTCAATAGCCTTCATCCTCATGACCTAACAAACATTCTGACAAGTTTCATGAAGATTGGACCATATTTGTGGCTTCTAGAGTGAAAACAAGAAATTTGTCATTAAGGCCCCTTTTCCCGTGATATGGCACGGATCCTTTCCATTTGAGCAATTTTCATAAGGGACCACCCAAGGAATATTTCTGCCAAGTTTGGTTGATTTTGACCCATAAGTTTTGGAGGAGATGTCGTTTAAAGAAAAAGTTGACGCCGTGACGGACAGACGGACAGATGGACAGACGGACGCCGGACAACAATCGATCACAATAGCTCCCTTGAGCACTTCGTGCTCAGGTGAGCTAAAAACACTCTGCATTTGGATGAGACCAATTTTCATTTTCAAACAAGTTATACACACTTCTTTTGATGTAGGAGTATATGCATGATCACAAACAAGAGACACAAAAATACTTCGGAACACATGCTGCTTTTGGATATGACCAACTACCATTTGTCATACAAGTAATACACACTTCTGTTGAAGTTGGAGTATATCCATGATCACACACACAAAATATACTTACGAACACATTCTCCATTTGGATAAGACCAACTACCATTTGTCATACAAGTAATACACACATCTGTTGATGTTGGAGTATATCCATGATCACACACAAGGGATGCTGGTTTACCAACTGTTGTTCCATGAGATGCCACATAAGTTCCATTTGTTACCATGGGTAAATTGCTGCCACAATCTAGGAAGAGAAAAATAAATTGAGATGGCTAAAACATTAAGTTTTGGTTGACATAGTATATTATTTACCTTAGAAACTTTGAAAAATCAAAATGATCAATACTTTATTCAGATCTCTACAGTTATCTTGTGAACAAAAAACATCATCATCATCAAAAATACTGCAACAATACAAATTTCTTCTTTCCTCTTTTTAATATTATCAATATTAGCATATGGTTAATTCGTGAATTGACGCAATTTTTGCATAAAAATAAAGACAATAGAAAACTTCTATTTATTCCAATAGAGGTTGCAAAATAATTCATAGGGACGCTTTAAAACTAGCTCCAAACCACCTTATGTGCCAGAAAATTGCGTTATGCAATGCATCGTCACTTTTGTTTATACTGATGTTGATTGGTGAATTTATGACGTCACAAAATTTTACAAGGGTATATGTTCAACGTCTTTATTTAAGCTCTATATCAATATTAAACAAAGAAACTGATAAAGTGTATAGGCCCTGACTAAGTATATATAGTGAAAAAAGCCGGGCGTTAATGGCACATGAATTTACTTATTTAACCACACTTTCTTTCATTAACAACCGGGTTTTGTGTAAATGTATGCCTTTAACGACCCAATATTTGTAATATTTGTTAATCACCAATTCCATTGCCACCAGCATTTTCTAGAAACAACAGCTTGATGCAATATGGAAATCAGAAGTAAAACATATGTTTTTATAATTCTTTTAAAACGTATAAAAACTTGAAAATAACTAATTTATTTTTATTTTTTTTATTAAATAATTTATGATCACGCAGTTTCTACGAACAGAATGGCTAATGTTAACGTTTTTTGCAGACAACCAGAGTAACTTACAAACAGAAAAATAGTCATACCAAAGACTAATATGCAGCCTGATCTATTTATGTGGGGTAATACAAAAACGTATTTTCATGCCATATATATATATACAGTAATAAGCTCATTAACCTCATCAGAGGATGCTGATAATGAAAATCAAGAATTACACTTGACAAAGTTTTATTCAATTTAACCCATAAATAGGATCCGAACTTGAATATGCAAGAATCAAATTCTTACCATTAATTGTACAGTTTTCAGAAGGATAAGACCAACCCTCTGGAGTATTCTCACATGTAATGGTGACAGTCCGGCTTACAGAGTAGCCTTCACAACAGTTCAGTATTGCAGTAGATCCTTCAGTTGTATTGCCCGTAACCAGTACATAATCACCATTTGGGGCTACAGGGGGACATCCACAGTCACCTGTAAAGAAATCAAAAGTACCTTTAATTATCTTATAACTATACAAATATCCTAGTGATAACATCCCATATGATATTTTTTATTATGTCTCATCATTAGACATATTAAGAGCAATGACATATTGCTGTAATTTTTATTAGAAACTTGCATTTCTGTAAGAAACATCAACCAAAAGACAGTAAATAGAGGTTATAAGGTAAATATAATACCCTCTAAGAGTATTGTATGGAAAAATATCTGACTTGGTTGTGGGAATTGATAATTGGCTGGGCAAAGCCTCGACATTTCTGCACAGGCTGATCTTAGTTTTAATTTTCTGCTTAACTTTTTGTACAGAAGAAATTTGTTGCAATAGTGTAAGAACGGTTAAACCCAAACTAGTCTGCTCTTTTCAAAACAAGAGTTGCTTAAGAAGCCAATTCATTACCATGCCCCAAAGTTTGTTTCATAATCATATTTTCAGTTGAGAAAAAGAATTTCAGAGTTTCCACTATCACATAATTATAGAAATGACCCTCTATTAAAGGCATTCTTTTCATCTAATTATAATTGTGCTTTACAGTCTAATAATGGGGCATCAAAGGACCACTCAAGTAAAATTTGGTTGATAATCGATCAGTTTGGTTCTAAGAAAATTAATTCAAAGTTTTAACTATATAATTTATAGAGAAATGACCTCCACCCATAAAAGACATATTTTCTTCTTATTACATTTATTTTTGTAGCCTTATATAGGGTCACTAAATGTCCATTCCCCTGAAACTTCTTTGATGTTCAACATTAGGGTTCTGAGAAAATGATTTCAAAGTTTCCAATATATAACATATGGAGAAATAAATTCTGTCCATAACAGACATATTTTTACATCTTATCACAATAATATTTTTCATAGAATGATAGGTCCCGAAAGGGTCATTCCAATGAAATTTGGAGAAAATCTTCCTCAAAAACCAATGACAATCTTATGATCTTTTTTTTTGCAAGACAAAAATTAGAGTTGCTTCTACGGGAGTAACTAAATATGGATGCCATGCATCAACTCAATTGAGTTGTCTTCTTAAGATGATTCAAAAGAGACATTGCAAGGCAGATTCTAACAATGAATGAAAACAACAGGAACGATTTGTGATTTTGATTAACAATTAAATTTTTCAAAGGAGTTTAGTAAAACAGGTCCCAAAATCATTGTCAACTGGAAAGTACGTGGATGTAAGTGGAATAATTTTCAATCTTTTTTAACCCTTTCCTGTTTTACAAAATTTTGGACCTGTACAAATTCAAAGGTTTTGCATACGAAAATCAAAAGTGGATTTCATTTGAAAAATAACCATTCAGTAGGGTAGAAAATAGTGTGGAAAAGGAAGAAATTGCTTGTCAGAAGCAATTTCTTCTTTTTTCACAATGTTTCTCAATCAAAAAATCACAGGCACGTAAAAAGCAGGGATTAAACAGCAAAGGGTAAAAGTAATTAGGCTTCTGATGGTTCTTTGGTAATACATTTAAACAACAAATCTCTTTATAGCTTTCGTATCTTCTATGGAGATCTTCTGAGCAGATCATAATTTGATAAACACTGCATTTTGTTGTCGATTTTTAAATTCCCAGTTTAAATCTTTCCTTAATTTTGTTTACTCCAAGCCATATTGATGTTGTGACGTCATGTTTACTCATATGCAAAACTACTCACTTTCGCGCCTTTCTTTTGCCCAGGATCTATTCTGTAGAGTTACTGAGGCTAGCTGATTGACAATTAGTTTGATGAGCGTAATTTTAGTTTGCTAACCAGAATCAATGCATTTCTGCTGACTCAGCATTACTACAATGAGAACAAACAAGTGGTAAGAAATACTTACGAACACATTCTGCATTTGGATAAGACCAACTTCCATTTGTCATACAAGTAATACACACTTCTGTTGATGTTGGAGTATATCCATGATCACAAACAAGGGATGCAGGTTTACCAACTGTTGTTCCATGAGATGCCACATAAGTTCCATTTGTTACCATGGGTAAAGTGCTTCCACAATCTGAAGCATGAAGAAGGCACAGGAAACACTGTGAGAACTTTAAATATATATTTTAAGTTGGGTTTGTCATTGTAATAAAAGTGACTGATGGCTAATGAATATCTTACCTAGAATTTCTTTTTTTGTTTCTTTGGACAACTAGATATCTCATTTAGCAAAATATAATCAAAGAAATAGAGAATGACATACCAGTGTCTTAAAATATTGTGTCATCTGGCCAAGAATTTATCATGAAAAGTTTATTCCAAGTCATGATAATTTCTCACAGCCAAGGGCCCAAGACTAGTTAAAATCGCTGATTTAAGACACTTACATGTTATTCTATTTATCTTGCAATCAATTTTCATGGCTTAAACTTAAAAAAAACTTTTAAAATCAAAGAAATCCAAGGTAAATGGAATATGATCATGACTACGCAAATTGTCTCTTAAAACAGACTGCCTGATCAATATCACTTTTTTGTTAGCAGGCAGGTGATATCAGGTCAATTCTGGCTTCATTGCATGATAAGCTGTAACGAAAACTGATATGATTATTTTTTCTTGGCCCCACAACTGTATGGGTATCTTACCAGTCATTGTTTTAATTCATAGTTAAGGTAGTGAACCTGTAATAATTCTGCAACGTGTTGGGAGTAATGTCTTTTACAGTGTTAACTGAGGGTTCCTAATGGTTTTCATTAGGAAACCTCTGTCAACATTGTGGAAAATCTTGAGCTCTGAAATGTTGCGGAACTATTACAGGTCTACTACCTTAACATCATTTTCATTTACATGTCCATTTCAAAACAATCTATTTTAGAAAACACAACTGAATTAGATGCTATGATAAACATGGAGTATAGATATCATGTTAATATGGGTCCATGCATGACATTTTCAATAATTTCACATGAATATAAGGCACAAACAGGGGGCAGCTTAGACAATTTCATTAAGCAGGGACAATGTTCACTGATCGCCTATAGACAGATAAAGTCCTTATCAATTGACTCATCACAAAGTAAAGACTATGGCCAGACTGTGTGGATGTACAGGCTTGCCAAAGATTTTTCTTTGCTCAAACATGAAAATGTTAGAAATGTGGCCATAACATTGAAATATTAATGGACTAAATAACATTGGATTTTTTCCCCAATACACACCGCAAAAGATTTTTCCTGAAATAATACATTTTCAAATTCGAAATCTCATCAGGGGTTAAATTGGTTTAACTAGGTGGTGAATTTTTTGTCTGAGATTTTCTGAATATGAAATGTTAATTTCTGAACAACTCAAATATGTTTTTAGGCAAAACCAATTTCTAGAAAGCCATATCCTTGTAAGTTCATGAAAAAGTCTGTGGCACTCATTCTTTCCGACTATTCATCTCTCACAAATGGGTTGATAATCGTAGACCTATGAGAGATTGCAGCTGGAGGCTAGGAAAGAGTTTAATGGTAGCACTGGTCAGAGGAATACCAGAAATCCATTGTTAGGTGCTCCAGCCGCTGTGATATAACTGAGAGATTTTGAAAACAAAGTAAAAACCCATTCAAAAAAAAAAAAAGAAAATCATAAAAATCATAAAAAAGTGAAAAGTAAAGTAAATTAAGTGACTCTTAAAATCAGTTTTTAACAAAATAAAACAAAGTTAACCCTTTGCTGTTTAATCCCTGCTTTTTACGTGCCTGTGATTTTATGATTGAGAAAACATTGTGAAAAAAGAAGAAATTGCTTCTGACAAGTAATTTCTCTCTTTATCCACACTATTTTCTACCCTACTGAATGGTTATTTTTCAAATTAAATCCACTTTAAATTTTCGTCTGCAAAACCTTTGAATTTGGACAGGTCCAAAATTTTGTAAAATAGGAAAGGGTTAATATAGCTAGCCCTTCTCATGCTGTACACAAAGCTCTGGAAAACAGTATGGACTTGATGCAATCATTAGAATCATTAGGAAACTTCGGTCAACATTATGAAAGTTCATAATGAGTACTGAAATGTTGTGGATCTATTATGGTTCTACTACCTTAAGCAGGACAAGGGTGAATTATAAAACTATACCATTTATTGTACAATTCTGTGATGCGCTGGACCAACCCTGTGGGATATTCTCACATGTTATTGTTACTATCATATTAGTGGAATAACCATCCCCACAGATAAGTGTGGCAGTTGATCCTTCGGTTGTATTGCTCATCATGTTAAGTACAAACTGTCCATTGGGTGTCTCTGGTGGGCATCCACAATCTCCTGTTAGAGAAAGGACATATTTAATTATATGAACTTCAGTACAAATAAGTGTGGCAGTTGATCCTTCAGTTGTATTGCTCATCATGTCAAGTACAAACTCTCCATTAGGTGCCATTTGTGGGCATCCACATTCTCCTGTTATGGAAAGAACACATTTTATATTATGACCTTATTGACCTATGTCTCTGGAGAGCAATGACAGACAGACACATGGAATCATTTGAAAGCAGTATTCAGGATATACGTATTTTTGACTTTTTGACCTTGACCCATTACCTTAACCATTTCCTGTTTCACAAAATTTTGGACCTGTCCAAATTCAAAGGTTTTGCAGATGAAAATTTAAATCGGATTTAATTTCAAAAATAACCATTCAGTAGGGTAGAAAATAGTGTGGAAAAGATGAAATTGCTTGTCAGAAGCAATTTCTTCTTTTTTCACAATGTTTTCTCAATCATAAAATCTCAGGCACGTAAACAGCAGGAATTAAACAGCAAAGGATTAAACATGGAGCTATCCAAAACTACTGTTTTAACAGTACATGTTGACATAATTCAAACAAACCATGTGTGTTTATCAAAGGCTTTTCAGTCATTTTCATAATACACTTTTAGTCACATGTCATGTAATTTTAGTTATATGCAGTCTGATTGCACTACATCACAAGCATAAAATGCATGAGTTGTTGATGAAATCAGTTTTGTCCTGCTTTACACATTTCATGGAGTATGAATAAAGCCTATTAAAAACAAGATGTGTTTGTGAAACAAGAATGCCGTAACGGCTTTTTTTTTTCAAAGTTTGACCTTGACAGATGACCTTGACCTTGTCACATGACCTTGACTTTGGTACCAGCGGATGCGGATCATTGAGATCTATCATCATGCCAAATAATAGCTTTGTATCTTGAATAGGCTTGAAGATATTGGCAAGGTTAAGTTTGGTTAAGTTTTCAGACAGACAGATAGACAGACGGACGGACGGACAGACAGACAGACAGACATGAGTAAAACAATATGCCCCCGATCTCTCGATACGGGGCATAAAAAGGTATCAATCATACCTCGATGAAATCAACAAAAACTCTCTTGGTCTCTTTAGAAAAATGGGAAACCATTTCAGAATATTTATTCGTCCCACTGGTCACCTATATACTTACGTTCACAATGCACCATTGTTGATGAAAAGTTACCATCAGGAAGACAGACAGAGCATGTGTCTATAGAAGTTGCAACATAACCTTCATCACATTTAAGGTTGGCAATAGACCCTTCAATGATGTCTTGAGTAATGTACATTCCATTTGTTATGTTTGGTAATGTGCCATTTGAACAAACTGTCAGATAAAATATATAAGTTATTTGTCACTATAATGAAGCAGTTGCTATGTAAACCTACAAAGACCTCTTACGTTCACATAATCGTCATCATTACATTTAAGGTTCTTCTCTTACACAAATACCATCTCTTAGGGTGTAACCTTTGATACAAACACAACAAGAGCAACACTGGGAGTGGCATTATACGCCCGAAGCTCAGAAATAAATAGGTGATGTTTTGAACTTTTTATTGATCCTTAGGATGTTTTTTCTAGCAAACACTATAGTACTACTAAAATATTCACAAATTCAATCAGATTGAGATAATGTAATCAAACACCCTAGCTATGAGTTCTACATACATGTGAAGTTTCAACATCGTAGTCCTTGTATTTTGAAAGTTATGGACCGGACACAAATTTGCAAACTGAATCAAACATAGGGCAATAACTCAAAAAATATATATTGTTAGAGTTAGGGTTATTGCCCTCTGCACATCCTAGCTATGAGGTCTATACACCTGTGAAGTTTCAAGACAATAGGCCTTATAGTTTCAAAGTAAGGACCAGATACGGATTTGCTAACTGAATCAAACAAAGGGCAATAACTCAACAAGAGCACTGCCTAACGGGTGCCTACGCTCGGCTGTTGAGTGCTGGATGGTGGGAAAAAATCTAAGTCGAAAAAGGGGTATGATTTGCACAAAATGCATCTAGAGTTATCCCCCTTGATAGTATAGGTTGCTCTTTTGATTGTAAACATGTGTGCCAAGTTTCAAGTGAATGCCTTCAGTAGAACCAGAGATATAAAGAAATGTCAAAGTTTTCGCACGACGATGACGACAACGACGACACGGAGGCTATAGCAATACATCGGGTTTTCTCCGAAAACAGCCGAGCTAAAAATTACAAATGGTAGAGTTGTGGTTCTTGCACTCTGCACACCCTAGCTATGAGATCTATACACCTGTGAAGTTTCAAGACTAAAGGCCTTTAAATTTGAAAGTTATGGACTGGACACAAATTTGCTAACGGACAGACAGACGGACAGAGAGATAGACAGACGGACAGACAGACAATGCAGAAGATAACATAATACGACCCTTTTGGCCTATAAAAATGAGTGTCATTGTCACAGACAGCAATCTCATCCTGGCCGGGCTTGTCATTAGACATGTTTAAATATAACCCTTACTGCAAATCAATAACGTGATACATTTAATAACATAAACTCACCTCTTACACAAACACCATCTCTAAGGGTGTAACCATGGATACAAACACAAATATGTGTATCATTGTCACAGATAGCAAACTCATCTTCACAGGCCTCATCAAATGGACAGGATTCATTATTCGCCTTTACTACAAATCAAAGTTTTATTGACATATTAATCAAGGCAAGATAAACAAGAGCTGTCAGTGACGGGTAATGCTCCCAAAATAAGTGCTTGGTAATTAACTATGCTTTAAATCAGCAGCCAAAATTTACTTCAAACAGTTTACCATGAAATTAGAAATGACTTTGACAGATGACCTTGAACTCTGTAGCAACTAAAAAATATTTTCTCACAAACAATAAATGTGTAAAATATTGAGATTAATTCTCATTCCAATTAAAAGGTAGGGTCAATTTAGAGTTTATATGATGGAAATTGACCTTGACAATTTGACATTTACTTAACCCTTTGCTGTTTAATCCCTGCTTTTTACGTGCCTGTGATTTTAAGATCGAGAAAACATTGTGAAAAGGGAAGAAATTGCTTCTGACACTAGTTTCTCCCCTAATGAATGGTTATTTTTCAAATTAAATCCACTTTAAATTTTCGTCTGCAAAACCTTTGAATTTGGACAGGTCCAAAATTTTGAAAAACAGGAAAGGGTGAAAACCAAGTCTTAGATAATCTACTGAAATGGACAGGATTCATTATTCCCCTTCACTGTGTCAATTCTACTCATAAGGTTTAAACAAAATCATGTTGAGCACATTTAATGGTGCTAATGCATTTTTTTTCACACTGTCATCTTAAATTGAAAAAAAAAAAGATTAGAGGAATAATGAGAATGTAATCTGTTTCTCCAATTATAACATATATATGAGCCTATGTGTAGCATTTCCAACAATTTGACATGTGATTTGCAATTATTGAGCAACCAGGATAGCCACATAATGCAATTAGAAGATTGCCTGTCTGTGTAAGATACTTTAAGACCTTTTCTTTCTATAAAGCCCAAAGTGAAGACTCTTGACAGTCTGTGCGAGTGCACATATGCACATATTTCAAATAGACTATAGACAAGGGCAAAGGAATCCCCCCCTCACACACACACAAAAAAAAATAATAAAAAAAAAATTTAGGAAGCATGGTAAAAAATATCTAATCCTATGATAAAGTCGAAATATGTTTCTTTCTTACTAAATAGGTCACAAGACCAACAAGGTACTTTATGATAATGATTTCAAAACACAGACCAATTGTGACCTTTAAGGCTTTCATCTATTAGAACCAAGAATAATGGAACTCCCTTTTGCAACTGTTTAAACTTTTATGGTTCAGAGTGAAATAGTTCTTTTGTTAGAGCACTAAAACAAGTTCACTTTGTAAACAGGTGCTGAAATTAGCTAGATGGTTGTCCCATGACTGCTCTTGAGCCTGCAAAATTACTTGACCTTAGGGGGCTGAACTACAGGAAAGAATTGAGGATCCAAAAGACTCGCATCAGAGAGTTTTGAGGGTCCTGGCTACTTTATTGTGTGTCTAAGCCTGGAAAACTTGCATCCCTTAAGGAAGTGGACCCGTAAAAGTCCATCAACAATTTTGAAATCTTGAACTTTTGAGTGTTAACTGAGGTTTACTAATGATTTCATTAGGAAACCTTGGTCCATATTGTGAAAGATCATGCATTCCGATGTTGCGGAACCATGACTACCTTAAAACCCTACTTGTTCCAAGTAATTTTCAAGATCCATCAATCAATGTTGGGTGTTACAGTCCGCAACAAGCAAATTCGATTAATTGATATCCCCCGCCGAACAAACTTTCATTGTCAATGGAGTTAATATCGGAAATGAATATCACTCTGTATGTATATGGCTTAAACAGTCAGGGGCAGTATGTGTGCCAAGTTTCATTGAAATCCGGTCTATAGTTTTCAAGAAATAGCACGGAAACGATATCACTCTGTATTTATATAGCTTAAACAGTCAGGGGCAGTAACTCTATTTCGGCAATCAAACCGAGTAACCCTGACGAAATGAGCATGACCTCTTTGTAGTGAAGGGGTGTGCCAAGTTTCATTAAAATCCGGTCTACAGTTTTCAAGAAATAGCTTGAAAACGAATATCACTATGTATGTATATGGCTTAAACAGTCAGGGGCAGTAACTCTAAATTTGACCGTCGAACCGGGTAACCCCGAAGATATGCGCATGTCCTCATTGTAGTGAAGCTGTGTGCCAAGTTTCATTGAAATCCAGTCTATAGTTTTTAAGAAATATTGCGGAACAGAATATCACTCTGTACGTTTATTGCTTAAACAGTCAGGGGCAGTAACTCTTAAATCGACGGTCAAACCGGGTAACCCAGACAATATGCGCATGTCCTCATTGTAGTGAAGCTGTGTGCCAAGTTTCATTCAAATCTGGTCTATAGTTTTCAAGAAATAGTGCGGAAACAAATATCAGTCTGTATGTATATGGCTTAAACAGTCAGGGGCAGTTACTCTAAATTCGACGGACGAACCGAGTAACCCCGATGATATGCGCATGTCCTCATTGTAGTGAAGCTGTGTGCCAAGTTTCATTGAAATCGGGTCCACAGTTTTCAAGAAATAGCGCGGAAACAAATATCACTCTGTATGTATATGGCTTAAACAGTCAGGGGCAGTAACTCTAAATTCAGCGGTGAAACCAGGTAACCCCGACGATATGCGCATGTCCTCTTTGTAGTGAAGCTGTGTGCCAAGTTTCATTGAAATCCGGTCCACAGTTTTCAAGAAATAGCGTGGAAACGAATATCACTATGTATGTATATGGCTTAAACAGTCAGGGGCAGTAACTCTAAATTCGACAGTTGAACCGGGTTACCCCGATGATATGCGCATGTCCTCATTGTAGTGAAGCTGTGTGCCAAGTTTCATTGAAATCAGGTCAATAGTTTTCAAGAAATAGCGCGGAAACGAATGTCGGACGGACGGACAGACGGACGGACGGACATGGCAAAAACAATATCCCCCCCGAAAATTTTTTTCAGCGGGGGATACCAATTCTGACAGAATAATGGACAGGTGCAAACACATGGACATTGCAAACAGGATCATGACTAAAAGCAAGATATGTTTCTGAAACATTATCATCTGAAATGGCAATTTCTTTAGAAGTTTGATATCTGAAATGACATTGTCAGATGGCATTGACCTCCAAATATGTGAAAGGATAAGAAGAACCTTTATGAAAAATAAGAGCATTATCACTTGAATAGTTTAGTAATGGAAAAATGTTTAAGTTCACAGGCTAAGATTTTGAAGATAGACAGACATACAAATGGATATATTGAAAGATGGACACTGGAAAAATAATATGCACCTTATCAAGCTATGCAAAGCCATAAAGGGCGAAGAATAAGCCTTGTAGTTTTCAAGAGTGAGCATAATTGACACAGATCAGAGAGTGAAACAAGACAATCTGATTTGAGCCAATACACTTAGCTCGAAACCAGATGGTCAAACTTCAAGAGAGCAGTCTCATTAACTCTTGTCATGCTAATCCAAGAATATTCCTAAGCTTTGGTAGGAGGTATAAGGCAGAGTTCAACCTGTACATATGTGCTGTCTGATCTAAGTCTATACAACCAAATATTCAATTTTAAACCAGACAAAGGTTTAAGAAATGTTTTAAAAGAAAAACTGCATTGCAATTAGTGCATTCTGTGCTTCAAGTATTTTGATTTTATGCAATTTTGCCTGGTTTTCTACATAGTATGACAAGGGTAAAAATCAAAACCAAGAATAGTTACACGGCAAGCATTGTCCGCTAGGCATAGCAAGATTGCTATCGTAAAATCCATCGTCACATATGCAAGTTTTAGTCTCACAGTCGCAGATTGAGTTGTTATCAGCACATTCACAGCAACCATGACAATCACCACCCAATGGAATATCTAAATAGAAAGTAATTAAATTTTTGTTATATCCATCAAGATGTGTGGTTTCTGATTGGCTGAAAAATTGGTTTCATTCCTCAATGAATACACAGCAGTTTTGTAAGCTTCTGCACAAAGTAGTCTCATAAGTGTACGGGGTTCATTGTGAATAAATCTTTTTGCTTCATAGTAACAAAATTATATGATATGACAGGAATATTTGTTGATTTTGTGGGGGTATGAAACTAAATACCTAAAAACAATCATGTATGAATCCACATGATGGAAAATAACTAAATAACATAATATGGCCTTGCAGACAATAAAGAATTTTGCATACTGGTCTTTCGGTCAAAAGATGGTGGAATATGGGCCATCATCTTTGCATCAGATTATAAAGCATCTGAGGCCTGACAAATCCAAGATTCAATGCAAGACTGTACAAAGTATAGCTACTTAGTACAGTCTTGCACTGAAACCTCAAAATGTGCAGCCTGATCTTATTCAACACAACCTGAAGTTTAGAAATAAATACTGACTCAAAATTAGTGCATTCAGTGTCTTGATTTTAATGAAATTTTGCAAGGGTTAATACTTACTAAATTCCCGTACACACAAATTCTTGACACAGATCTGAAAAAAACAGAGAACAAAATGTGCAAACCTTGCTCACAAAATGGTAATTGTTAATTCTGCTGCTGTGAAAAAATAAACAAAAGGACTATTATGTTCATCTGAATAAAATGCTATGCTGATATTTGGGAATTAATCAGAGTTTTGCAAAAAGGTTTTGAGACGGATCACCCAAGGAACAATAATATTATCTTTCTGCTTAGTTTGGCCAACGGGTTACAAAGGAGAAGTTGTTGAAAGATTCTATGGTCAAAAACCAGCCTGACCTACAATGCCAATTTTAGGGGGTCAATCAAAATTTATTGAACATGAGAAAGGTCACCCAAGAACCATTTCTGCAAATTCTGATTGAAATCTACTAATTAGTGACAGAGATGTATAAGAATTTCAAGGAAACAGATTGTTTGCGACTTCTGATGGAGGACACACAAAAGTTGAAGGTAGGATTTGGGTCAGAAATAAGTAGGCCCAGAGACACAAAAAATACCAGAAATGTTGCATGCTGACTTCAGCAGCTTTATTTCTGTTGAAACTCTAGAGCTTCATGTGTAGGGGTTCAGATAGTGAAAGTGGTTTTAATTTTAAAAATATTTTGTTTTCAATCAATCAAACCCTATCTTGTGGGTATTGATTAAAAACTCACAGAAAACAAGATGTGTTTGTGAAACACAAGTGCCCCCGTAACGGCATTTTCTTTCAAAGTTTGACCTTGACAGATGACCTTGACCTTGTCACATGACCTTGACTTTGGTGCCAGCGGAAGCGGATCATTGAGATCTATCATCATGCCAAATATTAGCTTTGTATCTTGAATAGACTTGAAGATATTGGCAAGGTTAAGATTTCGGACAGACAGACGGACATGAGTAAAGCAATATGCCCCCGATCTCTCGATATGGGGGCATAAAAATACTATTGAATATCAACAATATAGGGTTTGATGAGCAGCAACAGGTAAATGTGGTTTGATCACTCTTTGTACTTTCTTTACAATCAAGACAAATCTTAGGTTTATAGATCTACCAATACCAGACAACACAAATTTAGACACATCTTAACCCTTTCCTGTTTTACAAAATTTTAAACCTGTCCAAATTCAAAGGTTTTGTAAATTATATTTCAAAGCGGATTTAAATTGAAAAATAACTATTCAGTAGGGTAGTAAATAGTGTGGAAATAGAAGAAATTGCTTGTCAGAAGCAATTTCTTCTTTTTTCACATTGTTTTCCCAATTATAAAATCCCTGGCAAGTAAAAAGCAGGGATAAAACAGCAAAGGGTTAATTCAAAGAAAGCAGAGATGTTAGGTTAATGTTGATAAAAAATCATACTAGAACTGCACCTAACCTGATTCCAGTATACCTCCCCCCCCAACACACACACACCATTTTATGAGGGCCAGAATGGCCTAAATTGCTCACCTGAATTTTATTTTGTTTGTCTAGTGATCTCATCCTAGTAACTTTCTGGCAAAGTTTCATTAACATTTGCCTAGTTGTTGAAGAAGAGATGTCATTCTAAGAATTCAAAGTGAAAAAAGATCATGCCCGACCTTTTGTAACTGAAGAGATGATAAAAGACTTTGGGCTAAAAACAAGCCCCACCCTGCCATGCTCATATTTATGGGCCAATCAAAATTTCACAATCAATTTTTGAAGAGGGTCACCCAAGGAAAATTCTGGTAAGGTTTTATTGTAATTGGCCAATTTGTTCTGGAGGAAATGTAGTTTAAATATTTCAGGATTAAAATAAACTCCCCCACACCTATAATTATGGGCCAATCAACATGTCACGAAGAATTTTTGAAGAGGGTCATCCAAGAAACACTCTGGTAAAGTTTCATTGATATTGACCCAGTGGTTTAGAAGGAGATTTTGTTCAAAGATTTCAGGTTCAAAATAAGCCCAGCCATGCCAGGCCCATATTTATGAACCAATCAAAATTTTTCGAACAATTTTTGAAGAGTGTCATCAAAGGAAATTCTTAAATGGTTTAAGAGGAGATGCCATAAAAAGATTTTTGGATAAAATAAGCCCTGCCACACAACACCCATAAATATGGGACAATCAAAATTCCGCTATCATTGTCCAAAGATTTCCGGCTCAAATAAGCCCATATTATATATGTGTCAATCTTAATTTTGAGAACAATTTTGAAGAGGGTCACCCAAGGAACATTCTGGTAAAAGTTCATTGAAACCAGCCCAGTGATGGGCCAATCTGAATTTTGCCAAAAATCTTTAAAGACGGTCGACAAAGGAACATATGATTGTTTAGAAGAAATTCATCTCAAATTAGAGAAGAAGTCTCAACAAGTTCCTGAATTTAAGGCATTTGAAGTGGGTTTTCTTAGTAAAAAAATGTAGGGGTGCTACTTTTAGGGAGAGTGCTATTATTAGAGGAAATACGGTACATGCCTGAGTAATGAGAACCCTTACCTCCTTACAACCGCATGGGGACCCATTATAGACTCGAGACCTGTTAACATTATTTCCATCAACGTCACAGTACACACCTGCATAGCAAATATCGTCTACATCAAATATCTGTAATGAAATTGATTGATTGATTGATTGATTGAATGATTGGTTGAATGATTGATTGAATGATTGAATGATTGATTGAATGATTATTTTGATTGATTCATTAATTTATTGGGTTTAAAGCTGCTTTCAACATTATGCTGTTAAATTGCGACAGCTAGTGCACATACCAATGGTTTCTTGTGGTTTCTCCCACCAGTAGAACAACATTATATCCGAGTCACCAGTTGCCCAACCACTTAGGTGCACTTTTTATCACATGCTCATTGGTGGGAGATAAATGTCACTTGTCGCAATGACTTTTGTCAAATGTCAGAGGAAAGCTGGGCTCAATCCAAGGTTTAACAGCCAATTGTGATACCAATTGAGTTTGATAAGGTTAGCATGAAATAACATCATGCCATATTCATCTTAATGTTTACACTCCTAGGAACTATTAAAGACAGGGACACAGGGCTAATTCAAACCAATTTTCAAAAGATATTTATATGCATTTATCACTTCAATTTAGGGTAAACTTTGTTTAAAATGATTGTTAAGAGGAAATTAACCCTAAATAAGAGACTTAGAGAGTCTCCAGACACTCTTTGCATGACTCTGGTACTCAACCAGGGGCCCGTTTTACTAAACGTTTTACAAAAAAATTTACCATTAGTCAAAATCACTCGTCTTAAGAAGACAATTCTAGTGAGATATTGCATAGCAGAATTCCATATTTAGATACTACTGTAGAATCAGCTTTAATTTTTGACCTACGCAAAAATTGATCGTAATATCTTTAGTAAATCCGACCCCAGGGGCACAACTGTGCCAAGTTTTTTTTAAATTCTTCCATGAATGTAGAAGTTAAACTCAAGACAGGAATGGGACATCATCACCCACATGCACCCGATCCCAGGGACAGGGATAACACTATTAGTTATTTGGTTTCTTGCCAGGGTATGTGACATTTTATTCACAGCTGCAAACAATGACATCACCTGGGCACATAAGTAAGGGCTGACATCATTTTTTACTGCTGGGAATAAATTGTCATATACTAAGGCAAGAAGTGGTATTATGAATTTATTATACTTCAAAGTGTATTACAAGATTTCTGTCCTTTGCCTATTAAGGCCTTGTTATATACTGAATTCTTTTAAATAACCAATCTACCCCGTGGCGGGCCGAATGAAAAGTAAACATGTAGTGACTTCACAGGTATTAGTAACATCACACTATAATTTCCAGCAACATTATAGGGATGAGTGTCTTTTTCACTGCGTTTATTGGGGTATAAAGTGCAATTGCCTAAGCACATGGCAAATAACGTCCGTAGGGCGTTATGTTTAAGCCATGTGCTAAGGCAATTGCACTTTATACCCCAATTAACGCAGTGAAAAAGCCACTCGTCCCTTATAATTGCAATCCTATAGATCGAAGAAACTATCAAAATACTCGGCCAAACATTAAAGCTTCAAGTCTACTTTCTCCGCGTAAAAAATTACACGATCTATTTTTAGATCGTGTAATGTTTATCTCGCTATCGAAGTGAAATGTCATAAAGTAAAACAAATGATACACAAATAAACGACAACATTAAAATTTGTAGAGGTACTTATGACAAAAAAGCTTGTTTCTGCCAAGTAAGTCTGTGTTTTTAAAACGAAAACGGCGCGGTCGGTCTTAGTTGAGAGGGTTGCTTGACGGTCTTCGTCGACTCGCTGTTTTCTAAGTTTACGTCGGCACAGAATCAGAACTGCATGCTTGTTATCGTAAATTCTTTCGAAAATATCTTAATTTATAATAGATTGAATAGAAGTGTTGCGTTGATGATCGGGAACTAGGTTAATTCGAGTTCCTACAACACAGGACTTGCAGATGGAAGTTCGGGGGGTTTCCCGAAAGACCTATTGCATTTTATACAGAAATAATGTGCAATGGATTTCCCCACGTGATGCGATTTAAACCAATCAGAATTCTTTATTTTATTGGATTGCAATTATTTTGATATAAAAGCAGGTCATAGCTGAACCTGCAAGAAAGTTAGCATTTTAAATGGAAAGATTGGTAAAATTAAAAGTATGTATGAGCATTTATATCACTTTTTCATTTGTATGATATCAACTGACATACTTTTAACTGTAGCAATACTTGTATACTCGGGTTGTGTCAGTCAGCATTAACAAATGAAAATGCTAGAATTTTCTCTCCAGTATAATAACATATGCCTGTTGCCAAATCGTGGTTGTGGGCATAAAAAGACTCACAATATTCTTAAAACTAAGGTATTCAATCAAATAATTTGGTTTCAGTTATGTTTATGATTTGTGCATATTGAGGGGTCAGTGCAACACTATTGTAACTGCCTTTATATTAATAGGCACTTACAATAGTGTTGCGCTGACCCCTCGATATGGTTTTATTGATCAATGAAAACATTTGAAGTATCCAGTTATTTTGTAAGCTTACGGACAAAGAAGTCCAGTGAGAATTCTGCTTTTTTGTTGATGAATTCATTACATTTTTGCCAAATGCTATCAAATTATAAGATATTAAGAGAGTATTTGTAAATTACATGGAGTTTAATAAGGTTTTTAGTTTCATATCTCAATGAAATCAACAAATCATCTTTTCATCTCCTAAGTGAAGTTAAAATTCTTCAAAGTAAATTATGAAGGGGTGGGGGGAAGCTCCTACAAGCTGGGAATTTTTATTTAAGAAATATAGTATGTTTTTTATGAAATTGTTTCATTTTTGTGTTGATGTGTCCACAAATAAAGTCTGATGGAGGAAGAGTTATATGCAAAAGGTAAAAACTAGGGCTGATCCTGAGGATTTTGCTTTGCTTATAACTCCTCCCCCGATCAGAATTTATTCATGGACACATCAACATGACAATGAATTTGTATCCATTATAACATGACCACAATTCTGAAATTAGGTTTTCTACCCTATTCTGGGTGTCAAAAGAATCAATGTTAGCGCTAAAGATGACATTGAGTAAACTAGAAAGCATGAATGGCTTGAGTCGCTCCACAAGATTGAAATTCTTGTAAAAGCAAATTAAAGTTTTGACTAGATTTTTAGAAATTTTGGGTTCTACTGATGTTGAAAATGATGTTCAAAGTTTCCACTATATAGAAGATAGAGAAAAGACCTCCACCCATAAAAGACATATTTTTCATCCAATGACAATAATTTTTGGCTTCATGATAATGGGTCTCCCAAGGATCATTCATGTAAAATTAAATTAGTATCCATCTATTAGAATATGAGAAAACTCACTTTTTACCATATTTGGAAATTAGCCATGCCCATTTAATTCCATGTTTTTCATTGGATCAAAAATTCTTGAACAACTTTGAAAGAGGGTCATCCAAGGATCATGCCTGTGAAGTTTGGTTGAAATTCATCCAGTAGTTTCTGGGGAGAAGTTTTTAAAGAAAATTTTATGACCAGACGCATATACGGACACAACGCCATGACAATAGCCCCAGTGACCTTCGGCCAGTGGAGCTAAAAAAAGTTGTAGTTATCTGTGTACAAAGTAAAAACATACGACATATGCATTTATTGCAAATAAAGTTCTATGTAATTTCTTCTTATTTCATATATGTGTTTTACGCAATCCTTTTATAATGAGTATGTATAGGATAGCCTCTTACCAACTTAGCTACATTCAATTTTATAATAATTCTTATTCCATATACCAAGGTGTTGAAGTTTAAGTATCTCATGAAAGCTCATTAATGTCTAGTAATAATAGATTTCCCTATTCTCTCATGATATAAAGTTATCTTTTTTATGAGTATCATTTTTGGAAAACTTGATTTCAAATTATCTTCTGCTATCCACTTCATTTTACAACCAAAGTATCTATTTATCTTTTGTTCGTTCTAATGAGGTAAGTATGTTAACCATTTATTGAAACAAGAGGACCGTGAGGGCCCTAAATCGCTCACCTGATATTTCAAGTAAATTATCATTAAGACTCCATTTCCTATGATATGGCATGAACCTTCCCATTTTCAACAGAATTCATTCTTGTGACCTGGCAAACATTTTGATCAAGTTTCATGAAGATTGGACTATATTTGTGGCGTTTGGAGCTCTTACTAGAAAATTTTCATTAAGGCCCCTTTTCCCATGATATGGCATGTATACTTCCCATTTTCAAATGAGTTCATCCTCATGACCTAACTAACATTCTGACAAAGTTTCATGATGATTGGACCATATTTGTGGCTTCTAGAGAGTAAACAAAAAGATTGTCATTAAGACGCCTTTTCCTGTGATATGGCACCGATCCTTCCCATTTTCAATAGACTTCATCCTCATGACCTAACAAACATTCTGACCAAGTTTCATGAAAATTGGACCATATTTGTGGCTTCTAGAGTGAAAACAAGAAATTTGTCATTAAGGGCCCTTTTCCCGTGATATGGCACGGATCCTTTCCATTTGAGCAATTTTTATAAGGGACCACCCAAGGAATATTTCCTCAAAGTTTGGTTGATTTTGACCCATAAGTTTAGGAGGAGATGTCGTTTAAAGATATTGTTGACAAAATTGTCATTAAGGCGCCTTTTTCTGTGAAATGGCACGGATCCTTCCCATTTACAATAGACTTCATCCTCATGACCCAACAAACATTCTGACCAAGTTTCATGAAGATTGGACCATATTTGTGGCTTCTAGAGTGAAAACAAGAAATTTGTCATTAAGGCCCCTTTTCCCGTGATATGGCACGGATCCTTTCCATTTGAGCAATTTTCATAAGGGACCACCCAAGGAATATTTCTGCCAAGTTTGGTTGATTTTGACCTATAAGTTTAGGAGGAGATGTTGTTTAAAGATATTGTTGACAAAATTGTCATTAAGGCGCCTTTTTCTGTGAAATGGAACGGATCCTTCCCATTTTCAATAGACTTCATCCTCATGACCTAACAAACATTCTGACCAAGTTTCATGAAAATTGGACCATATTTGTGGCTTCTAGAGTGAAAACAAGAAATTTGTCATTAAGGCCCCTTTTCCCGTGATATGGCACGGATCCTTTCCATTTGAGCAATTTTCATAAGGGACCACCCAAGGAATATTTCCTCAAAGTTTGGTTGATTTTGACCCATAAGTTTAGGAGGAGATGTCGTTTAAAGAAAAAGTTGACGCTGTGACAGACAGACGGACAGATGGACAGACGGACAGATGGACAGACGGACGCCGGACAACGATCAATCACAATAGCTCCCTTGAGCACTTCGTGCTCAGGTGAGCTAAAAAAAGAAATGATGACAGACTGAAAAGGGTTTACTAAAGAAAATGTCATTTTTCATTTTGATAAAGTATGTATTTGTTTAAATCAATTTGAGTTGCATAAACAATTGTCCTACCATTTTTACCTCAACAATTAATCTGTCATCTGCAAATAAGAAACAGGCTCTTACTGATTTTTGATAAACTGGTCAATAAGAAGCAGAATGTAGGTTAACAAAAGAAGAAAAATAGCTTTTTGTGACAGAAAGATATTAACAAAGTCTTCAAGAGACACTTTATTAAGCAAGTCTAGACAGGTTTCATAACTTTTCAAGTCTAAATTAGCTTTAGATCAGCTTTTCTAAAAGAAAATCAAGAAACTGTTCCATCTTCCCACACTGAACATTATTTTATGCTTAAAAAACACTTTTAGGAAACTTACAGATGTTTCACCTGGTCCTGTTACAGCAAAACTTGACAATCCATATGTCAGCTGACATTGGTAATCAAGGTCAAATACCTTCCCAGGAAATGGTAGTAGATGACTCAAGGCATCAAAATAAACTTCATCAATAGTGCCAGATCTGAGACAGCTACCACTACAAATTTAGAAATTGTGACCCATCAAGCAAAAACAGAATATGAACTCTGTGAAATAAATGTTTGAAAAAGATTGGGTCCAGTACAGGACATCCAGAAGTCAAAAGTAAAATTCCTTTATTATGGAGGTGAATTGATCATTCTGGATTCAGAAAATTAGAAAGGCTAAAAAATTGTGTCCTAATTTTATAGATGAATTACGGTAATATTTCCAGAAGGGATCTTTCTATGATGACCAAGTCACAGTTACAAATTTCTATCATCAAATAATCTATTTTTATGGTGTTCATGAAGATTTTTTCATTCAATGAAAACAATTTTTAGAATGCAGCAAATTTGTAAGCTTGCCAACAAAGTTAGTTAGCCTCATACACCACATAATCATATGTGATTAGATTTTTAGTTACATATCTTAATGAAGAAAACGCATTTTCTCTTTTTCTCCTAAATGAATTTAATGCTATACAAATTGTAATCCAATCTAGTCCCACATACACTTGCCCTGTGTTCAGGGTGACTAAACGGTGCAAACTGTTTGCAAATTACCCGTACATCTAACTTTGCATGTGCACTAGAGGCAAACACAATAATTTAAGATGAGCAAGAAATAAATGAATTTCTGCCCTTTTCTTTATATATGTACATATATATAATTATTTTCCAAGTTATAGAATTGCAGTTAACATCCTTCGACAGCACTTTAACCCTTTTCTCGCTGAATTTAAACTTTGATAGAAAGAAGTTGCATCCTTTGGGGACATCTAAACAAGTCTAGCCGGCTGGTTTTCCCAATTAAATAGAAAGCAGGCAGTGTAGGCTAAGATCAGACTGCACATCTAAGCAGGCTGATCTTAGCCAATACTGTCTGCCAAACCTTTTTGTAATGCAGGACAATGTCATGAATATTATTAAGAGAAGGGAAAAAGAATTCCATCATTTTTTCATGCGAGTAACCAAAGTACATACTCTGTATCTAAGAAGTCTTTCAGTTCATCTATTGTACAGTTTGAGAACTGCCATGGATTTGTGATCGTGGCAGGATCAGTCGGAGCTGGATTGAAATCGGCTGCAATGTAGAGTAATAAGGCGTCACATTCTGGAGGCCCTTGATTAGGAAGATCTTTGGGAATACCCATTCTGAAAAGATAGATTACGTTGACTTATTTTATTGTGTATCATTTTAGTATGCACATTACTTTTGAGCTAACAAGAGCATCGCCTACAGATGCAACTCTCGGCTGCAGGTGCCGGATAATGCAAAAGATCCAAGTCAAAAAAGGGGCATAACTCTTACAAAAATGCTTCCAGAGTAACCCCCTTTATAGTTCTTGTGATGGTGAACACACATGCCACATTTCATGAAGGTATCTTCAATTAGCGGACCTTGAGGGCGCTAAATCACTCACCTGATATTTCAAGTAAATTATCATTAAGACCCTTTTTTCCTGTGAAATGTCATGAACCCTCCCATTTTCAACAGAGTTCATTCTTGTGCCCTGGCAAACATTTTGACCAAATTTCAAGAATATTGGAATGTATTTGTGGCGTCTGGAGCTCTTACAAGAAATTAAGACCTCTTTTCTCATGAAATGGCAAGGATCCTTCCAATTTTCAAAAGACTTTATCCTCATGACCTAACAAACATTCTGACCAAGTTTCATGATGATTGGACCATATTTGTGGCTTCTACAGTGTAAACAAGAAAATTGTCATTAAGGCCCCCTTTCCCGTGATATGACATGGATCCTTCCCATTTTCAATAGAGTTTATCCTCATGGCCTAACAAACATTCTGACCAAGTTTCATGAAGATTGGACCATATTTGTGGCTTCTAGAGTATAAACAAGAAACTTTTCATTAAGGCCCCTTTTCCTGTGATATGGCAGAGATCCTTTCCATTTGAGCAATTTTTACAAGGGACCACCCAAGGAATATTTCTGCCAAGTTTGGTTGATTTTGACTCAGTAGTTTAGGAGATGTCATTTAAAGAAATTGTTACCAAAAATGTTATTTAGGCCCCTTGTCCCGTGATATAACATGGATCCCTCCCAATTTCAATAAAGTTCATCCTCATGCCCTAAAAAAACATTCTGACCAAGTTTCATTTAGATTGGACCATATTTGTGGCTTCTAGAGTGTAAACAAGAAATTTGTCATTATGGCCCCTTTTCCCGTGATATGGCACGATCCTTTCCATTTGAGCAATTTTTACAAGGGACCACCCAAGGAATATTTCTGCCAAGTTTGGTTGATTTTGACTCAGTAGTTTAGGAGGAGATGTCATTTAAAGAAATTGTTAACAAAAATGTCATTAAGGCCCCTTTTCCCGTGATATGACATGGATCCTTCCCATTTTCAATAGAGTTCATCCTCATGACCTAACAAACATTCTGACCAAGTTTCATGAAGATTGGACCAAATTTGTGGCTTCTAGAGTGTAAACAAGAAATTTGTCATTAAGGCCCCTTTTCCTGTGATATGGCACGATCCTTTGCATTTGAGCATTTTTTACAAGGGACCACCCAAGGAATATTTCTGCCAAGTTTGGTTGATTTTGACTCAGTAGTTTAGGAGGAGATGTCGTTTTAAGAAAAAGTTGACGCTGTGACGGACAGCCGGACGCCGGACATTGATCGATCACAATAGGTTAAAGTTTGTTCCATAAATGCCATGCCTACAACAACGCCAACGATTCCAAGATGGTCACAATACCTTAGATTTTCTCAGAAAACAACTGAGCTTATAAAAAGCAATATACGAAATACAGTGGGCCAGTGACACTAAACTGCTCACCTGAATTTCATTGGTCAAGTGGATGTAACCAAAGGAATATTTCGGCAAAGTTTCATTGAAATTGGCGCATAGGTTATAGAGATGTCTTTCAAAAATTTCTGAATGAATAATGGCCCTACCATCCCCCATGTCTATGGGCCAATAGAATTTCATGAACAATTTTTTAAAAGAGTTATCCGAGGAATATTCTGGTAAAATGTCATTCAAATTGGCCGAACGGTTAATGGGGTATTGTTCAAAGATTTCGCCGAAAAACAAGTGGATCACGATGGACCTAAATCACTCACCAGTCTCCTTGACAAATTGGACATTACATAAATAAGATTGCCAGATACATGTCCACTTATAAGTATATAATTTGTTGTTTTTGTTTTTCAATGCCCTGGACTGTTTTAACCCTTTCCTGTTTTACAAAATTTTGGACCTGTCCAAATTCAAAGGTTTTGCAGACGAAAATTTAAAGTGGATTTAATTTGAAAAATAACCATTCAGTTGGGTAGAAAATAGTGTGGAAAAGGAAGAAATTGCTTGTCAGAAGCAATTTCTTCTTTTTTCACAATGTTTTCTCAATCATAAAATCACTGGCACGTAAAAAGCAGGGATTAAAAAAAAAAAAAAAAAAAATGAAGTTAAGCATCAAAATCTAGATCTCTACCTTTTATAGGCAGAAATAGATTCATAAAGATTTCAATCTATTTCTATGTAAAGTAGGGTATGCCAAAGCAGAGACATGAACAAAAATGATAAGGGTCCATTATTGCATAAAATATATGTTTTCGGGTTGTTAAAGGCATACGTTAACGGATAAAACCAGGGCCTTAACAAGAGAAAACGTGGATTAACAAGTAAATTCATGTGCCGTTAAGGCCCGGCTTTTTTCACTTAAATAATCTCGATCTCGGCCTATACATTTTATCAGTTTCCTTGTCCAACGTTATTATAGATTATGCCTTAAGACGTTGCTCAAAATCCCGCATTAAATTGTGTGACATCATAAATTAACCAAGCAACGCTGGTATAAAATAGATGGCATAGATAGATGGTGTAATGCATGGCGGCATATATGTAGGTTTGTAACTGGTCTTATATCGTTTCTATGAAATTATTTTGCTCTTATCCCCCTTTTTATGCAATAATCATAATGCTTTAACGCCCTTGGCTTCACACTCGAGCGTTAAATTATTTTTTGGGTCTCAGCAAATGTTAACGCCATCAAAAACATGAATTAACCCTATAATGTAAAATGGGATGCATCCAGGGCAGAGCCCAAAACTGAACCAAGTGTCATGATATGAACAAACTTAGTTGTGGTTCCAAAGATAATGCTACATAACAAATATAAAAGGTGTCTGCCTTCTGGTTTCAGAGAAGATTTTTTTGTAGATTTTCACTCTTTGTTTCTTTATAAAGTGGGATGCTCCTGGGCAGAGCCTAAATATGACCCAAGGGTCAAGATGATTAAATCTTGGTATAGGTCCATTAGATGATGCTACATACTAAACATGTATGCTGTCTACCTTTTGGTTCCAGAGAAGATTTTTCCTCTTTGTTACTATGTGACATATGTGTTATATGTGGGATGCATCCAAGCAGAGCCCAAATATGAATCAAAGGTATATGAGGACCACTAGATGAAAGCTGTCTGCTTTCTGATTTCAGAGAAGAAGATTTCCTAAAGATTTTCCTATTTTCTCCCTTTTCATTACTGTGGCAACTAGAATTAAGGGTTGATTTTAATCATTTGAACAACTTTAGTAGAGCTTGACCCAAGGAATATCCGTGCCAAGTTTCATCAAGATTTGCCCACAGGTTTAGGAGTAGATGATGTTTCAAGAAATTAAGGACTATTGAGGACACATGTCATGCCATGGATAATGAACATTGGATGATCACAAAAGCTCTTTGAGGACTCAACTGAACTTAAAAACAAATGCCAAACTGTTCTGTTAAGTGTCTCTATTTGACCACTTCTTTCTTAAAGTTAGAAGTGGACAAAAAATATACACAAACTTAAAGAACAATATATTTTTTTTTTTTGCATAAGATATTTGACATCACAAATTCTTAGGTTTACTCATCAAAAGAATTACATGGACCAACAAATTTCTGGCCACAATCCAAGCTCGGAAGTCAACTGGTAAAACTAGAATATCTCAGACGGCAGGCTATTACTTAAAGCCCGAGTTAGACCTGTCCCAATGTCTACTATCAAAATAGCCTAGAATAGCCCAGATAGGATACGGGTCAGAATTCATTTAACCATAGGCTCTGGAAAGTTTTTCAAGCAAAATAAAGGATTTAAAGGATTCAAACAAAAATTAAAAGTTTTGAAAGTTCCCCTAGGGAGGCTGTATCCAATTTAATTGACATACGCTCCAAGTATTTGAGATGCTATATCCAGATTTTCATCATCTCCAGTGTCCTCTATAATTGCCTGTCTAAATGTAGGCCACTGTGAACTGCAGATCACACCTTGATATGCAGCACCTGAAATTTAGAGAATTATACATTAGTTTCTTTTAATATCAATGTTTCATACTCCTGTTTTACTAAACATCTTTCGAGCATATCATGCATAAGTCAAATATTAGTTTAAACCTATTTATTTTACATCGATTGGGAAACAAGTTCTTACAACTTAGATTAATCCCTCTCTATTCTGCTTGCTGGAAAATTTACCAGTACTCACGCTGAATGTGTGGGCCAATGAAAGAACCAAGATCGATAGCCGCTCCTGGGGAATCAAACTCGGGACCTTTGGGTCAGGAGGCCGGTGCTCTACCTCTAGACCACGGACAAAATAAATCATAAGTCAAATATTAAGGTTGCTTCTACAGTAGTAACTAAATCTGGAAATCTGCCATGCATCATCTCATTGGAATCTTAATCTAAAGACAATTCCAATGAGATATTGTAAGGTAGAATCAGACAATGAATGAAAACACCAGGTAGGGTTTGTAATTTTGAATTACGATTAATTAATTCAAAAGAAGTTCAATAAAACAGGCCCTGGTTCGTGTTGGATGAAACTATTTTAACCCTTGTCATGCTGAACCCGGAATATTCCTGCTTTTGCAGAAGCTATAGACAAACATCAGCCTGCACATATGTGCAGTCTGATGTTAGTCTACACCACCTGTTTCTCACTTTCAAACCAGAATTGTCAATAGATTTATTTTTTTCAAATAAAAATTGACCTACAGTTGGAACTTTCAGTGCTTTTTGCCCTTTGATTTTGATGCAATTTTGTAGCCAAAATTTATTCAGCATGACAAGGGTTAACATGGCCTTGCCGAGTCATTATAATTGACCTTACAGCCAAGACCAGATAACATTGATATTCACAGCACTAACATGTTATTCTATTTTTCATGAAATGTCAATTTCAAACTTGTCCAAGATTTCATCAAGATAATCATTCTGATCAAATTTCAGGTTGATTAGGCCAAAGCATTGTCCTCAAGAGTGCATACAAGGTAAATAATGATGCCAGAACTTCATCTGACCTCAATAGGTCATCTTGAGCAAGTCAAGCTCATGTGAGTAAAAAGGCAAAATTCACAAGGTCTTTCAAAGAATTAAAAGTGAACAAGAGCCGCCAGAGACGGATTATGCTCCCCGAATAAGGCAATGTCACAAAAACAAGAGCCATGTTGGACATGGCTATTCCCCTGCGAAAGCGAAAGCTTGATAGTTTACTGAAGCCTAATAGATTAAGGATTCTTTTGTACTGTGAGAGATTAACTTCCTATAAAATCTAAGTATTAAAAATAACAAAGGGCAATAACTCGTAAATTATGCAAGCAAGAGTTGTAGTTCTTAAGCACTGCACTTCTCCATGAGATCTATCCACCCATAAATTTTCAAGTTGATAGCTTTTGTACTTTAGGAGATATGCTCCAGACAAAATCTAAGTAAAAGAAATAACAAAGGATAATGACTCCAATATTATGCAAGGAAGAGTTGTAGTTCTTGTGCACTGCACTTCTCCTCCATGAGATCTATCCACCTATAAAGTTTCAAGTTGATAGCTATTAGTTTCAAGTTGATAGTTATTATACTTTAGGAGATATGATCAATTAGTCAGATTGTAAGGACTCAAATAAGGTGTTATCTTAAACAGCTTACATAAAGGTAACAAACAAACCCTTTTTTTGCATGACATATTTCTAGACACAAATTTCAAATAGTTTATGGTAAGGGCACCTGATTTGCTACTCAAATGTGAAATTTCATCAAATTCTGAACATAAGACTTGGAGAAATGAAAGAATAAATGTAATTTACAAGCTAAGGTAAAGGCAACAAACAATTAGCCCCCTTTTTCTGTGATATTTTTTTTGTATAAAATTTTGAATCGTTTATAGTAAAGGGCATCTGATTTGCTACTCAAATATGAAATTTCATTAAATTCTGACCATTAGACAAAGAGAAATTTGAGAAAAACTGAATTTTACCCTAAGTCTCTTTTGTCCCGTGACTAGGCCTCAAATCCAAAAACCGTCACAGATGCATCAACATTATATCATAAGAAGTTCACACGGTAAATTTCATTTGATTTGGCCCAAGGGTTATGGAGAAATCAATGGTTTTTTTTCAAAGTTTGACCTTGACAGATGACCTTGACCTTGTCACATGACCTTGACTTTGGTACCAGCGGATGAGGATCATTGAGATCTATCATCATGCCAAATATTAGCTTTGTATCTTGAATAAGCTTGAAGATATTGGCAAGTTAAGTTTTCGGGTTAAGTTTTTTCAAAGTTTGACCTTGACAGATGACCTTGACCTTGTCACATGACCTTGACTTTGGTACCAGGGGATGTGGATCAGTGAGATCTATCATCATGCCAAATAATAGCTTTGTATCTTGAATAGGCTTGAAGATATTGGCAAGGTTAAGTTTTCAGGTTAAGTTTTCGGACAGTTGGACGGACGGACGGACAGACAGACAGACGGACGGACGGACATGAGTAAAACAATATGCCCCCGATCTCTGGATACAGGGGCATAAAAAGAAACAGAGGGCAATAGTTCAAAAATTGTGCAAGCAAGAATTGAAGTCCTTATGCACTGCACTTCTCCTACATGAGATCCTACGTCGACCCATAAAGTTTCAAGTTGATAGCATTTTTACTTTAGGAGATATGCTCCGGACAAAATCTAAGTTTTAAAATAAGAAAGTGCAATATCTCGAAATTTATAATGTAAGCAGAGTTGTAGTTCTTGTGCATTGCACTTCTTCGCCATAAGATCTATCCACCCATAAGGTATCAAGATGATAGCTATTATACTCTAGGGATATGTTCCAGACAAAATCTAAGTAGTAAATATAACAAAGGGCAATAAGTTCATAATTATGTAAGCAAGAGTTGTAGTTCTTGTACACTGCACTTCTTCTCCGTGAGATCTATCTACCCATGGAGTTTCAAGTTGATAGATATTATACTTTAGGAGATATGCTCCGGACAAGTTTAGTGACGGAAACTCCGAATGACAGAACTTCGTAATGATGGACGGAGAACATTACTAAACCCCTCTGCCAAAAGCGGTGGGGGATAAAAATGTCCCATCCCACAAGCAAATTTTTGGAAACGGTTGCCGTGGGAACATCCTGGCAAAGTTTCATTAAATTTGGACCAATGATTTATGAGTGAGGACTTGTTCAAAAATTTCAAAGACAAAATGCCCACCCTGCCATTGCTAAAGACCCAAGGAAATGCCCTATTCTTTTTTGGTCACATAGGTCAAGGTCACAGTCAATTTTTGCTCAAGAATTAAGCAATGTAGAATCACTACACTTCATGCAAATGCTGCATATGACCTCAATATTTGTTACAAACACATCCTATATTAATATATTAATAGCACTTGCATTTTGATAGTGTGCTTGTTGGGGGTATAAGACCGCTCTGCAACAGTTCTAGTTTCTTAGAAAACTAATGTATGCAACTTAAAAAACTCCTGAAATGAGGTTTTTCCACTACCACAAGTCATTTTCCATGGCAACCAGAAGTAATTTGGATATTTTTAACTCAATTCATTAGTTTAGACCCACCATTTTCTCTAAGTTCTTGAAATTAAGGACATGCCATGCAACATGTTCTACTGAAAAAATGAAAGGTGAATCGCTATTAACTCTTGATAAACCTATAAGCGGTTGCCATGGTAACGTATTTTCTTTTGTAAGAAGAATAGAATTATCTATCTAACATCTAATAAATAGAGATATATATCTATATTAATAAAAGTGAAATTAAATAAAAGAATAAAGGTTTTGTCATTCAATGGAATATTGTCAAGTATGCCTTATTTTTTTTTTATTTTTTACATAATTCTGATATTTTTATATTTAAATTGGTTGTGTTTCCATGGCAATATGTCTCATCATGTTTTGATGTAAAAAATAATTTTTTTTATAGCCTGTTCAAAGTTTTTCCCACAATTTATGAATACCTAAATCTGAATTTTATCAAGAAAGGGTGAAAATGGATAATTTCTAGATCCAAGGTTTATCATATTGCCATGGAAATGCAAGATAGAGCTATTATGTTTTTGGCTTGCATTTTTATATCATAGATCAAAAACAAACTCATGAGCACATTTATTAAAATTTGTAACAGGGCCAAAAATGCCACTTTCTGAACCTGCCCCTTTTTGGGCTAATTAAAATGTCTTTGGCAACTTTTGGAAAGGGTCATCCAAGGAACATTCTAGTAAAGTTTCTTTTAAAATTGGCCTGGTGGTATGAGAGGATACATCATTTGAAGAATAAATACCCCAACTTGCCACGCCAATAGTTATCAGCTAATCAAAATTACACATGCAACTTTTGGAAAGGGTTACCCAGAGTGCATTCTGGCAAAGTGTCATAAAAATTGGACCAGTGATTTATGAGAAATGTTGTTCAAACAAAGTAATGGGCCAATCAAAATTTCATGCACAGTTTTCAGAAAGAATTTCTGGCAAATTTTTAATTGGAATTTGTCCAATGGTTCAGGAGAAGAAGAATTTAAAGATAGTTGATGATGCACTGACACACGAAGAACAAAGGACAATGGTTATCCTAAAAGCTTCGCTTGAGCATGTTGTGCTCAGGTGAGCTAAAAAAAAGTACATATTGTATTGCGATGCAATACAGGATGCTATGCAATACAAGAGTATTTAAGGTGTTAAACAAGATGAGTCTATGAAACACAAATGCCCCCATAACAGGATTTTTTTTTCAAAATGTTGACCCTTGCAGATGAACTTGACCTTTAATAATGACCTTGACCTTGATACCTACAGATGTACATCACTGAGATTTTTCATCATGCCAGTTATGAGACAGGATATCTATAATAGGTTTAGATAAACTGGTTAATGAAAGTTTTTTGGTTAAGTTTTTGAGCTATTTGACCTTGACAAATGACCTTGACCTTGTCACATGACCTTGACTTTGGTATCAGCAAATGCAGATCATTGAGATCAATCATCATGCCAAATATGAGCCTTATATCTTGAATAGGTTTGAAGATATTGGCAATGTTAAGTTATTTTTATTAACTTTTTGAGTTATTTGACCTTGACAGATATCCTTGACCTTGTCACATGACCTTGACTTTGGTATCAGTAGTTGCAGATCATTAAGATCTACTACCATGCCAAATATGAGCCTTGTATTTTGAATAGGCTTGAAGATATTGGCAATGTTCAGTTTTTTGGTTAAGTTTTGCAGACAGACAGACGGTAAAACAATATGCCCCCGTTCTTCAATATAAATAAAAAATAAAAATATTTTTTCATATAAAGGATTTCAAAACCAGGTTGCGTGATGAATGCAGAAGATGATTTGAGTATCAACAACATTAAACTTTACAGAGAAATAATCATTCAAGCCTAGCATTGTATAAGATTATTAAACTTGCACCCAAATCAAAACTACTTTTACAGCATAAAAAGTGTGTTTCCGGGTCATTTTAGGCATAATTTAACACACACACACACACAAAATTTGGCATTTAAGAAGGAAAACATTGATTAATAATTAAATTCATGTGCCGTTAATGCCCAGCTTTTTTACTTTAATATGCCTGGTCTGGGCCTTTAAACTTTATCAGTTTCTATGTCAAACATCAATATAAAACATAAAAAATATAAAGATGTTGGAACCTATTCCCACGTTCCATGCATAAATTACTGTTTTTTTTGCATTAACATTTTCAAAGACCCTCAAAATGCTTTTATGCCCTCATGCTTTGCACTCAGGTGTTTAACCCATTTTCAGTTTCAGCAAATGTTAATGCTCTCAAAACCTGAATTATAGCTATATTATTCAACTCCATTCATAGAATTCAAAACATACTATCAAAAACATCTGAAATTGTTCAAAAACACACTGAAATTGTTGAGAACTATTCACAACTGAATTAAGATTGATCAAATCAATACATTTTTTTACTGGCTAGTGTAGAATTTGAAGCATTTAACCCTTTGCTGTTTAATCCCTGCTTTTTACGTGCCTGTGATTTTATCATTGAGAAATTATTGTGAAAAAAGAAGAAATTGCTTCTGACAAGCAATTTCTCCTTTTTCCACGCTATTTTCTACCCTACTGAATGGTTATTTTTCAAATTAAATCCACTTTAAATTTTCTTCTGCAAAACCTTTGAATTTCGACAGGTCCAAAATTTTGTAAAACAGGAAAGGGTTAATTTTCTGATGAAGACACAGAAATCTATTTTATGCAACAGTACATAGATTTTTTTTTATTCTGTATTTTTTGCAAGAAGTTTTATGCCACTTTCAAGATTATTGCTGTTATATTGTGGTAGTTGGTGCACCTTTCCATGCTTGAATTTTATTAAAGAGAGATGATCAAATATTTCTATTTAAGATCATTTTAAGCAAATTTTATGATATAACTAGATCAAAGTCATTCCCAAGGTAATTTCCAATATTCATTCACCTTGTAAATTTCACAATGTTGCTAGCTGCATCATAATCTTTTTGTAACTTACCCTTACGGACAGGATTTCCACCCTCTTCAAAATCAAATCTGAAAACAAGATGTATTTGTAAAACACAAATGCCCCTGAGAGACAGCAAATTGGTTGTAAGTTGGCCTTGACAGATGATCTTGACCTTGTCACTTGACCTAGACCTACATACCAGCAGATGTGTATCATTGAGATCTATCATCATGCCAAATATGCACATTCACTATTGCAAAAACGTACAATTGAAATTCTGTTAAAAGAACATAAATGTCCCATGGAAACAAGGAAAACCTTTAAAAGGAGCCATTAGTCTTGTAAAAATAATTAATGGATAACACTCTTAGCCATTAAAATGCTAACTAATGGCTTTTTATTCAAGATTTGACCATCAAAAACCTTTGGAATGTAGATTAATAAATTGGTGCAGCATAAAGGTATTGACATTAAAAAAGTAATGGGCAATTACTTCATGTTTTAGCTTTATTCATGTCCATCTGAACTACTATGAATATTTTTTCATGCCCATCAATCACCCATGAATGATGGTCGTGAAATACAAAAAAGTAACAAATAATGGCCATAATAAAGAGTGCTAAAATGCACTGGCATAAAAAACACTTAAACATGGCCATTAATATATCATTGAATTCTGAATCAGACATGGCATTAAATTTGTTTGTAATGCAGATGAAAGAAATACTGAAAATTTTTCAACTCATTTCTTTTTTTAATCATGCCCATTAACTACCATGAACATTTATTCATGCCCATCATCACCCACTGAAGATGGCCATTAAATACCAAACAGTAACAAATAATGGACATTATAAAAATTGCTAACAAGAGTGCCATAGTCACGAAATACGCCGCCACTTTGCTGCTGTTTCATGAAAATAATTGTAGACACTACTTATTTTGACAGAACCAAATTCAAAATGACCAAGTTTCATTTAAATCAAGACAAAAAGTTAGGAGGAGTTGCCTTCACAAGGCTGCAATTCAATAAGCCCTAGACACTAAGTTTTAAGGGGGCATAATTCAGGGAAATAAATGAGCCATAAAGTCCTTGATCAATGTACATCTACAAATTATGGTGATGACATTGACCAAGTTTCATATAAATAAAGACAAAAAGTAAGGAGGAGTTGCGTTCAAAAGGCTGCAATTTCAATACGAACCATAAAATCCTTCCTTCATGCACATCTACCAATTGAGGTGATAACATTGACCAAGTTTCAAGAAGATCCAGCCAGAAACTTAGGAGGAGTTGCGTTGACAAGAAAAGTGGACGGTCGTACAGACAGACGGATGGATGGACAGACAGACTGACAGATGGAGAAGATGACACCAATATATGTACGCCTCCGGCGGCGTATAAAAATCATTGGCTTTTTGATTCAAGCCAATTAACTTCCAAGAATATTTAGTCATGCTGATCAATCACCCACTGAAGATGACAATTAAATACCAAACATAACAAATAATGGCCATTATGAAAATTGCTAAAAATCATTGGCTTCTTCAATTTTGATTCATGCCCATTAATTACCATGAATAATTATTCATGCCCATTAATCACCCTTTGAAGATGACTTTTAAATTTCAAATGCTAACAAATAATTGCCATTATAAAAAATGCTAAAAATCATTTGCATTTAAAAAAAAAAAGACTTTTACTTATGGCCATTAATATATCATTGAGTTATGAACCAGATAATTCATGTGCATTAACTTTGTTTGTAATGGGGATGAAAGGAATACAGAAAAGTTTAAACTTTTTTTTTTTCATTTTGGTTCATGCCCAATAACTGCCATGAACATTTATTAAAGTGAATCAATCACCCATGATGGATGGCAATTAAATTCCAAACATAAATAATGGCCATAATCTGCCACTCATGAAAATATAGCTTTTGTGGTTCACTCGATCTTACACTGAAACAAATGATTAACCTCTATGTCTTACTTGGTGAAACACACAGTTAAGTCAACATGTGATGACAAATCTGCCTCAAGCCTACATCGAGCCAGAATTTCTTCTCCGTCTTTGAAACCAGTATTTCCATCAACCACATCAGTATCAAACTCAGCTTGTGACTAAAAGGAGATATGCGTCTAATTAGCATAGTTTGTGTTTGACCCTTAAACCAAGCTTTGACCCCTAAAAATTGGAAAACATCTCATTTTCACCACTAAAATTTTCCATTAGGAAGGTCAATTTGACCCCTTAAATTTCTGGCAGTTCATCTTAATACTCCTGCAAAATTTTATAGATATATCAAAGTACATTGTCTCCTTCATATCTTAATAAAAGATTCATATACATATGAATCTTTTATAAAAGACATGAAGGAGACAGTCTAAAGATGTCAATCAGCATAACCAAATAATATTCAGGTACTTTTTACTCATTTTATGATTTTTTCCCCCCATTCAAAAGAATAGAACCTGCATTGTGTGAGTAAAAACATGTGGATTATTTCTGTTATATTACATGGGTGTTCTAACATTAGTGAAATAACTATGCAACTGAGCTAAGAGCGTAAAGCAACAATATTTTGTTTCCAAAACAATAATTTCAAAATACATGTGATGATATCATTTTGAAACAGTGTTATAATCAAGTTACGCCAAAAAATTTAGTTGACAAACTTAAATTAGATCTGTGGTAAAGCAGACTTAAATCACAACTGGTGCTTTGTTCCAGATCAGTAAAAGATATTTGACAAAGGTAAATTGGGGGGAGAGGGTGCAGATTTACCACAAAATTCAAGTCATATCCTAAAAAGAATTTCTTGTCTTTATAAGATACTAAAGATTTGTTTTTGAATGGGTTTTACGCTGCTTTCAACAATTTCGCAGTTATATCACGGCAGCCGGAGCACCTAACAATGGATTCCTGGTATTTCTTTCACCTGTACTACCATTACACCCTTTCCTAGCCTCGGACTGCTATCTCACATAGGTTTACGATTATCTACCCATTGGTGAGAGACAAACGTCGGAAAAGATATTTGCCGCCACCGGGGATCGAACCCACGACTTCCCGATTGGAAGTCTTATGCCTAACCAACTGCGCTATGGTGGCGACCCAGATACTAAAGAAGAGGTGGGACTGAGACTGCTCTACTGACTCTTTAAAAAGCCTATGTCTTCATAATGCTATTCAAGATAAAACAAGGAAAACTTTCATTAAAAATATATCCATGCATAAAGGAGGAGTTCTGTTGACAAGGAAATTCACTGAAGGGCCCCTTTTCCCATGACGTTTAGGCCTCTTTATATAAGATCACCAGACCACACCAACTTCCATGCATATATGAACCTCGTTAACAATGAATTCTTAAAATTTAATTTCAGATAAAGGCTCCTTTTCTCCTGATACTCAATATATCCGAAATATTTAATGCTTGATGGATCTGAACCATTTTCCAATGATCCTTGTGATGATCCAATCATTCTGACAAAAATTGAAGACAATGGAATGAAAGCTGTGGACTTAAGAGTGTTCACAAAGATTTTCTTATTAAATTTTCCATTTATTTACATTTGGCCCCTTTTCCCATGACACTTGATGGATCAGGCCCATTTTCAAAAGGAACCATCCTTGTGACAGTACAATCATTCTGACCAAGTTTGAAGTCACTGAGAAAAAAACTGTGGACTTAAGAATGTTACTGAGGATTTTCTAATTCAATTTTTATTAGGCTCCTTTTCCTATGATGCTTGACTTATCTGACCCATTTTCAAAAGGAAAAATCTTTTTGATTGTCCAATCATTCTTGAAAGTTGAATGAAAACTGTTGACTTTAGTATATCAACGAGGATTTTCGCAGTACATTATCATTAGGCTCCTTTCCCCATCACGCTAAATGGATCTGACCAATTTTCAAAAGGAACAATCCATATGATGGTCCAATCATTCTGACCAAGTCTGAAGACAATCAGGTAAAAAATTGTGGGCTCTAGATCGTTTAAACAAGCAAAAGTTAATGGAAGGACAGACAGACAGCTAGATGGCCATGCACACAATTACACTACCAGATGGGCGGCTCCTGGACTGGAAAAACTGGTATCCCAATGGGTCTTCTGACCTTTGGTAACCTGAATTTTTGCAATACATCAGTAACAGTTATGATGAGTCACAATTTATCTTATAACTATTCAAAAATCCCTATTATTATACCTCCAATACAATATTTTTTATTATATCACATAGTTATTTTTAGAACAATGAAATTGTGCTGTTAAATTTTTAAAAAACTTGCACTTCTGTTAGAATTGTTGCCGAAAATAAGTCAAATAGAGGTTATAAGACAAGTATAATACATTCTAAGTGTATTGTATGAAAAAATATCTACCTCGGTTGTGGTAATTGATAATTGTCTCGGCAGAGCCTCGATAATGATCAATTCTCCCAACCTCGTTACATATTTCTTCTAATACAAAACACTAAGTATGTAATATACATAAACGCCACTACTCAAAAATTTCAATAATGGCTCCTTTTTTCTTGACACAGCAAAGTAGCAAAAAAAACCCTCCATAATAGGAGTATGGTCACATGATGAGGTACATTTTTCGACCTTACCCATGCTAGTGGTAAAAGAGGAGAAGACATTTAAAGATAATGTTTTTGGACAGACACATGAATGAATAGACAATGGATTCTGAGCGATCCAAATAGCTCTATTCATGAACCCCTCAAAGCATTTGTCCAAAATGAGGTGCCATCAGTGAAGGGTGTGTTTGAAACACCTAAATCACCAAAGGGTCATAACTGTATAAAATAAAAATGGACTCAACCAAAAATCATTAAAAAAATCTCTGCTTGATACTGAGCATTTTTATAAAGTTTAATTCTAAATTGATGAGAAATTGAGCAGACATGATTTTTCACCAAAGGGCCATAATTCTGTCAAAAGTCAATGAACTCTAACCTATATACAATATGCACATCTGCTTGATACCAAGCATATCTGAAAAGTTTGAATCAAATATATCCATTAGTTTCTGAGAAATTGGTTGGACAGGAAAAGGATACATACAGACACCAACAGCCTATAATCCTATAATTACGACTCATATAATCAGCCAAAACATAGTTTTGAGAGGTATAATAAAGAAGGATATTAACCCTTGTCATGCTGATCCTAGAATATTCCAGCTTTGGCAGTAGGTATAGACAAAGATCAGACTGCATATATGTGTAGTCTAATCTTTGTCTTTACCTCCTGATTTTATTTTTCATATAAAAACAAGATGTGTTTGTGAAACACTAATGCCCCGTCACAGCATTTTTTTTTCAAAGTTTGACCTTGACAGATGACCTTGACCTTTTCACATGACCTTGACTTTGGTATCAGCAAATGCGGATCATTGAGATCTATCATCGTGCCAAATATGCGCCTTGTATCTTGAATAGGCTTGAAGATATTGGCAAAGGTTAAGTTTTCGGACAGACGGACTGATGGACGGATGGACAGACAGACGGGTACATAAGGGGGCATTAAAAGTTTCAAAATTGTATTTTCAAAGTCAAATCCTGACTCAGAACTACAAAATACAGAGCTTTTAGTACTTTGAATTAAATATAATTTTACCAAGGTTTCTATTCAGCATGGCAAGGGTTGAAATTAAACCAATAAACCCCCTCTATAAAACAGAAAGAACAAGTGCATGTCGTATTGCGATGCAATACAGGAGTCCCCCACCGGATAACAAAAAATCCTCTCTTATAATATATCTCCTACTTACTAGATCTATAACTGTAAAAGTTTAAAGTTGCTAGCACTTATAGTTTAGGAGATATGATCCAGACAAGAATGTAAGACTAAAAACAACAAAGGGCAATAACTCAAAAAGTGGACATGGCAGAGTAACAGTTCTTGTACATGACACTTGTCCTCGATAAGATCTATCAGTGTACAAAGTTTGAAGTTGCAAGCACTTATGGTTTAGGAGATATGATCCAGACAAGAATGTAAGGGTAAAAACAACAAAGGGCAATAACTCAAAAAATGGGCGTGGATGAATAACAGTTCTTGAACATGACACTTGTCCTCAATAAGATCTATAAGAGTACATAGTTTGAAGTTGCTAGCACTTATAGTTTAGGAGAAATGATCTGGACAAGAATGTAAGGGTAAAAGCAACAAAGGGCAATAACTCAAAAAGTGGGTGGGGCAGAGTTATGGATCTTGAACATGACACTTTGCCTCAATGAGATCTATAAGTGTACAAAGTTTGAAGTTGCTAGCACACATAGTTTAGGAGATATGTTCCGGACAAGAATGTAAGACTAAAAACAACAAAGGGCAATAACTCAAAAAATGGGCATGGCAGAGTAACGGTTCTTGAACATGACACTTCTCCTCCATGAGATCTTAAAGTGTACAAAGTTTGAAGTTGCTAGCACACATAGTTAAGGAGATATGTTTCGGACAAGAATGTAAGGGTAAAAACAACAAAGGGCAATAACTCAAAAAGTGGGCGTGGCAGAGTAACTGTTCTTGAACATGACACTTCTTCTCAATGAGATCTATAAGTGGACAAAGTTTGAAGTTGCTAGCACACATAGTTTAGGAGATATGTTCCGGACAAGAATGTAAGGGTAAAAACAACAAAGGGCAATAACTCAAAAAATGGGCGTGGAAGAGTAACAGTTCTTGAACATGACACTTCTCCTCCATGAGATCTATAAGTGTACAAAGTTTGAGGTTGCTAGCACACATAGTTTAGTAGATATGTTCCGGACAAGAATGTAAGGGTAAAAACAACAAAGGGCAATAACTCAAAAAGTGGGCGTGGCAGAGTAACGGTTCTTGAACATGACACTTTGCCTCAATGAGATCTATAAGTGTACAAAGTTTGAAGTTGCTAGCACATATGGTTTAGAAGATATAGCCCGGACAAAAGCGTGACCGACAGACGGACAGACGGACAGACAGACGGACAGACGGACAGACAGACGGACAGACGGACGGAATCGAGCAAACCTATAGTCCCCCAACCGGTAACCGGTGGGGGACTAATAAGTGGGGCACATTAAACATGTGACTTCATAACATTGCCTTGGTATCACATGCAAAATGAGGCAATTTAGGGAAAACCGTTTTTGGGGGACGATTCTATGTCACCCAATGTTAGTACGTAAGAACAATCCTGTCAGTTGTTAATAGCTTTTCAAAAAAGTAGTACCGGCTTGGGTTCAATTTTCTTTTTTACAAGACTTACCTTCGCTCGACAACTGTTCATTTTGAAAATGGCATTATTCAAGAATTCTATGTAATTAGAAGATTAATCAGAGAAAACTCTTAAATGCGAAATCAGCTGCCAATCTTAGACCAAGCGTTTTTTTATTTAGGGCAAGAATGCTATTTAAAGACAAGGTGGTGATTTGCCTATTGGTTTCCCCCATGCTGAAAGGGGGCCCGCATATACATACTCTGATTTTAGGAAGATCACTCTACGAGAGCACCAATGAATAACTTCTTGGGTCTAGATCACCTGGGTGAACAATCCCGAACATTTCCAGGAATTTTGCTTTTTTGGGGTTTGTTGCAAGAAGCTCGTAAAACAATTATATTACTATAGCGAGTTAGGATAGTCTGATCACGAATACGTGAAAGTAAACTCTGACACTCTCCATGATTTCAACACTTTTACTACTACTCTGAGTTGAGGGGTCTTCTAATAACAAATTGGAGATTTTGATATCTTTCTAGAATGTATTCAGACTGAGTCGTCTGCTTCGATAATGTAGATGTATTCTATAAATAGCCGATAGTCTACTCTGCCTAGCGTATAACCTGTGTTTACACAGAAGTTTTTAGGGGGAGGAGAAACACTCATCAGATGCACAAGTGCAATGTTTTTTAGACAAATCTCTCTTCGGTGATCAATCCTGTACACTTTTAAAAATGTTTTCGTTTTTTGGGTTGTGACTAGAATCTCCTAACTCAGAAAAAGCTATAAAGGGAGTTAGGACATTTTAATTGCAAACATAAAAAATCGATTACTGAGTCAGTCTGCGGTGTTTTCTTTAAAATAACTGAAAGAAAGCTAAAATTAAATTCATAAGGTCTACATTGAGGGGTTCTCTGCTTCAATTTCAGGCATACAATAAGTCTTTTTTCGTTAACTTATATACTTTTATGTCGCCTACTATAGACAATATGTCTTTTGTTGTCAACTTATATATCTTTATGTCCTCTACTACAGACAATCGTCTTATCATATATTTAGGCAGCTCAACTTCTGCTAAGTTAAGGCATACTTCAGCTGATCTCAACACACTTTAGTTAGTTCGCGCCAGTACTTTGTCAGGGACTAATTTGGATCCCTGGTGCAGCCGCTGTGAGGGATATCAATTCCAACAACGCGCGTTCTATGTTTCATACCTTTTTTACATTTCAATTTGTTTTCTTTTTTCTTTATTGCATGGGTAATGGCAAACAATTGCATTTGCAAGGAGGTCTCCTGTCATGGATATAAAAGAGAAATACCATTAATGGTACATCCCAAGAGGGAAGATTCAGTGCCTTTGTTACGAGGTTTTGAGCTTTACTGGGCCTGGAGACCAAATGGCTTATGAGACCATACGTAATGTTTGGAGCTACAACTTTGATTCTGCGGACAACTTCAAAAAAAAGAGAGCCATTTTAGGACATGCATACATTGACTAGGTAAAGGTAAAAAAATGTTGTATTTTCCATAGCATTAGACCTGCCTACAGTGGTCCTGTGGATAGCGGATTTCTAATCAACCATTCAACCCAATTTTACAATATTTAGAACATCGGCGCTATGTCTATAAGCCCCATATATTTTTTTGACATTCAGTTTTTTTTCTCTCCCAAATGCTGATAGGTATAACAGCCAGGAATCTACACCTGGTCGGAAGTACTTGAGTAGTATTTATTTCTGTACATATGTAAATAGGGCACAGTGTCCACATCTCTTTGTTGCTCTCCATGAGTTATTTGTAAATAATGCATAGAAGTTTATTTTGATGGTGACTCTGAGATGGTGTAAGGATAGATAGAAGGCATTGAGTTAGTATTTATAATTTTACACATAAATACTTTAAATATGTCCACGCATCCAATTTCTAATGTTAAACAACTGATCGGAAAATGGATCCAATCTTACTCTGAGGGTCATTAAGTACCTCTCCTCCCACCCGAGCAACTGGTCAGGTGAAAAGGACTTGGGTCACCTGTGGGATAGGCTGGTCAGGAGAGGGAGAAGAAGACATGAACAGACCTGTAGCCCGCTGTCTGAGAGACAACAGGTAGTTTATAAACAATCTTGCAATCTAATTTGGAAATGTAATCTGCCAGTCAAGTGAAACAAATAGAAGCAGATGAGGCATTATAAACCGAAGGTGTTAATGTCATAATTCCATTAGTATTTTGAACCAACAACATGTGCTTAACAAAAAGAAAAAAAAACAGGGTAATTCCTATAAAGTTTGCATCAACATTGAAAGTTGCAGAACTGGGGTAGAAACATTTTAAATTTATCACAAATTTACATGGATATTTTCTTTCTGTCTCGTTTTATTTTCACCATAATGCCACCAGAAATGTCCACCTCCAGTGCTGTCAGTGCTTTGATTTTGTTTGTTTTGTTTATTTTGTTGGTAAATTGCATCAAAGAAATAGAATGACCTTTTTCTTTCCCCTAAATTTGATAAATCTTCCATTTTGTGAACAATAAAGGCTATATTTTCTCTTGAAAATATAGCTTTTGTTGTTCTCTCAATGAAAGATAAATCAATCAAACACTGAAACAAACAATTATACTCTAACTATTATTATCATACTTACTCTATAATCAATGTAGCGCAAGTATACCCGAAAACAAATAGGATGGACTAATTCTCCAAGACACTTGTACCGTAAGTCAACCTATTTAAAAACAAGAGATGTTAGTAAATTAAAACATTTATGCGGGATAATAACCCCCCTCCCCATAAGAGCAGGTTGATGGCATATCATTTGTCATTTAACAAAGTGCAATAACTCAAATGTGATGAGCAGAGTTAAGGTTCTTGTACCTTACACTTCTCCTGAATGAAATCTATCAAACTAGCTATCATACTTTCTGAGATATGCTCTAGACAAAAAAATCAAATTATAGAACTAACAAAAGGCAACAACTCAAAAAATTTGACAAGAAGAGTTATGGATCTTGTCCACTGCACTTCTCCTAAATTAGATCTATTCAACCATGAAGTTTCATGGTCATAGCTATCATACTTTCTGAGATATGCTCCGGCCAAACTTCAAGTATGAAAATCAACTAAGGACAATTACTAAAAAAATAAACAAGGTAGAGTTACAGTTCTTGTTCACTGAACTTTCCCTTGGTGTCATTTATCCATCCCTGAAGCTTAATGACCATAGTTAATATACTTTCTGAGATATGCTCAGGACAAGAATGGTCTACAGACGGACGGACCAACCCACAAGTGCAAAGCAATATACCCCCTCTTCTTCAAAATGGGGCATAACAAAACAATAAATGAGAAAAACTGGTGGCCATCTTAACTACCAGAAGATGATATTTTAGTAATAGAAAAAGAATGCTTCACATGGAGTGTTTTTTATGTCAAATTGTAGCTTTATATGAATTATTTGACCAACCTGTTATGGGGATTGACTCGGTAGTGCAGCAGTTAAGGATGTCTGACTTTGAAGAGCTATGCAATGTTGCCGTATCAGCGTGGGTTCAAATCCCGTCAGAGGAATGCAAAAGGAGTGAAATTATCAAAATTATACCCTGCTTTTGTGCATTTTATCCTATCTGACGTCATCTATGCCTGGCAAAATAAGTGACGTCACAATAAACATTGCACAGCAATCACACGCAAAATGACACGCTTTACAAAAATATTTTCTGAAAACTCAAATTTTGTCTAATTTTTGCAATAAAGAAATAGAATAATCATTTGTTTTTCAAGTTAGATTGATCATTATTTCATTTTGTGAACAACGAAAGTGATATTTTCATTTTTGGCTCCGCCACTCATGAAAATATAGCTTTTGTTGTTCACTCAATGAATATAAATCGACTGAAACACTGAAACAAACGATTATCCTCTATATAGGCCGCTTATATGTCAAGATCTATGTTTTATTTCATATAATGTTTAGGGGAAATTAACCTAAAATTTTCTACATAGAGGGGATATTTTTGGATTTTAGATCAAAGTATTTCAATAGTACTAGTTCAAACCCTTTGTTGTTGGTATCATAGGAATAATCTTTACCCAAACTTATCTGTACTTCAGGTTCTTTTCGTGTGAAGCTCTAGACCTACCTCGGTAAAAAGAGCCAAGAAGTGTTTGTAGAGCTCAAGTCTTGCTGCATCTAGGTCATTGTTTTCTCTATCAAGATAACTGAAACACAAATACAATCTCACAAAATCACTCCAAAGGGAATAGATTAAACATATAATAAAAACACTCAGTACATGTATTTCAATATTTCGGCAAAAGTTGTCTTTTTCAAGAAAAATGAAACAAATGTTTACACTACAAAATAATGCTTGAGCAGATAATTTGCTTCATAGGCCTGAATCTACTTATATGATGAGAATTTCAGTGAATGTATGAATGAATTGAATAATTAATTGATTAATTTTCATTTCATGTAAATAAGGGGTTCTAAGTGTCACATGCTGAAATATTTCTGAAAAGAAAAATTAAAGATCGATGAATGACTTACAGAAAATTGACCTCAATCTGTAAAATACATATTTTTTATCAAATCACATTAATTTTGTGCAGCCTGACAAAACAGAACTTTCCAGTGAAATTTGGTTGATATCTTTCCGGTAGATTCTGAGAACAAAATTTTCAAAGTGTCAGAAGCAATTTCTTCTTTTTTCACAATGTTTTCTCAATCATAAAATCACAGGCACGTAAAAAGCAGGGATTAAACAGTAAAGGGTTTAACAAGTTTTTTGCTTTATTACCATAAAAAATCTGGGATCCCACAACAAGGGCAAATTTTCAAGATAGAGCAATCATGGATACATAACAAGAGGACTTTGACAGTCCAAGATCGCTCACCTGCATCTCTTTGACCCCTGGGACATCACATTAATTGAATAGGCAGATGTCAAAAAGGAGATAATTTCTACATAAGATCAATACCATGGAATGTTTTCAGCCAAGAGCAAGACAGATATGCCTTTTCCCTCCTTGATTCTATGTAAAACGGAATGCACCCGTGTGGAGCCCAAATGTGACCCCAGGGTCTTAAAAATGAACAAACTTGGTAGAGGTCCACTAGATGATGCTGTGTACTAAATATGAAAGCTGTCTGCCTTCTGGTTTCAGGGAAGAAGATTTTTGAAGGTTTTCCTATTATCACCCATTATGCTCAGATGAGCTACATGTAACAGGGATGTGCCCGAGTGGAGCCTTAATATGATCCTATATGGTCTTGATAAGAACAAACTTGGTAGAGGTCTACTAGATGATGCTACATACCAAATATGAAAGCTTTTTATTTTTTTACCCTTTGTACCCTCAGGTAACCTAAAAGGGATGCACCTGAGCAAAGCCTAAGTATGACCCCTGGGTCTAATATGAATTAACTTGGTAGAGGCCGTCTAGGTGATGCTACATACCAAATATGAAAGCTGTTTGCCATCTGGTTTCAGAGAAGAAGATTTTTTAAGATTTTCGCTTTTTGATTCTATGTAAAAAAGGTTAGGTTGGGTGGAGCCCAAATATGATCCCAGGGTCTTGATATGAACAAACTTGGTAGAGGCCCACTAGATGATGTTACATACCAAATATGAAAGCTGTCTGCCTTCTAGTTCCAGAGAAGAAGATTTTCATATTTTCACCTTTTTTTGTTAAGGGTAAAGGGAAAGTTAAGGGTGGATTTCATTATATGAACAACTTTGGTAGAGCTTGACCCAAGGAACATCCCTGCCAAGGTTCATCAAGATTGGCCCACTGGTTTAGTAGAAGATGTTTAAAGAAATTGTGGACGACAAAAGAGGGATGACTGACGATGGATGCCGGTCATTGTAGGATCACAATAGCTCACCTTTAGCACTTTGTGCTCAGGTGAGCTAATGAATGAAATAATAGAATTGCCAAATATACAAGATGTAGGCCTTACAGTTTTTGAGGGTAAGATATTTTATTTTTTTTCTCTGTTGTCATGACAACTTGATTTCTTTATGGATTCCAATTCTGCAAAGTATAAGTGCTTGATCTAAGATCATCTCTGTGAAGTTTAGAGGAAATATGATGGGAGGAAGAGATTTTTTTTTACATTGAGGATGGGCAAACAGACTAACAAACAGACAGACAAATGGGCTTAACTTGAGCCTTTCTGGCCCAACTGCAATTAAAACATGATGGTAACCTTTACTTCCTTGACACCTGCCTTAGCAAATTGAATTGCCTTAAACAATCATAAACTAATAATTAAAAGCCAAGATGCAGTAAATCATTATTGTTACCTAACACAATTTCAAATTATAAGCTGATTTTCATTATTTCAGAGAAAGATTGAGTCACATTTTGTAACTTGTACAGAAGTAACTTGGTGATTTTCTATAAGGCTCATTTTCCTGTGACATAAATCAGAATGACACCAAAATGAAAGGCGATCTTCCTCAAGACCTGATAAACATTTAAACTAGTTTGAGAAAGTATTAGCAATAATTGTGACCTCTAGAGTGGTTGTCTATAAGGCTCCTTTTACTGTGACATAAGTCAGAACGCTACCAAAATCAGTAGGGATCTTCTTTATGACCACACATACATCTTGAGCGAGTTTGAGAAAGACCGGGTCAAAAATGTGACCTCTAGGGAGGTAGCAAGGAAATTGTCTGTCGAATATTTCTTATGACCGGACAAAAATCCTGAGCATATTTGAGATTGATTGAGCCAAAATTGTGACCTCTAAAGCAGGATCACCGAAATCTTGATGAAGGTCACAATCTTGGACAACCAAGTATCACTAAAGATCACCACGAGCCTGTTGTGCCAAGGTGAGCTAAAACTTAGGTCTAATTATTGCCTCTACTAACAAGGTCAGTTTCATATAAGAAATTCTTTAAAAAAAAAATGTACAAACTGTCCCATTCGGACAATTTTATACTTTTGTCATCTAGCTGTTAAGGCAATCGATTTTGACTCAAGGCATAAAAAGGCTCAAGTTTGAAATGCTTGTATGAAAAATATTTAGCTTCAAAATGATGCATTTCCAGATTCATATTACAATTTAAGATAAAAATGATTCTATAAATTAACAACCAGTGTCTTTTCTAGGAGGGGGATTGTGCATTTGAAAAGTCCCCCCTATTTTTGAAGATAACATGAGATTTTTTTTACATAGAGAAAGAGCAAAAATTCCCATCTTTATGGCCATTTTGCCGATTTTCAACAAAATTTCCCCTTACTTTCTGAATCTTAGAATAGACACTGCAACAACATATCTATAATAAGATGACTGTGTTTGTATAATACACATGCCTCTGAAACAGCATTTTTTAATGGTTTGGCTTTGATATTTGACCTTGGTCATGTCAGAGGACCTTGAGTTGACCTGACCTGAAAAGATGCCAATTGTTAAGAGCTACCTTTATACAAAATGAGCCTGTGCTTGACATTTCCGACAATTTCAAATGTGCGCCAAGTAAAGACTCTAGCCAGCCTGTGAATCCGCACTGTCTGTCAATAATCTTCACTTTGCGCTTTATAAGTAGACAAAGTCTTAAAGTTTCTTTAGACAGACAGACAGAAAGACAATCTTCTAAATTGCTTTATGTGACTCTCTAGGCTGCTCATTGCTTGTAACTCACGCATATGTCAAATTGTTGGAAATGTCACACACAGGCTCAAATTTGAACTTTGTCCTTTCAATAGTGTTGAAGTTGTAGGAAAAAGTTTAGTATTTACAAAGTATCAACCTAATCAGAATGAAATGAAGGAATCTGACAGAACATGTCCTGAGGATCACTTCTGTAAAGTTTAGTTGAATTCTGAACAGTAGTTTCAGAGAAGATTCTTTTATAATTCACGATTGAGGGCCCCTTTTTTGGTGACTTGATAGCCTGTAGCATCCAAAGTATTGGCCTGATCACCATTTTAAAGAAAGAATGTGAAATAGTATGCCCTAAGCATCATTCCTGTGAAATTTGGTTGAATTCTGACCAGTAGTTTCAGAGAAGATGTTTTAAAGAAAAAGTTTACAGATGCACAGACAGACAGACACTAGGCCATGACAATAGCCCCGCTGGACTTCTTCCAGACAACTAGGATATTTTAGGGTTGACCTCATTTTTTCCAAATCATGGTGACCTTTATATTTACTTTTTGATTTGCCTTTATGCTTTGATTGGAAAGAATTACATCCATTTGAGCAAAATCTCTCAGGAAGATTTATTGTTCTTGAATCAACGTCAGTGTCCTTACAAGGAGATAATATCAAGGGACTGGCACAACACTTTTGTAAGTGCCAATATTTTCATAGGCACTTACAAAAGTGTTGTGCTTACCCCACGATGTACTTACTATTGTAATACAGTAAAGTCTGCAATAGCATCAACCTCAAGAATGTTGCAATCAGTAGATATACTTGAACGTTTTTGTATAGAGTGTCCACTTCTTTTAACTGAAACAATAAATATTTTGAAGGCTTAAAACAACACTAATGTAACTACATTTCACCGAAATTTTACAAGAGTGGCTCGAGTGCCTGAGTCCCTCCACATGCTCCCCTGAAGTTTCAGATGTGAAGTTATTGTTTATTGATGGACTGACAGATGGAAAGACTGATGACAGTTATTGACCAATCACAATAGCTAAATGCACTAAGGTGAAGAGATAAACTCCATCTAAATGTCAATACCAAGTAGAATACACTCAAAAGCAATATCTGATTGTTTCTACATTATGTTATCCTTTCCTATTAATGTAGTATATTATTAATGCCAGTAATACCCAAAGGGGAGTAGGGCAGTATATATTTATAGATAGATAGTATATACACCACCCCTTCATTAAGGATGAATCAAAGCACTGACGTACTGATGGTGGACGTTTCTGTTTCTGCTGGCATACTAGAGTGATTCTTCCATTTGTTGAGAAAAGCGAAATTTTACCTGTCAAATGACGATAAAAGGAAAATGACCTGACCCAAGTTTGCATCTTGCTTCAGATATACATTTCTCAACATATATCGTCGATCGGCAACCAAAGTCTTGTAATTATAAGGTTTCAATAACTCTCGGCATTATGCCGGGTGTAGTTAAAAGAGTGATTGTCTGATCCATTGGGAAAGGAAAAAATGACAATTATATTATCCAGGTATCATTATTTTTTTCAACACTAATCAATTCTCTGAGGTCACAATCAAAATTATGTTGTTAACTGCTTGAATAATTCAATAAAGGAATAATCAAGTTATGTTCAGCAATATTCATTTTCAAATATAAAAAAGAAAGGGTAAGCACGAAAATTAATTGCAGACACCCTCTAGATTGAATGTTGTGTGTTGAAAAGTAGTGTAAAACCCCATTGCATACACCTTTATGGCACGACCTAACTGCTTTACACTACCTGCTCGCGCTGTATCCTTATTCATGTGTGTGATCTAGGTTATTATTCTAGTATTACTAGTAGTGTCAGGGAAGGTTACCATTCTAGTAATTCCATTTACAAAGTGACCTCCCATTGACCATTGGGAAACAAGGGGCAAATTACTCACTCTGCCTGAAAAGTAGTTCTACGCAAGCAAAACGTTCCCCCGATCTCAGAATTGCATATGATTTCGCACTTAAAAGATGTCTTTGAGATTTCAACAAGTTATGTAGAATCCTTGTTTCACTCCATTTTTGAAATGCATAGTTGTCAGTCGGACACCATTCTTGAAAAAGAGTAAATTGAATCTAAGTGAGCGCTACTGTTACACAGTATTAACACTGGTGAACGTAAACGTCCACCAAAAAATAAAATAGACCTCCCCCCCCCCTTTTGAAACTTAAGGTTCACGTTTAAAGAACAAAAATGATTATTGGAATTTTCCAATTTTATGCAGAGCAGAACTTGTTGATTATCCAGATAGACAGACTAAATTTTGTAACCAGCAGTGGCCCTTTTCAGAATCAAAGCATTTGTCCTAAAAGTTAAAGTGTTGTTTAATGGGATACATTGTGGCTTATTTGAAATTGGCCATTATTAAAAAAAAAGGCAAAAAAAGGAAAGAAAGGGTGTCTTTAATTTCATGAAAAATTTGATTTAAGGGTCAACTAATGAACATTCATGCCACGTTTCATTGAAAATGGCCTTATGGATGAGAAGAAGATTTTCAAAGATTTAAAAGTGAAACAAGATGTGTTTGTGAAACAGGAATGCCCCTGTAACAGCATTTTTTTAAAAGTTGGACCTTGACAGATTACTTTGAGCTTGCACATGACCTTTACGACCTTGACAGATGACCTTGACCTTGTCACATGACCATGACTTTGGTGTACAGCTTTGTATGTCAAATACTTTTGGAGAAAAGGCAAAGGTTAAGTTTGGTTAAGTTTTCGGACAGACGGACCGACAGACAGACGGACGGACGGACAGACAGACAGACGGACATGAGTAAAACAATATGCCCCCGATCTCTCGATACGGGGGCATAAAATGTCCAGTCCTACAACACCTATATTTGGTCTTAGTCAAAATTTCTTGAACAATTTAGGTAAAGAGTCACCCATGGAACATTTGTTCAAAGTTTTCTTTGAAACTTGCCCAATGATTTTTGAGGAGAATATTTAAAAAGAATTGAAAGGAGAAATTTAACCTGCTCTGCCTCGCAGTATTTTGAGAGTAAATCATAATTTCTTGAACAACTTTAGTAAAGGGTAAACCAAGGAACAGTTCTGCCTAGTTTGAAATCAGCCCAATAGTTTGGGAGGACAACCCGTACGAAAAATAGTAGCGGATTCCGCTTGGAAAATAGGCGTAAATGAGACGGAAATGAAGCGGAAATGGTCATTTACGCTTGTAACTCAGGCGTAAGTTTAATTTACGTCTCTGCTACATCATAAAGTACTGGCGAAATACATCAGAAATTACGGGCGTAAAATGAATTCAAAGCGGAATATCATTTCTATTCAGTTTTACAAGCGTACTTCAACACTTTAACTTTTTCTAGAGACGAATTTTTCAGACTTAGCAAATGGAAGCGGAAAGACACTTTCAGCAAGCGTAAAATAACTTAAACTTTTGTTAGAGGCGTATTTTTCTAACTTTAAACATTTCACGTGAAAGAAATCATTACTTGAGGAAAATTCATGCCTTGATATAACTGAAAAAATGTTGAAAGAGGCGTAAAACTCCTTTCAATCAATCTTTCACTTACCCTTGAAATGTTATGTCCAATGTTCAAGTTTTTATGCTGAAAATCAGTAGACTCCAAAAAATGACCTTGACCTTGGCAAATTACCTTGACTTTACAATCCACAAAAAGGCTTTGTCGCAAGCAATTCATATTGAAAATACCAATGCTATATCACATACCATTACAAAGTTATAGCAAATTTAAAAGTTTTTATCTTTAACAAATTTGACCTTGAAAAATGACCTTGACCTTGACTGATGACCAAGAACTCCATGAGAAAGCTCTTGTCCCAAGCAATCATCATACATGTGAAATTTGAAGGCTCCCCCCCTTTCCCCCCCCCAAAAAAAAAAAATCTGAATATACTCATAAAAAATCTTCTTATTCTCAAGTAAATATCTTTAAATACATTATAGTTTCTGAAAATATTTTTGAAAAAATATCTACAAGCTTATTTACTTTACCCAAACGAATGCAGTTGATAATGTCCAAGTCTAAAAATGACAAGGACTCCAGTCTATAGAAATCCAAAATGGCTGCCGATTTTCAAAGAAATTTCCGTTGACATGTTTTTTTGCCTTATTTCCTTTCTCATTGGGAAGAATAGCACAAAAAAGGTACGTAAAAAGCAGTAATTTGATGATTTTTAAAAGAATCTTGTCCTGTAGGGCTCAAAACAAGTTTTTTAAAAATATATGACAACGTACAACTCAGTAAATAATGAGTCCTTCGGAATGCAAAATTTGAAAAATGATTCCATGGTTTTAATGAATTAAGCCAAAATTCATAATTCCAAATATTATAAAACCCAGATTAAACCTTGTTACCCCAAAGGTATAGAAGAATTATATGAAATGGATATATCAAATTGTATTAATTTTTGTAGATTCATACCAATAAATTTTCGACCCTATGTCCTATTTCAGCTACATGTTTTACGAGTATATTAAACAGTGCTCTCATTACGGGCCAAAATCAGAAATTTTTGTAATTCTATGTTGGATTTTCAGGATTTTTTTTTTCACAAACTAAGGAATTCCCCCCCCCCCCTGTCATTCCAAGGGTGATTAACATTCTAAGGGTAGTGTGCAAAAAATTGTTCTGGCAGTTGAACCTTATAAAGCTTATTAATATATTTGAACTTATGCTGAATTATCTGAATAACTAAGACAAAAAAAGACTCTGTCCTTTTCAAATCTCTTGTCAGACATTTTGATGGAGTCAACTTTTAAATGATGTAATTGGGATTTTTTTTGTTCTTCGAGGATGCCATGTTTAGGAGAGGGTAGTCGATTGACCTTTCGGTATTGTTTTCCGGTAGCGCCCTTTTTCACTTCGAATAAATTACCCATAGATCTATTCTAGACACTTACAAAGCAATATTTCGAAATTTTATCAATCAGATCTGAATGAATTCTGTTTGATATTAGGAATATTCCCCTGATTTGAATTTCATTTGTTTCAAAAGGCCTATCAAAGGACCTTTGCGATCTGTATCTGACAAAGAAAGAGAATGACAGAAGCTGTAATGACGTGTTGCGTTGTCCAATACCATGTACGTTACATATGACTTGTTTTCGTCAGCTTTTATGTATGCTCGCGTTGATTATCGATAGACGTCCGGGGTCAAATAACAGGGCGTTTTTCTTCAATCTCAGATGCTTTTTTACGTAAATGAGTCTGATTTTCTTGTTGTAATTTCTGAAAATTTAGATGACATTACGTCGATGTCCGCTTATTGAGAGCACTGTGCATTCTATTCACAATATAAGTTAAAATAATTTTTCAAGCAATCACCTTAATATATGAATGAATTTTCGAAGTCTGTATTTACTGTATTGACCACTTACAAGCGTTATTTCTAATTTCCAGACAAAGTTTGTCCTCCTGAACCTATTAGAATTATGCTGGACTGATTAACTGTTAAAAGAGGCCATGAGAAGGCAGCCTATCATCTAACTGAACAGTTTGGGGCAGAAGACCTGATTTAAGGACTTTCAAGGATCAAAAGATCAACAAAATAAGCTACTTATCATGAGTACTGAGAGGAGATGGGTTATGAAACTAACAAGATTTCATCAAGTATGTATGAAAGGTATTTACAAATCCATTCACTTAAAATCATTGGGTGCATTTTTTTCAAATTACCATATCATTGATTTTTTCCCTGTATTGTAACAACCAATTTGCTGAGGCTAATGAGTTTGCCCCACAGAATATTTCAGGTAGGACACATAGATGAAAATGTGTGCAACACACCAAATATTTTCAACACAAAAAAATTTGCTCAACATCCTCAATACATTATTTTGATACTTTTTGCCTTATACAAATCATACAGTGAATTTGGTTAAAGTTTTTTCACGCTTTAAGTATTTGGAATTAGGTTTAGTAAATATTTGAGACGAAAGTGTGTAGAAATCATATGGTTACTCAATTTGGGATTGTCAAAGATCACAGATTTACAAATAGATAAACTGCTAAATAACCCTTGCAGCGATAATTCTGGTTCAGAATGTCATGTGCAAAGATATCTTATTTAGCCAAATGAAATGAGAAATTAAAATTTCTGGCAAGAAATTTTACCAAGAACTTAAAACTTTTCTGGTTTTCAAAAGAAAATCAGTTGTGGACTAAATCTAGAATATAAATAGATGTGGAACATAAAAGATGAAAATTAATAAGTTGTTATTTACAACTTATCAATATTATGTTTTATGAACATACAAAATAAAAGCTTGAATGTCAAGCTATAGTTTGAAAAAAATTCTCATTAGAGAATGCAAAAAGTTGTATAGTTTTTGGCCAAGTAATGTGATAATTATTTGTTTTATTTTTCAGAATATGTCAATTCGAGTCTGGCTTGATGGTCATTTTACATTCTGGACAAAAATGGTTGAAATAGATGAGGAATTTACAGAGAGGATTCACTGAACAGAAATGGATGAATATCAAGAATAATTTGGCAGGGGTGTAAAATTTTTCCTTTGTACACTCGTCCTGGACGAGTTGATGGAAAAAGTTACTTGTCCTTATAACAATTTCACTCGTCCTAAGTTTCAGACTTCGATGACAGACGAAAACTATCCGTGACGAAATAAACAATTATGTAGACCGTGTTACGTGCTTATTTTTACAATCACTTGACTGGGTTACCCGGTATCTTATTTGTAGAGCAAATCAGACTTAGTTGCCAGTCTAAAAGACACTGTGTACAGAAAACCCGTCGCGCACTTACAAAAATGCGCATGTGTGAAAGAAATAAACATCCGTCAGACACTCAGGAACTCCATTTTTACTTTCGTTTTGGAAATAAGCGACAATTACCTGTACTTTTGAGTTTTGGATGACAAATTTAATTCTTTCTTGTTTAAAAAAGCACTCGTCCGGCAGGACGAGCTTATCATTTTCTTTACTTGCCCGAAGCCAAGTCTTACTCGTCAATAGGAGCGGACAAGTGGAATTTTACACCACTGTTTGGTGTCAGACTGAAAATAAAGAAATTTGAAATTTTTTTGAAGTACTATTACATAATGTATGAATTTATACTTTTTCTTATGTGAAAGTTGTCATTTCTTTTTGCTTGGCTGTTCTAGAACATAAAAATTGAAGTTTTTCATCATGCTGTCGTTGTATCTCTGTCATTATTTAAAATACAATTGTATAGAGATCTGCTTGAAATTTTCCATATGTGTTCACTATATCTTCTGTGGAAAACTGTGTGATTTGCCCCTTTTTACTGAGTTTTTTTATCTGGATCATCTAGCCAAGCATTGACGCCAACAGAGCTAGTGATTTCCCTTTCAAAATGAAAATTTATATTATTCATCAAATACTGTGTTGTGGGTACTCATTCGAAATGTTTCATCAATTCATTCCCTTTGAGCACACACAAAATAGGGTAAAGATTTTTAAAAAAAATGCAGATCTAAAGTCTGAGTAATTGTGCCATTCAAATAAAATTTTGATCTATAGCTCTAAGGTCAATGTAAAAATTGGGCTTGTGTATAGCAGAGCTCCTGGCACGTAACTATGGATTTTCAGTGATCAATACTTAAAACTTGTCCTAGGACCTGTAGATCTTTTGGAGGATTGATAGTAACCACCATGTCAAAGGCTCTTCAGGCCTATAGTACTTGTCCAAGATTTTCAACTCGACTGTTTAACACCAAAACATCAAGGTATAATCATCACATTGGTGTCGTTTGCATTTGTATTGGCGTATGTGTTGGCAACTGGCAAACTTAAACCTTGGTCATATCTCTTGTTAATGAAGATATGAACTTGAAATTTGGCATGTGTTCACTATCACAATAGCTACCAAGACTATCAAGTGGTATAACTATAGCATCTTTTTTGTAACAGTTCCGCCCCTTTTTACTTAAAATTTTTTTATTATCTAGCATTTGCAGCTGATTGCAGGTACTGGCATGCTGTGCTCTTGTTTACCAAATCATGTAATTTTAGTTGTTTCTTTTCAACACATACAGTTTCATTCCACTGAGGAAAACATTGTGAGAAAATAAGTTATTGCTTGTTAAATGCATTTTCTTCTATTCACTCACTATTTTCCTTATACTAGAATAATAATTCAAGTGTTCATGAATGAATATAGTCTCCATCAAGGACTTGTTATTATCAGGGAGATACTGTAAGATTTAGGACATAAAGGTCCAGCATGTCGAAGGTAAAAAAGTGTTGAACCCTGATTTTGGAATGAATAGAGTAATTGTTCATTTAGGTAAATTCCAAAGAAGCTAGAATTCAAAGCGATTGTACTCTGAAATATTAATTTATGTACCCAGTATGTAGGGAAAAGGAGAAATTGCTATGTTCACACAATGTTTTCATTACTCAGGGGCTTGAAAACAAGAGACTTGAGTTAAAAAACATTTTTGTGCTCCCACATCAATAAGATAGGGGGCATATTGTTTTACCAAGTCTGTCTGTCTGCCATTTAATTTCTTTATTATTGCCCCCACCTACAAAGTAGAGAGGGGAATATTGGTTTCACCCTATTTGTCTGACATACCTTCTTAGACCTTTTTTGTTACCATGCTCTAACATAGGAACAAAGTGTCCTAGAATAATGGACTTTGTACTATTGTTGCCCATGACCCAGGGCAGTGCCATATTGGTCAAGGTCACAATTGAACTTTGTCCAGGAACCTTCTGCAGAAATTGAACAAAGTGCTGGTGGGGAATCTTTGTTTGTGACGGATCTATAGTTAAGAATTGAGATATTATTGTAGAATCCAACCAATTACATTCACTTTTAACTAAAATTCTGTCTCATTTATGTTTGGTTTCCGCCTGGTTCCTGACCAGCTCACTAGCGGAAAATGAGATGTAATCCGCTAGTCAATTCCGCCAGGTTTTTCAACTACAAGCATATACGCCTGTAGAAATATTCCGCTTAATTAACATAATTCGCCTCAAATTACGTCTATTTTACGCTTGGTTTCCGCCTCGTAGCTATTACTAGCGGAAAGCTAGACGGAGTCCGCTAAATAATTCCGCCTGGTTTTTCCACTAGCAAGTGATTACGCCTGTAAAAAAGTTACGCTTAATTAACATAATTCGCCTAAAATTCCGTCTATTTTACGCTTGGTTTCTGCCTCATTGCTATAATAAGTTTCAACTAGCTTCCTAGCGTAAAATGAGAAGGAATCCGCTTGATAATTACGTCTATTTTATGCCTCTTTTACAGGTGGAATTTTTCGTACAGGAAGATTTGTAAAGTGAAAAATATCCACACCAATGATTTGGGGTCAATCAAAATTTCTTGAACAATTTCAGGAAAGGGTCACCCAAGGATCATTCATTTCTTTGTTCGAATGGGATTAAACGGCTCTTTCAACAATCTTTCAGTCACATGGCATCAGCTTGGGCACCTAACACAGGATTCCTGGTATTTCTAACACCAGTACCACCATAACATCCTTCACTAGCCTCAAGCTGCTATCCACATAGGTCCACAATCATCAACTCATTTGTGGAAATCAAATAGTAGGATTAGTGCAGCAGTTGGGAATCAAAACCAGGACCTCTAGATTGACAGTCAGACGTATAACAAACTACGCTATGACAGTGGCTCTCAAGGAACATTCATGCCAAGTTTCAAAGAAATTGACCCAAAGGTTAAGAAAATTATTAAGATTTTGCAGGGAAAATAAGGCCTGCCCTGACCACCCATAATTTGGGGTCAAGCAAATTTCTTTCAATTTATGTAAAGTGTCACACAAGGAACATTCATGTCAAATTTCAATTTCATTGGCCCAAAGGTTTGGGAGGAGAAGAGATATTTAAAGATTTTAAAGAGAAAAAATGTCACGCTTTAAATTACCATGCCTATCTTTGGAGGTCAATCAAAATTCCTTAACAGCTTTAGAAGAGGGTCATCTTAAGAACATTTCTACCCAGTCACTCTAAAATCTACCCATTGATTTAAGAGGAGAAGATGTTTAACCCTTTGCTGTTTAATCCCTGCTTTTTACATGCCTGTGGTTTTATGATTGAGAAAATATTGTGATAAAAGAAGAAATTGCTCCTGAAAGCAATTTCTTCTTTTTCCACACTATTTTCTACCCTACTGAATGGTTATTTTTCAAATCTAATCCACTTTAAATTTTCATCTGCAAAACCTTTGAATTTGGACAGGTCCAAAATTTTGAAAAACAGGAAAGGGTTTAAGAAAAAGTGTACCCACAGAAGAACCCACAGACAATGTCCCCAAAATGGCAATCTTTTAGAAATTGGACCCGGATAAATGAGCTTGACCTCTACATGCAATGATGCATATTGATGAGAGGAACATTCATGCCAGGTTTGGGCATTGTAATGCAAACAAGAGGGCCAAGATGGCACTAGATCACTCACATGAGTTCATAGTTGAACATGAAATCAAACTGCAATTTTCACACTTGTAGGGTACTTATCCAATGTACCTTTTCAATGATCGAAGACTCTCTCCTAAAGTACCATCATTCAAGGAGACTAGTAGGCAAAATTTATGGCCTTAAGAGTGCTAACAAGGAATTTGTCCCCTTTTCCAGTTTTATGTGTTTTATGTTCTATGGTATTTTCCTTTGTTACCATAGGGAACATTGTTGTGACCAGACAAACATTCTAACCAAGTTTCATAAGGATTAGGTCCACATTGTGGCCTCAAGAGTGCTTACAAGCATTTTGTAATTAAGGCCCCTTTAACTGTGATTCCCAACAGGGTGTTGGCACAACCTTGTAAGCAGACAAACATTCTGATCAAGTTTCATGAAGAATAAAATTGTGGCCCCTTGAGTGTAAACAAGGTAATTTTTGACAATGTACATTCATTGATCACAAAAGCTCGTGGATAATTCTTAGTTTGCAGGTTAACTTTTGGCAGACAGATAGACAGACAGACAAACAAAGGTAAAAAAAATCATGCCCCTAAACTATGGAAGAGGGTGCATTAGAAAACTTTTGTTGACTAGATAAACTCACCTTTGTTCATTATTTCTTCAGCTAGTTTTTGTTCTCCTTGACTGCTAAACTGGTCACCGTTGTTGTCTGGTTTTACTTTTCCAGTTGATTTTGGCGAGTAATCAGATTTAGCTTGGGTAACATTGTAATTGACAAGGGAGTTATTCAAGGGTTTCAGATGAAATTTTTCTCTATATTGGTAGAAACTTCCAGTCTGAAAGGTTGAATTCACATATTTGATGTGTGAAGCGAAACCCAACAAGCTAGGAACCATAGAATAAACATTTGAAAAAGAGATTTGATCCAGTTTAAGTCAACCCCTAGTCATCTTTCAAAAATTAACCTGTAAGTGTTACACAAAAATGAACCATCTTGGAAAGGAAGAATTTTAAGATTTTCTCTTGATAACTGTCTACAGAAATGAATATCAAAAACACATGCTTAACCCTTGTCATGCTGAACCCAGAATATTCCTGCTTTGACAGGAGCTATAGACAAACATCAGCCTGCACATATGTGCAGTCTTATGTTAGTCTACACCACCTGTTTCTCACTTTCAAACCAGAATTGTCAATAGATTTAGTTTTTCAAATAAAAATGTACCTAGAGTTGGAACTTTCAGTGCTTTTTACCCTTTGATTTTGATGAAATTTTTAAGCCAATATTTATTCAGCATGACAAGAGTTAATTTTGATCTGAAAGCAAGTTCCATTGTTTTGTTTAGAGCCTGTGGCAATTCTCTTGGCAAAATTTGACGGAAGTATGACTTGTTGCTTAGAAAGCGCAGATTGTTTGCAAATTCCTTCTTTATTTTGATATAAATCAAGGACAGCACAACACAGTGTTTTTTTCAACTTGGTGGGCTAATTTCATTTTTTTCTGCTCAAATCTTAGGACTACAGGTCAAACCAAATATCAGAGTTTTAAGCTCAGAGGTTTGCAAGTAGAAGATTTCTAGAGATTTTAACTTATTTTTCCTTGGATTTTACAACAAGGGGCTAATAATGAAGTTGCTACAATGATTTGAAAGGGTTTTTTTTGTTACAGGGTATTAGACTTAAGTGTCATACCAAGCATAAAAGGTTTAAGCCATTTCTTGTGGTGGTGGCAGATTTTAAAAGCTCTTGTGCAAAATGTTTTTTATTCATATTAATCATTTTAAACATTTGTTTGTAAAGTTTTCATCTCAACAGGGTCTCGGTTTTACATCAAGGAAATAGTGTCATAAGAACTCAATAATTGGAATCCTAGGGTCCTTTCCTAAAATTTTGGAGTCCCTTCTTGTTCGTAATGGTTAAAGATAGAGTGTTGAATATATATGAACCTTTGGAGCTCAAATTAAGGAAAGAATTGAAATTGAAGACATTTTTAAACAGTCTTCAATTGTTTTCTGAAGCGGATCTCAAGAGGGTCTTTGGGACTGACATCAAATAGTTTTGTAGCTTCTGGCTGCTTATTTGTGTGTCTCAGACTCTCAGACTCACAAAACCTGCTTCTCTCAAGACCACAGGGAAATGTCCCGCTGATTTTTTCCAAAATATATATGATAATATAGTCTATATTATCATATATATATTTAAAAAAATCAGTGGGACATTCCCCTGTGCTCAAGACCCAAGTTGCTTCATGACTACTCAGCAATAAGCACTGTTTTTCAAAAGCACAGAAGCATTTCTGTACAATTCCAAGGATAATTTTTGTTCAAAAAAGCATGTGAAAAAATATCTCAAATAGCTAAATTTAATGAGAAATAAAGAATTTTTTGTGAGAAATCTTAACAAATCCCTTGCTCAGTGCAAAACAGTTGTAACTGCCTATAAGATTATATAGGCAGTTACAACTGATTTACATGGAACCAACTGCAGGACAAAATCCTTCACTAAATTAAATTTTGCTTTGATATTTTTCTCCCATTAAGCCAGTTTCAATGGGATTTCTGGCAGAAAAATGAGAGAATCTCTCAATATCATACCCAAAAAAGCTTACCTGCAATTCATAGATAAATATTTCAACAATTGCCATACATAGGCGTAGCTAGGAAATTTTTACGCATTCCGAAGGCGACCACCAAATAATATATAGGATAAAGGCGAAATGTTGACTTTGACTAAAGACTAATGCTTTCTACCTGTTCCCCATTATATGATTTGAGCGTTGGTGAATAATCAAACATCGTAACTACAGCTTGAATAAGCTGTAGTTTCGATGTTATGATAATTCATCGAGATTTTTCGATAGAAGATTTATTTGGATTACGCAATTGCGTAATGGGAGCTACGCCCTTGCCATACACCTATGATGTGATACATACCAGAGTACAGAAATCAACAGAATGGCCGCAGTCAACAATCATGACAGAATGGGTCTTTGTGTCAGTGTACACAGCAAATTGAGTCTGAAATAAATTGAGGATAATTATTAGTTTCAGTGTTAGATTTCATTGACTGAACAATTTCATTGAGTGAACAACTAATGCTATATTTTCAGGAGTGGTCATTTCTGAGCTATCATTTGTTGTTCATGAATCTTACTCTAAAACAAACAGTTAATAATTTTCTTTTATGCAAAAATGAGACAAATTTTCTGAAAGCATGTCATTTGGCATCTAATTGCTATGCAACGTTTATGATGTCATCACGTATTGCACTCTGCTTAGATAACGTCAGACATGGTAAAATGCACAAAAGCCTTTAAGTTTTTGATAAATTCACTGGTTAGGTAGTGAGTTTATCAAATTATAATCTACTGTTATTTCTCAATAATCAATAATCCACCAAAAAGAATTAAAGAAGGTTATACATTTCTTATAACCTTATACATCAAACCCATTAATAAAAAGCTTTTTTTAAGACTGGTACTGTATTCATGATAAGCTCTTGGTGAAACATTTGAGAAATAGCATCCCCCAAATGCATACTCATGTTCAATGCTTTCAAATGCACCGGATCATAAATAAGTTGGTGAGTTGCTTACACTAGAAATTGGCTGTTTTTCCATTGAAGGCCACTAGAAATTAATGAAAATGAGTCAAATGCACAAGATGCAAGTTTGGTTAGGCTTGACCAATTGGTTGATCATGTTAACCTATGGAAGATTGAGTCTTATGCTGATTTATTATATTTTACAAAATTGTTCTCATTTAATTCAAGACACAAATAGATGAGGACAAGCAAGTAATCCAAAACAGGAGCCTGTTTGACACAGAAACAATAGACTTAAAATTTGACCTGGTCAACATCAGGCCCTAAGACAAGTTTGCTGTTTGGCCAACAGAACCTTTGTCCCTGTTGAAATTGGTATCAACCTAAAGATCATGGCACAAGCAAAGCACATTTGAAATATGAAGTCTCCATCGTAAACAATTCAAAGTTAAAACCAATGTAAGAGTTTTTAATTTGAAATAAAGTAACCTTGAAAATACATGTATCACCTTGACCTTGAATGATGGCCTTGACTTTGGCTTGAACTTACACATATTTGACCTTGAAAATGACCTAGGGCTTAAACGGTAACCTTGAAGTTGGTACTAACAGAAAGGTCTTGTCACAAGCAATGCAAATATGAAATCTGAAGTCTCTCTGATTATTTACTAACCATTTAACCCTTTCCTGTTTTACAAAATTTTGGACAAGTCCAAATTCAAAGTTTTGCAGACGAAAATTTAAAGTGGATTTAATTTGAAAAATAACCATTTGGTAGGGTAGAAAATAGTTTGGAAAAAGAAGAAATTGCTTGTCAGAAGCAATTTCTTCTTTTTTCACAATGTTTTCTCAATCATAAAATCACAGGCACGTAAAAAGCAGGGATTAAACAGCAAAGGGTTAAAAGTATTTGTAATTTTTTTTACATTTAAATTAAATGACCTTGACTAGGACTGATGGCGTTCACTTTGATATCTATTGAAAGGTCTTGGCAAAAGCAGCATATACATGAAATATGAATATTCTACCTCATACCATTCCAAAGTAAAAACTAATGTAAAAGTTCGAATTTTACATATATTTGACCTTGAAAAATGACCTTGATCTGATGGCAATACACACATGAATTATTTAGTTTCTATCTTGCCATTCAGATGTGAAGGCCAATAGGCCCAATATAATATTTGTTATATTGAAACATAGTGATCTTACATCCAATATAAATGTTAGTAGATTTTAACACATATTTGACTTCAATAATAACCTTGACCTTGGCTGAATACCTTGAAGTTGGTACCAACATATATGTCTTGTCACAAGCAACACAAGTTTACAAGTCTCTTCACTAACTATTCAAAAGATATGGTCACTCAATCTTGAAGTTTTTGCACTGAAATTAAGTGACCTTGAAATTATGACCTTGACTATGGTAAACATTGAAATGTCTGTCAAAAGTAATACACAACTGAAATATGATCACAGTCCATCACATATCACTCCAAAATATAAAGGCAATGTAAAAGTTTAAGCCGAACACAAATTTGACCTTGAAAAATGACTCGTGACTGATGGCTTTGAATTTGTAAAAGAGCAGACAGTTCCTGTCTCAAGCAATACAGAAGTGAAATTTGAAGTCCTCTTCTCTTGCATTTCAAAAGTTATGGCTAATGTTAAAGTTTTTAAATTGAAATTAAGTAACTTTGAAACAATGGCCTTGACTGTTGGCATTGCCTTTGGTATTCAATTAAAGGTCTTTTCATAAGCATTACACACGAGATATATGAAGACCCAGTATTAGCCATATTTAAACATTTATAAATATTGACCTTGGAAATGACCTAAACAATGATTGTTGACCTTGAAGTTAGTATTTACAGAAAGTTCTTATCACAAGTAGATCTAGATTTTATCGGTGACCGAGAAACGGACAAACAGACAGGACAAAAACAACGTGTTTCCGATCTATGCGAGGGGGCATCAAATTTAACAAGACGAAAAAATTGTGCGTCTACAGATGACTTGACCGGCTTCGATTATGCTGCGTATGATAAAAGCAAATAGCCCGGGAACCAGAGAAGAACTTATTTAGGCTGGTTTAATGCGAGAAATAAAATTTGGGGATTTTTTTACCACTGCGCGTAAACCAGTCAGATTACTTGTTTCGCCTAAGATTTTTCGTGCACCTTTTAATATCCTTCTAAGAACTTATCTATACAGACGAACATTTTTAACCTTTAACGCGCCGACGACCGTTTAATTTTGATGGAATCTTTATAACCCTGTAACAAGTTTAAAAACTTTATCAAGATTGTGTTGCAATCTCTAAAGCTTTTAAATTTTGTGAGGTATTAAGTAAGCATTAAACCGATTTTAAGTGTTGTTCTGGTGTTCTTGCTTGAGGCGCTTGCCATAAACGGCCAGCAACGTCATGATGTGACTAGCATGTAGCAAACAAAAATGGTTAGTAAGTTGAATTTCCCGAAAATCTCTTGATTTTCGTTTTATTTTTGAAGAAAATTAAAATCACCTAACCTATGTTTTCTCTTTGCTGATTCTTAGTCTGCCATGATTAAGTCATAAAAATCAAAGTTGTTCACCAACAAAACTAGATTCCTTTAATTAGACTGGAATTTTTAACTGTCCTCGCAAATTGCGATTCATTTATATTTCTCAAACATTTCGATGGGTCAGCGCAACGCTATTGTAAATGCCTTTTAGATATCTATAGGCACTTACAATAGTGGTGCGCTGATCCCTCGATTTGTTATTTAATTTGATTTTTACATCTCTGTTTATTTATTTTTTTACCACTTCCCTTTAAATCCCCAAATTTCCTCATTTTCTCCTTAATTTCTTCTAAACAATCATTTAAAAAAATGCCTCAAATAAGTAGAAAAAAACTCTCGAAATCATTTGATTAAGATATTTAAAATGAAATGAATTTTCTTCGTAAATAGTGTCCTATTATTAAGCGCACTCTTATTACTAACCTTTTTTGCCTCAAATTTGACAACTGTATTACTTTCCCTAAATGGGGTATCCTGAGGTGTCTGGTGTTTCCATAAGTCGAGTTTCTTATCACCATCTTTAAGATGTAGGGTGAACTCCATGTGTTCAGGAAAATCACTCCCCGTCAGAATGCTACTTGCAGGACTATATAGATTTAGGTCAAGGTCTCGTCTCGCTCGTGGTTTCGGTGAATGTTGTGTGACGCGAATAATCTCTGTGAGAAAAATGAAATATTTTTGGAATCTTACGAGATACAGGATGTATTTACTTTAAAATGATTACTTGCATAAATTGTAATCTAAAAAATGTCCAGACAGGATTAGGAAACATAACGAACCATTTGCAAATTAGGCTCATCTTTGCACGCAAAAAAGGGAGAAGCTGTCAAAATATAATCCAGAAAATAAATACTCGAGAAAAAGAATCTGTATCTCTATATTCTATGACAAAAGCTGATTCTTAATTCACTAGTCGAAAAAAAAAAAAAAAACACTCGCTTTAATGAGCTTTTAAATTCTAGTCTCAGTTAAAACCAGCTTGTCTAAAAGATAAATCTAATGTAAGATCTATTAGATGCAAAATCTCATACTGTTTACCATATATATTACTGAGCACTGTACTCAAAGCTTTTGTAGACAAATAGACTAAGATCAGCCTGCACATACCTTCAGTCTGACCTTGGCTAACAATTCCTGCTTTCTACTATTATGTTATCATTTTGAAAATAATTAAACTCAGACTGGTTAAAATGTGTAAACGCACCACCTTAAAAATAGCACAAACTGTCCTAAATTATAAAATTTTCTATCCTCTCCTTTATGATCGTCTTTTAACCTATAAAGGAACGCGTAGACTTTGCATGTCATAACATCAAACATAGGACGTCGCTGCTTGGTTGGTGGTCATAAAAAAAAGACCATTTTGGCTTGCTCATTTAATTGTTTGTGTTTTTGTTAAAACAAATTTTAAATTTCATTATTAAAAGTACTGTTTCTCAGAGAATGCAAATACAGCATTAGATTTCACATTTATTCTAAGCAAAAAGCATTTAAGTGATCTGAACTTACGTATGGTATAGAACAGTAGATCTATGTATTTTTTTTCATTTAAAGAACCGTATATTAACTTTTGTTTCTCTATTTTCGAGTGATTTGAACTCCAAACGACATGTTTAGGTCCATCAAAGACGCCGAGGGTACGGTGAAGACCTAGAAATTAATTAGCGTTAGCCTATGCTCGAATCAACTGTCTCAACTGTGGCAGCCGTTCTACAAAAAGATAGCCAGCATTTTGCACTGAGTTAGAGGTTATGTTACCGAAAATCGAACGACAGAAAGGGTTTGCAAACCTACTTTGCAGATATAAGATGAACGATTTTTAATTTTCTTCTTAAACCTTCGATCGATTTTTAGCTTAGCCTAACATTAATGTGTAGTAAATAGTCCGTTAAAAATTGACTTAGATTTGTAATACTCATGTCTGAACTTAAATAATATTAAATAAATATACTAGAAAAAAATTTAGGTGGTGCGTTTTCATTGCTCGGGAATATATAGATAAATGGCAATAACGTCGCCATTGAACGATAGAAAATACAGGACAATATCTGAACAAGTTATAAGAACATTCATTCGTCTCTAAGTTTTTCTTACCTTGCCCAATATGTCTACCATCACAGGGATTAAGAAAATTGTCGATTGTCAGAAAGACTAGAAACAGTCTGACGGGAATCATCCTGCTCTCTGGAATGATCATGAAAAAAATCATCTTAAATATGACGCCTCTCATTATATTAGAGCGCGTGATTGAAATTTCCAACAGTTTCACACGTACGCGAACCACAACTTAGACAACCTCACAATAAGAATATTCGGCGAAGGCCTAAAGAGGGCTTTAAAAGAACAAACTTACATATATCTATAATCTATACGACACAAAGCCTTTACTATCATAATAATGATGATGATGATAATAATAATAATAATAATAATGATAATGATGATGATGATTAAACGTGAATCTTTATTTCATGAAGGTAGAAATTCGTGTATCTTAGATTTAAGAAGTTAGAAATAAGAAACATTTTCAGAGAAAAGATAACCTTGAAACAGTCTATTTTACAGTGTTTAATAATAATAATAATAATAATAATAAAAATAAAGATAATAATCTTGAGTTCCATGCGTCCATGAAATCTTCAAAAGCTTCCTTTATATCGTTTTATTTTAATATTCTGTAGCAAAAGTATAGAGAATTATCCATATTTAAAAGACTTCCTAGAGGCCCACTTTGTGCGGAAAGTTGCAAAAAGGCTGCGTTCTGAAGATTAAAATACATTATTTAACAAATTAGAATTCACGAATCGAGATGGACACAACAAAAATGAATTTTTATAGCTCTGGCAAACAGTAAAACCTCAACTTACCCGAAACACATGTGCAGTGTGAACTTGACTACAATGTCTGAATTCATCTTTTTTTGTGTGTGGGAAAACTTGAACAGGATGGGTTCAAATGTCCCAAATAACTTGCACTTTGTCTCAGACAAAATTAATTTCAGCAGGTTAAGGTTCAAATTAGTTGCGCTTAATTAAAGACACCTTTCGATTAGTATCACAAAAGTTTTGAGCCGCTCAACTGACTTGCAATTATTGGCGATGCTGAAAAAGGCTTAAGTGAAATAATAATAACAACAACAACAAAAATAATAATGTTGTTTTATAATAAAATCTTATTAGGTTTTACAGGTTAGGAATAAAAAACGGCAATACAAAATAGGATTGTTTCTGTAACATCAGCGTTAAACTCGATTTATTCAAAAGTTCGCAAAAACGGTTTATAATCATTACAATTAATTTTATCTTATAACCATACAAATAACTGTAAGAATAAAAAGCGGCAATACAAAATAGGATTGTTTCTGTAACATCAGCGTTAAGCTCGATTTATTCAAAAGTTCGCAAAAACGGTTTATAATCATTATAATTAATTTTATCTTATAACTATTCAAATAACTGTATGAAAACATCCCGTATGATATTTTTTATGTTATCAAATAGTTATTTTTAGAACAATGATATGATGGGGGGGGGGGGGGGGGGTTGTTGTTGTTTTTAGAAACTTGCTTTTCAGTTAGAAACATTGATGAAAACAACGCAAAAAGAGGTTATAAGGTAAATATAATACATACTTAGTGTATTGTATGAAAAAATATATAACTCGGTTGTTGGCATTGATAATTGTCTCGGCAGAGCCTCGACAATGATCAATTCTCCCAACCTCGTTAGATATTTTTTCTCATACAAAACACTAAGTACGTATTATATATTTATCTTTATCCCAAGAAGGTTAAAACATTAAGATAATCAGTTAGAGATAGACTTGGCAGTGAAGTAAATTGCTCTGACATAATCATATGGAAATCAATGGTAATGCCTTCAATTGACAAGTGTAAGTCTACGACTGAGTCATGAGATCGGATCTATCGGCAGTGCAGCAGACCAACAGTAATTATGTTGCAAACACAGTATCTAACCTTGTTTGCTATTCAACCCTTTTTAACCCTTTCCTGTTTTACAAAATTTTGGACCTGACCAAATTCAAAGGTTTTGCAGACGAAAATTTAAAGTGGATTAAATTTGAAAAATAACCATTCAGTAGGGTAGAAAATAGTGTGGAAAAAGAAGAAATTGCTCGTCAGAAGCAATTTCTTCTTTTTTCTCAATGTTTTCTCAATCATAAAATGACAGTCACGTAAAAAGCAGGGATTAAACAGCACAGGGTTAAATAAATTTTGAATAAAAAACTTTGCAAACTAGCGCTAATATCAAAGTACAGAAAGCACTGGAAGCACTGATTATGAGTGAGTATTAATTTGAAAATACATTCTCAATCAGTCTACTGTTACTCGAAGGATAATCAGGTGGTAAAGACTAAGATCAGACTGCACCTGTTTGCAGGCTGATATCTGTCTATACCCCCTGTCAAAGTAGGAATAACCCGTGTTCAGCATTAAAAGAGTTTAATTTGAGGTAACTGCGTGATCTAGTGGTAGCGAACGATTTCAGGATCGAATTCGGAATCAAAATTTGCTTATCCCATTTAGATTGATATGAATTATTTCTAAATCTGATTTTGATACACGTTTAAAAAATCTAGAAGTGTAAGAAATGCTTTGACAAGGGAGCATGCTCTCCAATAGTGCATTCAGTGATTTGATCTTAAAGATGACCGCCACGTAACATTTAATCATTTCATATTAAGTTCTCATTAGTACCTTTCAGTCTGTCTTATCAATCAGTATTCTGTAATTTTGAAGCAAGTAATCCCCCTTTTCACATTCTTTTAAATCAAATTTTATAAGTTGGCGAAGACAGAAGTCTATGTAGTTGAATTACTAACTCTATTTCTATTTCTTAGTCAAACGTTGATATTGTAGAGAGAATCATTAAAATTATTCTTCGAGCATAACAAAACACCTCATCAAATTAACTTGAAACCGAAGGCAAAGGAAATACCTTTTGATAAAAATCCTTTTGTGATTCAGAAAGCGCAATGGCTAAGGCTCGGGGCCGGCGAATCTATATACTTTCTAAAAACATCGATTTATTTGATCAGATGTTGCAGAAATTTGCATAAATGCTTCGTCAACTTATATTGTCGAATTGAGGCCCGAACGTTTGAAAATATGTTAAAATTTCAAACCGACTAAGCTAATGTCAGATAAACGCCACAAAGAGTCGGCAATTCCTTACAGACGATTTTTTTTACAACAATCGGCTATGAAATGGCAACTGATCGGTGCATCGGTCGTTTCAACAGCAGGTTTTCAACCCTTTACTGTTTAATCCCTGCTTTTTACTTGCCTGTGATTTAATGATTGAGAAAACATTGTGAAAAAAGAATAAATTGCTTCTGACAAGCAATTTCTTCTTTTTCCACACTATTTTCTACCCTACTGAATGGTTATTTTTCAAATTAAATTCCCATTTTACTTTTAGTCTGCAAAACCTTTGAATTTGGACAGGTCCAAAATTTAGTAAAACAGAAAAGGGTTAAAGACTGCATATCTCTTGCTTTTTAATTGAGTTCGAAAATCGGAGACTAGTCTTTGACACCCCGTCAGCGTGTATCGGAGAGTAGTCGACGACATCTCGCCTGCCAATCTATTAGCCTGTTGCGTTGAATGCTGAACTCACATAGAAATCGCGTAAGACAGACGTTGATAATGAAGGAAAATACTTATTTTGTAGTCACATTTAACCGCCGATGTAACGATGTCTTGTTTCTTGGCATGCGACGAAGCAGAGGCTGTCCTGTATAAGCGATTAGACGAAGAGTAATGTTAATATTTATAATACGTATTTAGTGTTTTGTATGAAAAAAAAATCTAACGAGGTTGGGAGAATTGATAATTGTCGAGGCTTTGCCGAGACAATTATCAATTCTCACAGCCGAGTTAGATATTTTTTCATGCAATACACTAAGTACGTATTATTTTTATCTTATAACCTCTGTTTGTCTTGTTTTCGTCGATGTTTTCACGGATATTTGTATAGTTATAAGATAAAATTAAATACCATACCACAAAATTATTTCGAAGGCAAAATAGAAATATTTTATAAAAACAGTCGGTATTTCAATATTTCGGCAAAAATTGCCATTTTCAAGAAAAATGAAACAAAAATCTGAACGCTACTACATAATACTATAAATAAATCGATACAGCAATTTTATTTTATCTAATCAACATTTTCTTGAAAGAAGCAATTTTTGCCGAAATATTGAAATACCGAGTGTTTTTATTAAATAATTAAATAAATCGGCGATAGGCCTATGTCGGATTTCGTCGACTGCACTAAATAATATTTTGCTCTGCTTTCCTCAATGTTGGTTTCGTCGACTGCACTGCAAAATAATATTTTGCTCTACTTTCGTCAATGTTGGTTTGACACTATCTTTTACAGATCAACTAATGAAAATGTGAATCGGCAACGCGTCGGTGACGTATCCAGGCTGTCGTTAGACGTTTAAATACCCGCCCTTGAATATATTTAAAACAAAATGGCGGAAAATAACGGAGATATTTTGACTCACCACCGATGATCTGTAAATAATGAAGAAACCGCCGATTCTTCTTGGACTTATTTATTATGTAGATTTCAAGTGTTTTTTCATGATGACTTTAGACTGCCATACAGTCGAATATCTAACAGTCGGCTCATATTGCGTCAAGAATTTGCAATTACTACTGAAAAAGAAGGAGAAGAAGAAGAAGAAGAAGAAGAAGAAGAAGAAGAAGAAGAAGAAGAAGAAGAAGAAGAAGAAGAAGAAGAAGAGTTTACCCATTTTTTGGTCGTCAGTCATTTCAATTCGTCTTCAAGAAACTTTATGGCCATTTTTTAATACAAATGAATAACTAGACGTTATGTAACGACTAAAATAATGATCAAACACCTTTGGGTGTGGGAAAACACTGAGGATTTTTCACAAATATCGGATTCTAATGAAAAGATCTACAAGCCGTTGCTCAAAACATTGTCCGAAAAACCGAGGTCTACAATGCAGAATGTCACCCCTGCCATCAAGGGCGATAGCTTTTCAATGTTAAATGAAATACTATGAAATCATACATGAGCCTATGCGTGAAATTTCCAACAATTTCAAATATGCGTAAAGCAAAGACTCGGGCCAGCCTGTGCACCCGCACAGTCTGACCGGAGTCTTCACTATGCGACCCGCACAGTCTAACCGGAGTCTTCATTATGCGTTTTGTAATTACATAAGATCTCAAAGTATCCATAGACCATCAGGTAACTGTATTTTTAGAGTTTGTGGCTGTCTGTGCCTCTCAATATTTGAACCCCACCAACATTTCAAATTGTTGGATATGTCACGCACGGGCTCATATCCTATCACCGAATCATTAAATGGGCGTGGAATTGCTCGTTTACAACACGTACAACAGATTGACCCTATGGATAGCTTTGGTACTATTGATATGGTGTTGTGTAGCGCGAAATAAATAAAAGTGGAGTGAAATCTAGATATATCCTTGGCGCACCTCAAAACCGTCTGATTTTCATTTTGCGTCATTGATTTTGAATAAGTAACAGGTGATTACATTCTGTCGATTATTATTATTATCATAATGGATGTAAAAAGTCTGTAAAATTTATGTGCAAAGATTGCAAAATTGCTTTTCTAACTTAGCTGACGACGAGCTTGTGCCCATATGAGCAACGCCCCAAGAAGACGGTTACTTGTAACGGAAGATAGTGCAAGGAGACATGACGAAACTACTGATGAGATTCACCTTAGTTCTTATAATGGCTCGATGTATCTAAAGCACCGACACACGGGGCTACTACGGTTAAACGTCTCACCAAAAAGAATATTTGTGACCAGTCAAGCGAAAAGGGACCATCTGGGAAGTGCGTAAAGTGTCGATCCTAGCCAGACTGCGCGGACTGCTGGATCAAATCTCATTTTTCAATAATTCGTTTTACAGAATTCCCGGATGGCCCTTCGCGCGTGACGGGTCACATTTGTTCGTTAACTAGTGTGATATCTAAAGTAGGGTTCACACGGCATGTTTAAGCAGATATGAAAAACCAGACATGTTTTGAAACATATATGTTTTTGGGGTTCAGACGGTATGTTTTACATATCTGCTTTGGATGACCCAGGTCATTTATATCTGAGGTGAAGATACAATACTTTACTGGAATGTGGAGATGGATATCCATTTCTTACCCAGCCCTTTTTAATAAATAAGAAACAAAAGGATAGAAAAAGTACCATGCTAGTTATCAAAAGAAAAACAAACAAACAGCATCAACTAATATTAAAATGTACTTCTCAAACAAACAACAACAACAACAATAATAATAATAATAATAATAATAATAATAATAATAATAATAATAATAATAATAATAATAATGAACACAATAATAATGATAATAAGAATCTTTAATTGGTTGAAATAAAAGTGTTTCTTTTTCCGTATTCAAAGTTATCCTCCTATGCATTTTCTTCTTAACAATAACATGGGTATTAAGAAATCAAATATTTCTCATTCTGTGTCAGTTCACTAAATAGTTATTTGTAGCCAGGAGATCAAACTGTTACTGTCATAACTGCAGCTGAGAACAAGCTCTGTGATTGCATATCTCAGACTTCTTCTCAGCTTTTAATTTTATTTTTACTACACATTCTTATTATGCATTTACTCTGAAACCAGGGTATGTAACGCCGTAGGTTTGAATGGTGTTCTACGCCGCTTTCAACAATCTTTCAGTTATATCGCTGTGACTGGGGCAACTAACATTTGATGTGTGATATTTAATACACAGGCATCACATCCTTTCCTAGCCTCCAGCTACTATCTCACATAGGTTTACGATTGTCATATAGAGAAATGACCAGCACCCATAAAAGACATATTTTTCATCCAATCAAAATAATCTTTGGCTGCATGATAATGGGTCACCCAAAGATCATACAAAAAATGTTTGATTGATATCCATCAGTTTCATTCTGAGGAAATGAATTTCAAAGTTTCCACTACTTAATACATAGAGCAATGACCTCCACCCATAAAAGACAGATTTTTCGATCTGATCACAATAATTTTGGTAGACTGATAAAGGGTCACCCAAGGATTATTCCAGTGAAATTTGGTCGATAACCATCGGTTACATTCTGAGAAAATGATTTTCAAAGTTTCCACTATATAACATATAGAGAAATGACCTCCGCCCATAAAATACATATTTTTCATCCGATCACAATAATTTTTCGTAGTTTGTTAAGGGGTCACTCAACGATCTTTCCAGTGAAATTTGGTTGATATCCATTACTTACATTCTGAGAAAATGATTTTGAAAGTTTCCACTATATAGAGAAATGACCTCCGCCCATAAAATACATATTTTTTACCCGATCACTATAATTCTTGGTAGAATGATAAAGGGTCACTCAAGGATTATTCTTGTAAAATTTTATTTGTATCCATCAATAAGAATATGAGAAAACTTACTTTTTACCATGTTTGGAAATTAGCCACGCCCATTAAATCCATGTTTTTCATTGGATCAAAATTTCTTGAAAGAGGGTCACCCAAGGATCATTTCTGTGAAGTTTGGTTGAAATTCATCTAATAGTTTCCGAAAAGAAGATTTTTAAATAAAAAGTTTACTACCGGACGCACGCACGGACGGACAGACGGACGGACAGACGAACGGACGCACAACGGACACAACGCCATGACAATAGCCCCAGTTGCTTTCAGCCAGTGGAGCTAATAAAACAACATTTGAATTTTGTATGAAAAAAAAAGAAATGTCAGCATGTATGGGAGTTATCTTAGTTTTGCTCTCCATTGACAAAACTTAAGATAAGTCATTTTGGAAGCCACATTTTTTTTATAATCTTTTTTTTTTTTTTGGGGGGGGGGGGGGGGGGGCTGAGTGTTCAATGGTGTTTTATAGAAAAAAAAAAGTAAACGATTTTTTAATTCATAGTAGGTTTTGCTTGTGGAGCTTTCATTGAAATGATTGATTCATTCATATGATACCAAAAGTAAACAGTTTGTCATGGTAATTGACAAGTATAAACAGATGTAATCAAGTCATCTCGGTGGGTATCCCCAGAAAGGCTTCTGATTGGTCAATTCCGTATGAAAAAGCAGGCGAAATAGAACATGTTCTATTCTGTCTGTAAAGCAGATCTGTTAACAGAACGCTCGTTATTTAGGGGTTCACACAATGTATTTTTGAAGATCTGAAAAGACAGATGTGAAAAAACACATCGTGTGAACCCCACTTAAAGACCGAACATATGATATCGAACTTCAGGGCCCGAGATTATTAAACTTTTTTTTACTTCTCAAATGAGAATTTTCTTAAATTTAGAATTCTAATAAATGCATGATCATAAAAGATAAATTGATAAGTTGTTATTTGTTACAACTTAAAAAAATATATTTTATGTTCATACATTTATTTTAGGACTACAACAGGAATCAAGCTTCAATCTCAAGTTGAAATTTGAGAAAACTCTAAGTTGAGCACGAGAAGAGTTTTGTAATTACAAGCTGGCCATGAAAGGCAATTTTTTGTCACTTGTTTCAATTGTAAATTTTATATCTGTGTGTAAGATTTAAGATTAAATTCTTTCAGTAAATAACATCCTTTAATTGACTCTCATTCTGATCAAAACCATTCTAAATTGACCACTCAGCGGTCCATTCATTCATACAAAGCACTCACTCAAACCATTTAAAACGCTCCAAAATCACCAAAGAGATAAGATCGACAACAAAACTGGCTTAACAAAATCCTCGACTTTATTGAATTTTGTAAGCTTCTGATTGGTTTCTCAAAGGCGTAAAAGGCTATTTATATAACTTATATGTATATTTTATTAAATGTAGGCAATGAATATCGCTAATTTTGTTCAGCTTGAAGAAACTTAGCAATATTGGATTATCTCCCTTTAAATTCATTCAAAACTCACTACTCTCGCTGAATCAATTTCATTCCAAATTCATTCAGATTGTCAATTTCACGATGTTCTTAACTGCAATTACTTAAATACTTCCTCGTGCTGGTTCATGCCGGTTCACGCTATCTTCTGAATACAAAGCTCTTACAACGTATACTTAGACCAGTTAGCACAAGTGTGCCTTCTAATCCTTATCTACACCGCCTGTCTGAATTGTCAAAACAATTTATAATGATAATCAACGCACTGAAAGTACTGATGGTGAACATTTCTGATGGCATTCTAGAGTGATATATTGAATTCTTGAGAAAAGAGATATTATATATGTAAAAAATAATTAAAAGAAAGTGTTTCGACAACATTTCTGCAATTCTCACTGTAAATTCAAATTTGTTTTGCATGTCGAATTTGTTCTCAAATATTACAATGAAAAAGAAAAAAAAATGGAAGACCACTAAACAGGAATCATAGTGTGATTTTGTTTGGGTTTTGTTGGTTTTAATCTACATTTCGGTTCATATTACAAACAGAATTCGATTTTATTTACCGAATATTTTAGGTTTTTTTATTGTATGCTCCGAGTGGCACCGTTGGCTTCATTAAGAGAAAAAACAGTCAGAAAGGTAATTCGATTCCAACATGCGGAACCAATATTTTACCAGTTCAAGAAGCAGTCTTTCTGCATTTTGACTATGAAACGTAATCCGTTAGGGCTATGGAATTTCAATGGGGTCCCCATCCCCTAATTCGAAGATCACTGTTTCGTCTTCAACCAAAACGTAATCACAGTATTTTGGTCTCTTTCGGTTATATACAGAATTTTGTGAAAGACTGGTTATCTGATGCCATTGTGTGAATGCTCACTACGTGTAAAGATATGTACGGTATAAACAAGTTCAGGGGGTCACGAATTTAAAACACATATTTCCGGAAAATAACTACAAGTTGCAATAGCGAGGGCTAAGATCGAAAACATAGTATTTGCCCATACAGTGTATAGACACAAACTTTGTAGTTGTTATAAACTCTCGATAAGCTTAAGCGGGTCATCCATTCGCCCGATTAAAACTTGCAACTTCATTTTGTATTTTAAAAGGGAACGAAAACGTTCACCAAAAATGATAATTAAAAACAACCCCTAGCAGGATAAGGTTTAAAATATTTTGAACAGTGGTTTCCCAAGTTCTCTATAAGTAACCCATATGTGACCCTTTTCCCCGTCAGAAATTAAAATACATTAATTGTATGTATATTAAGATGTACTTCACAATAACGAGTCACAAGGTCTGGTATATTAAGAAGTTAAAGTATACACGAGGGTTGTTTCGAAAGTTTTGAATCAATATGAGGAGACAAGGTGCAGAAAAAGGTTAATATATAATACCATTCTTGAACAATTTGAATTCATGTTAATCTATACTTTTAATGTCATTTGTCATTATGTTGTCATTTAAGGTAGTGGAACCGCAATAGTTCCGCAACATTTCGGAACTCAAAATCTTTCACATTGTTAACCGAGGTTTCCTAATGAAAATCATTAGGAAACTTCGATTAACATTGTTAAAGTTCATTACTTCCAAAACGCTGCGGATTTATCATAGGTCTACTACGTTAAGAAGGATTTCCTTGGTAACAGATCAAGTAAAGGTTGAGTCACTATCTTAAAAGTTTTTTGTTATGTCTTACAATTTTCGGATAGACGTTTTGTCTTCTAAATATTAGGGTTATCCCACACTTTCAAAGCACGTAGGCTTGTACTTATAAACTTATTGATGAAATACAGTACGCGTGTATGTGAAAAGGTGATGGGCATATTCTCTGTACTTCTCAATTTTCACCAAGGTTTAGATATCTTGCCATATAGTCCACCAAACTTAAATCTGGATAACTGCAATGAACCCACTTCTTGGATGTTTTCTTTAATCGCTGAACTTACGGAGTTACCGACGAAAAATAATTTGCTCCTTGTTGATATTGGTGGATTATATATTCATGAAGTTTTGACAATGATTGCATTTACTTTCTGGTTAAATTTTTCGTTCACCAGTGTGATATCCTGTAGGTTCTTAATAGCTTCGAAATAAGAAGTGCCCATTTCGGTTCTGTTTAGCGGTAATTCTCAGGACTTCTCTCCTCTAGATCACTATTTATTTTGTGAATGGCGTGATACTAGAATTCTTTATCATATGTAGACAATGAATTTCCCCTTTACAATACAAAAAAAGAAGTAGCAAAAGTTTATTCGGGCGGATGGATGGTCCGAGTAAGCATATCAAGGGGTTTGGAGGTTATACAGTGTTTCTATAAACTATGTTTTTGCTTTAAGCTCTCGTTATCGAAAGTGCCCATGGTAATTTGCTAGAAACACGTGTTATTTAGGTCGTGACCTCCTGAACTAGTTTTTTCAATTTGTGTTTATTTCAAAAGTCAGTTGGCAATTATCGTTTATGCGTGCAAATAACTGTATAAAAAGGGGTTCACGTGCTCAAAGAAAGTGAACACGTTCAACGTTTGGTTACCAAAGCCTCGTAACTTCAGCTTGGTCAATTTCATATAGTTCATTTGGCGAGATACCTTTCTTAGAAGCTGAAGCTCGTATAAATGTCATCCAAATCTCACAAGAATTATCTCAGGGGAACTTTAAACAGAATATTTTTATAATGAAAATCTCCCCATTTATAAGCAGAATTTGCTTCCATATATGAAAAATGTTCTATCAACATTTTAAAGAATTAATACTTGGGTGGCTATTATTTTGTGTGGCAAGAAAAAAAATGATTGGTTGGAATACCCTGGTGTTATCGATTGGCCACATTTCCAAATAATGCCTTTATTGAGTAGGGTTTTCTTTAATATCCCTATCGTCTTACTATGAAAACAGGGGCGTTCACCATCAGCACTTTCAGTGCTTTGACTGAATATGCCTTTACAAATTAGTACATATGCTCGACCCAATTCTTTTTCAAAATATTTATTCTCTGGAGTTCACAGATAGTCCTTTTTCGCGTGACGGTTCACATATATATCCGTTCTCCAGAAAAAACTGCCTTAATGACGTCACTTTGTTATTTAAGTTGTCTAACCCAGCCCGGGGTTGAGGTTGAAAAAAAACGATGCAAACAGTTTTCCAATAATACCCCGCTTAGCACGCAAGTGGACGTGTAAAGCGGAGTATAATTGGAAAACTGTTTGCACCGTTTTTTATCCTCTACGCAGGGCAGATACTACACGCCAACCACTTTAAGACTATTCCAATTTCAAAGAATTTGCAGACTTATTTCAATGAAGGTTATATTGAAAATAGACTTAAAATATTGTAGAAAACATGGAGAAAAGGGGAGAAATCGCTTAAAACAATTAATTTATCTTTTTTACTCAATTTTTCTCCACTTGATAAATATCAGTGTATAAAAATTTTGCTTCGTGTGAACATGATTCCACAAACAGGTACAAAGTATTTTTTCCGTTTGGGAATACATATTTTTCTTGTTTCAGTGATATCAAATATTGCGTTTTGTATTAAATTGGAGTTTCAGTTATTGGTTTTTTACGTCATTTTGGCATGTTTTCCTTGAGAACGGAACAATTATTGTTCTATAAAGCGTTTAAGAGATTTTAGGGAACGTCGCTAGTCGACAATGATCGTTGCGAAACGAACAAATTTCGTTGTGTGAACAGTGCTTAAGGTAGTGGACCCGTAATATGTGCGCAACGTTTCGGGAGTAACATGCTTTAACAGTGTTAACTGAGGTTTCCTAATGATTTTCATTAGGAAACCTCGGTCAACATTTTGAAAGTTTATTGGTTCCGAAATGTTGCGGAACTATTACGAGTCGACTACCTTAAACACCGGTGATCGCTTGGAACCTTTAAAGCAAGATGGTCTAGCAATACACTTTAAGGTAGTAGACCCGTAATACATGTAGTTCCGCAACGTTTCGGAAGTCATTATGTTTTTGACAGATTTCATTAGGAAACCTCGGTCTACATTGTGAAAGATCTTGAGTTCCTAAATGTTTCGTAACTATTACGGGTCCACTACTCTAACAACAACTTTCACTAATGTTACCAACATTCTTCAAGCTTTTGGTCCGAATGATAGAGAGCAATTTAGAACGATCATGTAACTTTTATACCACAGCGTTGTTGTAATTTTAGGCTAACTCGGCTTTCTCTGTGAACTTTGGTCAAAACACTTGAATGAAAGCAAGTTTAATGCTTTCCGATAGTCTATGGAGAATAGCAGTGTTTTGATATCAAATTATGATATGCCAATTTTAACGAGTAATCCAGCTAACGTTGAATTTATTTTACCAAACGTTAAATCTTTTACGTGAACGTTGATGCTTTTGGCGTCAAAAAACCCGAAATACTAACCATTGCTGCAGCTTTTTAGCTCACCTGAGCACGTAGTGCTCATGTGAGCTATTGTGATCACCTTTCGTCCGGCGTCCGTCCGTCGGTCGTCGGTCGTCGGTCGTCGGTCGTCGGTCGTCGTCCGTCGTCCGGCGTCCGTCAACAATTTCTTTAAACGACATCTCCTCCTAAACTACTGGGCCAATTAACTCCAAATTTTACAGAAATTTTGCTTAGGTGGTCCCCTTCAAAAATAGCTAAAAGAATTGAAATCCATGAAAAACTCTGGTTGCTATGGCAACAAAGGTGAAATTTTAAGAAAATCTTAAAAATTCTTCTTCTTCTCAACCAGTAGTCCTACAGACTTAAAACTTGGCATGGATGATCAGTTCATAGACCTGAATAAAAATAGCTAAAATTATAACTTTTGGGCCACCAGGTGCGGAGCACCAGGGGGGAGGGGGTAGTACTTTGGGTAAATTTTGTTATCTTTAAGTTTCTTCTTCTTCGGAACCAGGAGCCCTACACACTTGAAACTTGGCATGGAGGATCAGCATATGGACCTTTATATAAATAGCTAAAATCATGACTGTAGATTCACCAGGTGCGGAGCATCAGGGGGGAGAGGGTAGTACTTTTGTGAAAATTTTGTTATCTTTAACCTTCTTCTTCTTCTGAACCACAAGCCCTACATACTTAAAACTTGGCATGGATGATCAGTTTATAGACCTGAATAAAAATAGCTAAAATTATAACTTTTGGGCCACCAGGTGCGGAGCACCAGGGGGGAGGGGGTAGTACTTTGGGTAAATTTTGTTATCTTTAAGTTTCTTCTTCTTCGGAACCAGGAGCCCTACACACTTGAAACTTGGCATGGAGGATCAGCATATGGACCTTTATATAAATAGCTAAAATCATGACTGTAGATTCACCAGGTGCGGAGCATCAGGGGGGAGAGGGTAGTACTTTTGTGAAAATTTTGTTATCTTTAACCTTCTACTTCTTCTGAACCACGAGCCCTACAGACTTAAAACTTGGCATGGATGATCAGTTTATAGACCTGAATAAAAATAGCTAAAATTATAACTTTTGGGCCACCAGGTGCGGAGCACCAGGGGGGAGGGGGTAGTACTTTGGGTAAATTTTGTTATCTTTAAGTTTCTTCTTCTTCGGAACCAGGAGCCCTACAGACTTGAAACTTGGCATGGAGGATCAGCATATGGACCTTTATATAAATAGCTAAAATCATGACTGTAGATTCACCAGGTGCGGAGCATCAGGGGGGAGAGGGTAGTACTTTTGTGAAAATTTTGTAATCTTTAACCTTCTTCTTCTTCTGAACCACAAGCCCTACAGACTTGAAACTTGGCATGGAGGATCAGCTCATAGATCATAATAAAAATAGCTAAAATAATATCTGTTGGGCTGCCAGGTGCGGAGCACCAGGGGGGAGGGGGGAGTACTTTTGTTAAAATTTTGTAATCTTTTACCTTCATCTTCTTCTGAACCAGGAGCCCTACAGACTTTAAACTTGGCATGGAGGATCAGCATATGGACCTTTATATAAATAGCTAAAATAATGACTGTAGATTCACCAGGTGCGGAGCATCAGGGGGGAGAGGGTAGTACTTTTGTGAAAATTTTGTAATCTTTAACCTTCTTCTTCTTCTGAACCACAAGCCCTACAGACTTGAAACTTGGCATGGAGAACCAGCTCATTGACCTTAATAAAAAATAGCTAAAATAATATCTGTTGGGCTGCCAGGTGCGGAGCATCAGGGGGGAGGGGGGAGTACTTTTGTGAAAATTTTGTAATCTTTTACCTTCATCTTCTTCTGAACCAGGAGCCTGACAGATTTGAATATTGGCATGGATGATCAGCTTATGGACCTTTATATAAATAGCTAAAATCATGACTGTAGATTCACCAGGTGCAGAGCATCAGGGGGGAGAGGGTAGTACTTTTGTGAAAATTTTGTTATCTTTAACCTTCTTCTTCTTCTGAACCACAAGCCCTACATACTTGAAAATTGGCATGGAGGATTAGCTCATAGATCTTAATAAAAATAGCTAAAATAATATCTGTTGGGCTGCCAGGTGCGGAGCACCAGGGGGGGAGGGGGGAGTACTTTTGTGAAAATTTTGTAATCTTTTACCTTCATCTTCTTCTGAACCAGGAGCCTGACAGATTTGAATATTGGCATGGATGATCAGTAATGGACCTTTATATAAATAGCTAAAATCATGACTGTAGATTCACAAGGTGCGGAGCATCAGGGGGGAGAGGGTAGTACTTTTGTGAAAATTTTGTAATCTTTAACCTTCTTCTTCTTCTGAACCACAAGCCCTACAGACTTGAAAATTGGCATGGAGGATTAGCTCATAGACCTTAATAAAAATAGCTAAAATCATGACTGTAATGCCACCAGGTGCAGGGCACATGGGGGGAGGGGGTAGTACTTTTGTATAAATTTTGTAACATTAACCTTCATCTTCTAATGAACCAGGAGCCCTATAGACTTCAATATTGGCATGGATGATAAGCATATGGATCTAAAATAAAATAGCTAAAATCATGAATGTAGGGTCGCCAGATGCGGAGCATTAGGGGGGAGGGGGTAGTACTTTGGATCAATTTTGAAATCTTTAACCTTATTCTTCTTCTGGATCAGAAACCCTACAGACTTGAAAATTGTTATGGGTGATCAATATATGGACATTAATGAAAATAGCTAAAATCAGAACTGTTGGGTCACCAGGTGCTGAGTGTCTTGGGGAGGGGGTAGTACTTTGGATCATTTTTGAAATCTTTAAACTTCTTCTAATGAACCAAGAGTCCTACAGACTTGAAAATTGGTATGGATGATCAGCATATGGACATTAATTGAATTAGCTAAAATCATGACTGTAGATTCACCAAGTGCAGAGCATCTTGGGGGAGGGGGAGTGCTTTGTTGAGAATTTTGAATCCCTACAGCCTTTATATTTGACATGGATTATTCAACTCATTAAAGAAAACTTTAAAAGTCTCAGACTCAGCCTGTATATCTGGCATAGATTTGCTGATCACAGACCTTCTATGAAAAAAGCTTAAATAAATAATGACCAGGGGAGGAGCAGGGGGGGGGATTATTTCAAATGTTATCTGATTGAATAAGTGAAAATCTCTTTTTTCTGTGGTTGCATGGACATACCTAGGTAATGAAGCTTTTTTCTCAGGTGAGCGACCCAGGGCCAACGGCCCTCTTGTTTTTTTTTTTTTATCCCGGGGTCAATTTCGTAGAATCACCGAGGGTTCCCAATAGATACTATCGTTTGACGCGCACTGTGCGAGTTTGTATGTCGGTCTCCAGGCTCTAGAAACAGTCCCCTCTCTTGTTTTAGAGGTATATGTCGATGTTTAAACTCAATAATTCAGATGACTGGGTTTGCTATGATGTGGATAGCGTTTTGTATCAACCTGATCACATATAATACACCAAAGTATGACATTGTTCAGCGATATTGTATTAGCTTCCTTTAGTTTCATTCAAAACTCACTAATTGAATTAATGTGACCCGTCATGCGAAAAGGGAAAATCTGGGTAATAGTGTTGACAAAAGTCAGACTTCACAGACTGAATAGGGTCGAAACTTTACCACTATGATGATTTCCTTTATCTAGAATGTTCAATCTGCTCCCTTTGAAAGCGTTTTGAAATGTGACCTCTAGCTGACCTGTACTAGAATCAATCTCATTATCACAAAATCATTTTGTGGGGTTCCCAGATTGTCCCTTTTTCACGGGTCACACAATTTTCATTCCACATTTATTCCAAATCCTTATCCATGTCAATTCTCTTCAAAAAGGGTGAAATGGTAGCCGTAAGGGTCCATTTCGGCATGATCTCGACACACCATAAAATCTGTTTTGTGTGGGTGATATTTTTGAGATGGTTTCTCAGGAGAAAGATTTAGGACCATCGTGATTCTTTTGTTTTCGTTTGAGATCGATATGAATAAATTGACCGAAAAAAAAAATAATTCTCTGTCACTAAAAAATAGAAATATTACCCTCAAAGAAATACATGTGTGTTTCTTAATAAAAAAATACCACACACACAGAGACAAGCCGCGTTTTCATACGCAGACGTGCAAAGAAGAAACAACGTGTCCGTTTTGATGGTCACTTTTAAGCTTGCAAAAATCGTTTAAAATTTAAATAACTTAGTAGATATCGGAGAGGGAGATACAGACAAGCAGAGAGGCAGACATATACAGATAGACAGACATACAGACAGAAAGAGAGAGACAGAGAGAAACAGAGAGACAGACAGACACACAGAGAGGGTCAGAGAAAGAGAGACGGAGATAGACAGAGACACTCAAAGAGAATACATGACGAAAACTGAAAAATAAAAGACATGAAAAAAGAAAAAGATGATATGAAAAATGTAAAATGAAATAAGAGAACTGTAATGTTAAATCGCTCAACTGAGTCTCTTTGACCCCTTGCACCATTCGGAACATCGCTATGACTTTCCGTAAACTGGAATCGTAGAATCGCCGAAGGTTCCCGAGTGCCCTGGCACTTCACATGGATGACATTGATAGATGCCGAGTAGGAGATTTGTTGTATCTTATATCAATGTCCTTCGTTTCTTTTTTTAAAAAAAGGAAATGAAAGCAAAAAAATGTTCGACTTTGTTTCTAAGTAGAAAAAGATGCACACGACCCGAGCCAAAAATATGACCTTAGACTCATGCTAAGACCAAACTTAGATGAAGTCAACTTGATAAAGCTACATACCAAAATAGGCCTACTTAGGTTTGATGCCTTCTTATTTCGAGAAAGAAAATTTTAATCAATTTCCTGCTGTGTATGTGTACAATTGATTTATAGTCTAATATGTAAAATCGAATGCTTAAGGCGGATCCGACTTTTGACCTTATGAGCACGATAAGAACTACTCTGTAGAGGGCGGACGGAGCTCAAGCTTGACCACAAGCGATTAATACGAACACACTTGATAAAGGTCCACTAGATGATAATGCATGCTAAATATGGTAGCTGTCGGAATTTGGTTTCTGTAAAAATGAATTTAAAATTTGGGTTTAATATGAAAAAACATGTTGGAGGACCACTAGATAATGCTACGTACCAAATGTCTATGCTGTCTATTCTAGTTTCAGGGGAGATTTAAAAAAAAAAAAAAAAAGGTTTGTTTATTCTAATTTTAAGTAGGATGAGCCCGGGTGGACACTAAACACGAGGCCATGGACATTATATGAAAAAAAAACTTGTAAGGGGGTTCACTATCTGATGATTCATACCAAATATTAAAGCTGTCAATGCCCCCCCTTCCCCCCCCCCCCCCCCCCCCCCCCACACACACATACACAGACACACATAAAAAAGATTCCACAGTTTTTGCTATTTCCGATTTTATTTTGCCGTGGAAACCAGAGTAACGGATTGATTTTATTTTTTATTCTTTATTTTATAGATATTGTTAGACCTTCATCAAAGGAACATTTCTGAAAATTTTCATCAAATTGGCCTACCAATTAGGTGATGTCCAATAGATGTTTTTGCATACTAAATATGAATTGTGGGGAATTGTGAGCGACGGACGGCGAACATTGGGTGATTATAGCAGCTCACCTTGATCACTTTGTGCTCAGGTGAGCTAAAAAGTATTGGTAGGAAAATGTCAAAGCGACCTCGTCTAGGCCAGACACGTGTTGCACTAAGATATACCACGTACAATTGTACTTAACCTTGTCTACGTTAGACTTGCCACACACAGTCATATACGTCTTTTATCAGATGCAGTCATTAATGGACTTTTTCGGATGTTTAATTGAGTATGTGTGCGACATTTCCAACAATTTGACATGTAAATGGGGGGGGGGGATATTTAGCAGCCCAGACAGTTACATGGTGTAATTGGATTATTGTCTAACTACCTACAGAAACGTGGAGACCATATCTATCTACAAAACGCTAAGTGAAGACTCTGGTCAGACTGTGCGGATGCACAGACTGGCCAGAGTCATCGCTTTGCGGACGTTCGAAATTGTTGGAAATGTCATGCACTGGCTCAATAAGTATTGCCCATAAATCTGGGACGAGAAGCAATGCAATTGGGATGGTCGTGCTTTTAACACGATAACTGATTTGCAATTAATTTGAAATGATACTTAATGAGAACGATATGGACGTTTGGAAAGAAATATAAGGGAGGTAATGAAATATCGATAATTTCGTTCAAATTTAAATAATTGTGGTTAAATTATCGCCCGCCTTCATTGAATAAAATCTCCGTTGCATTCTATGAATAGATGTATGCGTTCTTTACGGACCAATTAGACGTTCAGAAATCAAAACAGTCAATAGAATCCTGCCCGGCGTTCAGGATCACAAAACGGTGCAAACAGTTTTCCTATTATACCCAGCTTTGCACGCAAGTACACGTGCAAGGCGGGGTATAATTGGAAAACTATATTCACCGTTTGGTTATCCTGAACGCAGGGCTGGATTTATTTGATCAATTTGGGTGAAATTTTTTAGCGTTTTTGTTGTTGTTGTTGTTGTTTTCGGGAGATTTTGATAAAGGAGCCAAATCAATGGTTTATATGGAAGAGGACATAGACTAGAGGATAATTCTTTGATTCAGTGTAAGATCAATTGATATTTCATTGAGTCAATAACAAAAGCTATAATTTCACGAGTAATGACGTTTGATATTTCATCGAGTCAACAACAAAAGCTATATTTAAGCAAAATAACCACGAGAAATATCGATTGATATTTCCATTGAGTCAACAACAAAAGCTATATTTTCACGAGTAGCGGCGAGTGATAATATAGCTTCTTTTGTTCACTCAATGAATATCAATCGATATAACTGGAAAAATCAACGATTATCATATTTCTTTATTGCGAAAATGATACAAAATGTATTTTCTTTTGAAGGCATTGCTCGTAATTGCTATGCAAAGTTCATGATGGCGTCATTATTTGACTCGGCTTCGATAACGTTAAAGAGGGTGAGATGGACGAAAGCGGTGAGCAAGTAATTTGATCATTTCACCGGTTACGCAGAGGGCTAATCAAATGATAAGCTACCGTTTTTTCTCGATAATTCAACGAAAAGCATTAAAGGATGGGAAATTTTCTTTAATGAAGCGTTTCGTGGCCTTTACGAGCGACATATGGGATGAAGTGATTTTAAAAAACGTAGATCGATGTACAGTGAAAATCACGATTGAAATTCATGTTAAAATTGCTGATATCGCAAACATATGTCACATCTCAATCATTGAAAGCCTAAGTGGGATGGGAAGCTGGTGGGTCGCATTGGCGGATCCAGAAGGAGTTCGGGTGATTGACACGAACCACCTCTGTATCCAAATTTCTTCATTTAAGTGGACAAATTCAATCAAAATTTTGTAGCACACGAAGAACGCGTTCCTTTTGTAGTATTCGATTCACAGAAACTTCGATTTTACAATTAAAGGATATCTGATTTACAGAATTTTCAAGGTCTTTTAGTCCTATAGTATCCCTATCTATATAGATAGGAATACTATGGAAATAATAACTCGAATTCTGTAGACAGACATCGAATCCCTTTCATAGAGACCCTAGATTCGCCGCTGGCTCGGATGAAATAACATGGGCGTAACTAGGATTTTGAAATTTACACGACCTCAGAAGGCGACCACCGAAGAATTTATATGATAAAGGCGAAATGTGGACTTAGACAAAAGATAAATGCCCCCCTCCACCTCCCCTTCCACCTACTCCGCCCTTTTTCATGATATAAGCGTTGATAAATAATCATAACATCCTAACTACAGCTTAAAAAAGCTGTTGTTACGATGTTTTGGTCATTCATCAACGATATATTTCGAAAGAAGAGTTATTTGTATTACGTTCTTGCGTAATGTGCGTATTGGCATCTACCTCCTTGAATAGTGTGGTTGCACTGGTGTGAGAAAGGAAGATGATTTCAGTAAAAGGACACAATTAACAGTCGACTTTCTGGTGACTCTAATCGCCACATTCTGCTGTGATGATATATACTGAGCGCAAAAAGTTGAGTCGTTTCCTCTTCGATGGGATATATATATCAAGATGTGATTCATCTTTTAGAAAAAAAGTTGACATTTATTATAATTCTGTCAATTTTTTTGCATGCATCCGATAATTTTATTATTTTAGACAAAACTGGTCAGCCGTAACGACATGATTTTGAACAGACCGGTAGAATGGAAAAGCAACACAGTTTGAACAAGGGACGTTACTTCCAATTTTTATCACATTAAAATGTGATCAACATCATTTTTTGGTATCTTGTCGCAATTAAAAAAGAAGTTGGGGATGGGATGGGATAGGATGGGACTATGGGATATATCTGATGACTCTACAGCATCATCTTTATACCCAATTCACAAAAATGCAACAGTTGTTTTATCAGAGACAATTTTGTAGAATATTGTTAATCAGGTATGAAAAAAACTTTCTTCTGTTTCTTTTTATCCTCAGAAATTGAGTTATTGCGCTTTTCTGATTAAGCGACCACCAACGTTCTATTGACGGCACGGTGACGTTTATTTAACATGTTTACTGGTAGGGACCGATTGCAATCAATTGGGATAATGAAAGCATTCCATTTTTCAACGTAAAGTCATGGCGTTCGACTGCACTCTAATTCTTATAGAAAGTTGGTCATACCATGTCAATATTTATTGCAATGAACCATATGACAATAAAACACTAGTAGCAAAGTCAATTTCATAATCCCCCGGATGTGCATGTACCGTATTCGATATATCCATGCGGTATCCATATTTTTACGTCATGACCTATTTAATGTTTACTCTGAATAAGAGTAATCCTATAAGACAAAAAAAGAAATTAAGTAATTTTATTACTCCAAGAGGTACGTTTTTTTAGGATTAAGAATTTTAAGATTTCTTAAGATTTTTAGTCGGAATATCTCGGGCTGCGTCGTAGAATGTCAACTGAATCGTGCGAGATAATTCGATTTAAAATCTTAAGATATCTTAAAAATCTTAATCTAAAAAACGCACCTCAGATATCAACCAAGAACGTTAAATCCACATTAACGTCACTCCATATGTATGAAAGCGTGTTAAATAAATAAACAAGAGGGCCATAGTGGCCCTAAATCGCTCACCTAAATGAACTGTCAAAAATTGTTAAAGTAGATTTAGAAAGGATGAAGAATCCTGACCAAATTTAAGGTCAATTGGGCAAGAAATGATGCCTCTACACTGCTTACAAGGTTTTTTTAAGATTTGATCTCATGACCTAGTTTTTGACTCCACTTGACCCAATTTCAAACTTGACATAGATTTCATCAAGATGATTATTCTGACCAATTTTCAGGTTGATCAGGCAAAAAATGTGGCTTCTAGAGTGTCTTCATGTTTTTTTAATATTGAAGTCGCGTCCTCATTTTGACCCCACTTGACCCAATTTCAAACTTGACCTAGATTTCATCAAGATGATCATTCTGACCAATTTTCAGGTTGATCAGGCAAAAAAAAATGGCTTCTAGAGTGTCAACAAGGATTTTATGACATTTGACCCTGTGACCTCATTTTTGACCACACTTGACCCAATTTCGACATTGTCTGAGATTTTATCAAGATGATCATTCTGACCAATTTTCAGGTTGATCAGGCAAAAAAATGGCTTCTAGAGTGTCTACAAGGTTTTTCTAAAATTTGACCCGGTGACCTCTTTTTGACCCCACTTGACCCAATTTCAAACTTGGCCTAGATTTCATCAAGACAATCATTCTGACCAAATTTCAGATTGATTGGACAAAAACATGGCTTCTAGAGTGTCTACAAGCTTTTTCTAAGATTTGACCCTGTGACCTCATTTTTGACCTCACTTGACCCAATTTCCAACTTTTCCGAGATTTTATTAACAAAATCATTCTGACCAAATTTTCGGTTGATTGGGCAAAAAATATGGCTTCAAGAGTGTCTACAAGGTTTTTCTAAAATTTGACCTCATTTTTGACCCCACTTGACCCAATTTCAAAGTTGACCTAGATTTTATCAAGATGATCATTCTGACCAATTTTCAGATTGATCAGGCTAAAAATATGGCTTCTAGAGTGTCTACAAGGTTTTTCTAAGATTTGACCCAGTGACATCATTTTTGACCCAACTTGACCAAATTTCAAATTTGACCTAGATTTCATCAAGACAATCATTCTGACCAATTTTCAGGTTGATTGGGCATAAAATATGGCTTCTAGAGTGTCTACAAGGTTGTTCTAACATTTGACCCAGTGACATGATTTGTGACCCCACTTGACCCAATTTCGAACTTGTCTGAGATTTCATCAAGACAATCATTCTGACCAAATTTGAGGTTGATTGGGCAATAAATATGGCTTCTAGAGTATCTACAAGGTAAATGTTGATGACACACTATGGACGGCAGACATCACTCGACCACAAAAGCTCACCTTGAGCACTTCGTGCTCAGGTGAGCTAAAAAATATGAAAAAAAGAAAGCCAATAGGATGGTAAATTTATTTCAAATGGGCACAAATTGTTAAGCTATATTGGTTGACTTCTCTGTGGCGATATAAAAAGCTCAGTATAATACGTCAAAGGCATTATGTCGAAAAATGTGGATTTTCATTAGAGGACGTAATAAAAATAGCGGAAATAATAGAATGAACACCATTCGAATACGGTTAACAGTTTTTTTTTACTTTCAACAATCTTTTAGTCCTGTGAATCAGATTAATTGATATGCCAATACTCAATACAAAGTCCATATTATGCAGTGCCATATTTGAATTAGCTGGCATTTTTCTCAAAGCTAAGAATAATTTTACAAATACATATTTCAAAATCTTGAAACTTTATACATTAGATCTTCTGTGTGGACAGAGAAAGAGAGGCTAGTGCGACAACACTGGTCAAAAGAGTCAATTCCTTGATGGCCTCGGTCAGCTTGTGGTAAAGGCGCTCGACTTGTGACCGGGGTTAGAACCGTCCCGAAGTAAGCCTCAGTTCACACAGCAGTAGAATTTGGTAGAAGTGGGTTTAAACCACCGCATCTCTCTCAGGGACATGAAGACGTCTGGATTGGATATTCAAGAGTGACTATAAAGTCTTAAGCTAAATAAGTCGCAATCGAACTAATATAAACCAGTTTAAACTAAAAGATTCAACGGCCACATTTATCAATCACAGAAAAATAATCTAACAAGCTAACTTCCAAGGGGATCACTCGACATAAGCTAGGGATACTTATGCGTTTGAAGGGAAGCAAAACAATAACAGCATCTACAACTACTACTACTGTTACCACTACCACTTCTTCTACTACTATACTACTGAACTAAAGTTAAGGGCCAGAGAAATAATCACTAGTCATTTCTTGAAAATACACTGCAATGATTTCATTTTTTGCTTGAAATTAGTTCAATAATTTGACTTTTTAGCACTGCAATCAAAATTGCCAACCAAGCAGTTTTAAAGTTAGACAGTACCCAATCCCCCTTTGGTAAAGTTGCAAAAACACTGTTGATTTTGGTAAGCTCAAGGCCGCGAGTGTAAATCATCTTCTGAAAAGCATTTGATGTTCCTAGTAAAAAATGAGTAAGCAGGGGTCTGTGGCGCTTCTTTTTGACTTGCTTTCCACACCATCTGCAAAAAAAAAAAGGGAAAAGCTGATAAAACCAGCTGGTGTAAGTTCTTTTCCCCATCCGGCACCTAAGGATTTTCCAAGTGGACCCTTTTCAGCAACAAGTCAGTTGATCTGGCTCAACAGTTCATCTTTACATTTTTTTTTTGTTAATGTTTAGACTCATATTGAGAAAAAGTGTGATTTGGCGTCTCAGTCACACAACCGATTGTGATAGTGCTGCTTAGACTGTCTTTCAATGAAATACGGGTGTTTGAATGCTAATGTAGATCTCGGAACTGATTGTAAAGAAGGACCCTTCGATCTGAACATCTGGACCGCCCGACGTGGATCGCTTATCAGGTGTACCGGTAGTTTGAAAATTTTCATATTGCCGCTGTATGACAGAGTGGCTTATTGGAAGTCTCATGGACAGTCTTCTGTCTGGACATACATGTTGAAGCCATCTGAGAGCCTAGTCTAAATTCAATGTTCCCAGTTTGACCATTTGAAGCATGTTGATTATCTGATCACAATGTTTTTTAGTAAATTGATAAAGAGTCACTTAAGGATAATTTCACTTAAATTTGGTTGATATCCAGATTAGATTCTGAAAAAAGTGACATATTAACATATATGGAAATAAGTCATGTCCATTAAAGCCTTATTTGCAATTGGATCATACAACTTTGAAAAAGCGATATGATAATAGCCCAAGTTGCCTTTGGAAATTTGAGCTCAAAACCTAAATACACTGTTTGAATAAGCAAATTGAGCCTGTGTGACATTTCCAACAATTTGAATTAGTCGCTAGGGGCAAACATGGAGTAGGGTAGAAAGCCGCATGCTGTAAATAGCATTACCTGATGGTTTACAGATTTTTCGAGACCTTATCTTTCTATTAAACGCATAGTTAAGACTCTGGTCAGACTGTGCAGATGCACAGGCTGATCAGAATCTTTGCTTTGTGCATATTTGAAATCTTTGGAAACCTCACGCACAGGCTTAATTAAGGTTTTCTTTAGGGTTTCATTTTCAATAACACCCACTTTTCATTTACATCTACAACATTCTCCAGTTTCCTTTGCGTCATTATGTATTACAAGAAAAACGAACCACCTTTTCTGATGTGCAGAGTTTGAAAACTCAAACCCCTTTAACACTTTCCTGTTTTTCAAAATTTTGGACCTGTCCAAATTCAAAGGTTTTGCAGACGAAAATTTCAAGTGGATTTAATTTAAAAAATGACCATTCTGTAGGGTAGAAAATAGTGTGACAAAAGAAGAAATTGCTTGTCAGAAGCAATTTCTTCTTTTTTCACAATGTTTTCTCAATCATTAAATCACAGGCACGTAAAAATCAGGGATTAAACAGCAAAGGGTTAATAGAAATGCTGGATCCCCCACAGATCTTGTAAATTTGACCAGTCTCAAGTTTCAAAATATTGGAAAGGATTAATCTCTAACATGATTGCTAATAATATGTGTGTTAAGGCCATTTGGCTCACCGGGTAAAAAAACAAACTACAAGCCAACTTAAGAATATAAAACATAAATAATTTCATGTGTGAGAGATATCATACAATGTAGAACTTGAATATTACAAAATACCGATAAAATGTCACAAGAACTTCACAAATTAATGAAAATTAGAATAATTGAAATGATTTCTTTTAATTTCTTTTCAGTAAATTACCAAGATATATTGGTAGACTTCATTTTGATGGCTCAGGATGACACAGTTGTAATTGCCTATATGATTATAGGCAATAATCATATAGGCAATTACAACTGTGTCATCCTGAGCCATCAAATTTTGGTGATTCGCTGCCAAACCAGTGAAACTATCAAAAGATAATATCCTGTTTTCATTCATAAAACTCTATTTAAGGATAACTCATGGGTGCTCATTATACTCATGATGGGTATAATCTTTTGGTAATTTCATTGTTTTTGTGGTGATATTATTAAGTGATGATTTCCCGAGAAAGCAGGATATTCCAACCGGAAAGCATAAAAGAATGCATTTTATCTTATAACTATACAAATATCTGTGTGATAACACCCAACATGATATTTTTTTTAAAGATATCACATAGATATATCTAGAACAATGACATAATGCAGTTTTTTTTAGAAACTTATATTTCTTTTAGAAACATAGACAAAAACAAGGCAAATAGAGGTGATAAGATGAATATAATACACACTTAGTGTATTGTTTAACAAAATATCTAACTCCGTTGTAGAGCAGTGCCTCGACAATTATTAATTCCCCCAACCTTGTACAGTAAGATATTTTTTTTATACAAAACACTAATTACCAATTATATATCTATTTATAAATATCAAAACTTTGGGAATAGTGAGTATTTAACATATGTCTGCTCTTACATTAGCAATGTTAACGATACATGGTTCTAGGCTATGAAATGCTTTAGTGATTGAAAATATCTAAGTCTTATAGTTGGCTGTATTTCTATAAAAATGTTTTGGGATAGGCTGGCTGTTTTTATAGAACTTCAGATAATACTAACCTAATTACTATGAATACGACATTAGGCAAATATGAAGTGTCATCTAATTAACCTTTGTCATGCTGAATAAAAAATATTCCTGCTTGGCAGGTGTGTAGACAAATCTCAGCCTGCACAAATGTGCGCTCTGATCTAAATCCACACTGCATGATTTTGCTCTTTTATAAGCAGAAAGTTTAAAAATCATATTTTCACAATAAGTGCTGACTCACAAATGATTTCCAGTACTGTCAGTACTTTGATTTTACTGCCAGTATGACAAGGTTTTTATTCAGCATGACAAGGGTTAATATACAGAACAAGAATCAATAGAACAATCACAAACATATAGGATCTGTTATGAAATTTTGATTGAGACATGTTGATTTTGACGGAATATAGAATAAAATGCTATTAAGCATGTCTATGCCAACTTAGTATCTTTTCTATTCTAAACAAGATTAACATAAGTTTGTCTTAAAAAAAAAGAGTTTACAGATTCCTTTTCTCTCACATAAACCACAGTTTTGTACATTAATATCAATTTTAGAACGCCTAAAATGATAGAAATTCTGCGATATAATACATTAAAATTTTGCTGACAACGTGAAGACGTAATTTAGAGCGTGATCCTCCTCATGTGTACATTCTTTCCTACTATTTGTCTCTCACAAATGGGTTGATAATCGTAGACCTATGTGATATAGCAGCTGGAGGCTAGTAAAGGATGTGGTTGTACTGGTGAGAGAAATACCAGGAAACCATTGCTAGGTGCTCCAGCCGCAGCAATATAACTGAAAAAATGTTAAGAGCGGCCTAAAACTCCATTCAATCAATCAATCAATCCTCATGTGTTAGACAAGGATATCTCTGATGGCTGTTTGTTATATGAGCCATGTGAGAAATATAGGATCTGTTATATAGAGGATATTGAATGAGTGGTCATGGAGTACTGAATTTATTAAACAAGTCATCTATAAACAGATAAAATGATGCTGTGCAGAGTTTTTATCTGTTTTAGATGACGAGTTTAATAAATTCTGTATTTTATGAGCACAAATTTTATATTCTATCTATAATATGACCCGAATTTTGCTAAAAAAAATTATTAGACATTTCAATTTTCCGTGAAACTTATAACGCTGTTTAAAACTGACGTCACAATAAATACATCATGACAACATTTTTGCGGTTACAAGTTAGCATTGTTATTTGCTCTGAGCTCATTTGCATATCTATTGCACTAGTGTAAAAAACACTTGTGTAATATCAAAAATATTCAACGGGGTTATTTCACTCCCGCGACGTCGGTCATATTATAAGAATTTTTATTTGAGATAAGTTGATCTTAAACATGACTACAATAGAAATGTAATTAACATTGTCCGTGGTTTAGTGGTAGAGCAACGGCCTCTTGACCCAAAGGTCCCGAGTTCGATTCCCTGGAGTGGCTATCGATCTTGGTTCTTTCATTGGCCCACACATTCGGCGCCATACTGGTGAATTTTCCAGGAAACAGAATCGAGAGGGAATAATCTAAGTTGTAAGAACTTGTTTCCCGATCGATGTAAATTAATAGGTTTAAAACAAACCAAATGTAATTAACTGAGCCTTGGCGACCACTAAAGAATATGGGTAAAGCAGGAGTTATCCAAGTAAAAATATGTGATCTATTGGATCACCTTTGACAATGTTAAATTGTTTTCAACCTCTGCAAAACAACGAAATCATTGTGACTGAAGCTTGAATAGGCTGTTTTTACGGTGGCGGATCCAGAGGGGGTTAGGGGGCTTTGAACGAGCCCCCCTCTGAAGCTCAATTAATCAATTGTCATGTATAATTTGATTAACCCTTCTGCTGTTCATAAAATATTCTTGTTGGAAACAAAGCTTTGGAAGACAGTATAGACTAAGATCAGTCTGCACAGTTGTGCAGTCTGATCTTAGCATATACTGTCTGCCTTTTACTTGATTGTTTATGATAAACATCATGGAGAAGTCTTGAAAATATGTTTTAAAAAAGAAATTTGTATAGAAAAATTAAATTAAGAAGGATAAGTGTTAAAATTATGTGTAATATTGGGAAACAAACCTCCTTTATGTACATTCAAACCTCTTTATAGCAATCCTTGATCCGCAACTGAATTTCCATACTATTATCATTCACCAAAGATATTTTTGAGAAAAAAATGTATTTGAAGTGTCTTTGCAAAACTTTGTAGTGTCTGTGCATGTCTTTATGTATCTTTCAGTGACTTTGCAAGTCTTTTGTAGACTTTAGTAGGACCGAAACTAAGAGTTGTATACAGAACATGAAAATGCCGGGAAAAAGCAACCTATCTCTTTTATGCCTTGTAATTCCTTACCATAATGTATTGTCGAAGATTTATTTTTGTGCATATAGAAATCTTCAGAAGCAATTCCTAGGACTTATGAAGTTACAACTTACTATAACTTAAATAAACAAGAGCTGTCACTGTAAGATGACAATGCCCCCGACACCGCTTTGATTTTAAATTATGGCCAATCTATGTTGAAGGTCAAGGTCATCCAGGGGTCAAGGTCACCAAAGTATGTGCCTACAGAAAGGTAATGTACCAAGGAATGTTGTGGTAAAGTATGATGCGAATATGTTAAGTAATAAGGAAGTTATGGCCAATGTTAAAGTTTTTGGACGGAATGACGGACGGACGGACGGACAGACGGACGGACGGACGGACAAGTCAAATTTATGATGCCTCCCTATCGGGGGCATAAAAATCCTTAAGAATTTTATAAAACAATAAAAAAAAGCAACATAAAAAACAATCTCAACAAATAATATAGATGTACATCAATTGACAACAATAGCATTATAGAAATTAAAAAGAACAATGCATACCAGTGCCTACATTTGGTTGTTGGTTGCCTTAACCCTTTCCTGTTTTAAAAAAATTTAGACCTGTCCAAATTCAAAGGTTTTGCAGACGAAAATTTAAAGTGGATTTAATTTGAAAAATAACCATTCAGTAGGGTAGAAAATAGTGTGGAAAAAGAAGAAATTGCTTGCCAGAAGCAATTTCTTCTTTTTTCACAATGTTTTCTCGATCATAAAATCACAGGCACGTAAAAAGCAGGGATTAAACAGCAAAGGGTTAAAGTGGATAAAAAATCTAACTCTAGAAAGGGTAGAATACAAACAAAATGTGCTAGTATTTAGAGTTATCCCACTGGATTGTTTTGGTTACATAAAATCTAAGGTGGCAAACTGTCACAAGATATGCCCATTACACTGGTGGATGTCCAAGTATGAAAAACAACCAAGGGGATTACTAATAAATAAGGCTAGGTAGAGTTACTTTTTTTTTTTTCCACTACACTAATTATTGTGAAGGAACATAAGTCAGGATGTCAAAATTCAAGTCAAACTGACATTAACTTATGCTCCAAACAAAGATGTGGACACTGCCCAACTACCAGACACCTGGATGCTGACGCCACAGATGATCACATTTTATGTCCCATCTTTTGAAGGGCATATAAAAATCAAAGATAAGATTACCTCAACAAGGTACCTTTCCTTGGCTTTTGAATACTGAATAGTTGAAAAAAAGCTACATAACTTGTACAAATTGTAATTAGAGTCAGCCCACTTACTCATACACTTTCTTAGAGTGAATCAATACAAATACCAAGTTTCAAGTAAATGCAATTAGTTATATGTGATATATGGCAAAATGTCAAAGTTTTTACATAATGACACCAAAGCTATTGCAATACTTCAGGTTTCCTCTAAATCAGTTGAAGTAATAAATCAATCCTTTCTTTCAGCAACACCTTTAGCAATCATTGCTCCCCCTCTTCTTTCATAGACAGGTGGCCAGACTAAGTAATCAAAGATCTCTCCCCTCGGGTACATGAACGGTTTGTACACAGCAGAATCAAACACAGTACTGGTGTCCGGCTCATAAAAGTCAAGGTAGATTGGTTCTCGATGCATGTGAGCTTTCCAACATAAGTCAATGCAGGAATGGATGTATGTCATCATTTTGGGTTGTGAACTAGGAACAAAGTTGAATTGTTTAGCTATCATTTTTCCAAGCTCCTGTGAAGACAAAAAGAACAAGATGTGTGTATCAAACATTAATACAGGGGTCCAGCTAAGAGGGGGTAAAGCCTATCTAAAATTTTTATTTCCCAAGGAAGCCCTATGTATGGGTACTCATTTGAATCGTCTCCATGAGACATTTCAAATGATTACCAACAAAATAGGATTTAGGCTAGGAATAATGAAATATTATAATTTGAAAACGTAAATACCCCCTCTATCTGTAGCTCTTTGAATATCTCTAGAAACAGAATTCTTACAGTTTAATGTTAATACAGTTATTCACTTCGCTTTGCACATTCATACATAAAAAATATTTAATATTTCCACACATCAATGAGCTCGAATGAGCCTGTGCGTGAGATTTCCAACAATTTCAAATATGTGCAAAGCAAAGACTCTGACCCCTCTGTGCATCCGCACAGCCTGGCCAGAGTCTTCACTATGCGTTTAATAAATAGATAAGGTCTCAGATTATCTGTAGACCATAAGGTAACTTTATAATTACAGTATGTGGCTGCACCGCCACTTAATGTTTACACCTCATGAAAATTTCCAATTGTTGGAAATGTCACACACAGGCTCAAATAATTTACCTGAGCCAAAGAGTCTCTCATTCTCCAGGCACATTTCTGTCGGATACTATAGAAGTCCTTCCAGTCCATCTTTGACAAAGATCCGTACACAGACACACTCTTCTGCTCATCCTGGAAACAATTCATAGATCACTGCTGTCAATCAAAAAATATATTGACCAATCAAAAAGCTCATTTTCTGTGAGATGGCTATTGAACTCTGACAAGCCCACCATTTTGTTTCAAATATTTTTGTGAAAGTGCGACTTAAACATCATACTTACAGAAAAAGCTGTAGTTACTATGTTTAGATTGTCCTCCAACAATCTGCTACTTGAATAGATCTATATAATTTTTTATACAGTGGATATTGCTGAAGAGACCACTTCTATCAAGAGACCAATTTTATCAAGTGACCATCATTAAAAGTCCCATCACTGTAAACAAAATTTCTGCAAGTAAACATTCTTCAAGAAAATTGTTAATTATTGAATGTAATGTTGTTGGAATGCATTAGAATCGTCTCATTGAGGCGATTCTAAAAGATTTGAACATCATAAGATGGAGTTAGACTTATGGGATAATCAATATATATGTACAATCTATATAATTTATGCTATCAAAATGACCTTTCTTATTTATCATGCCATATTGTATTAAGCAACCATTTCTATTGGCAACTGCTATTTGATGGTCTCCTAAAAGCGTCTTAACACAAGTTTTACTGTATGAATGAAGTTTCAATATCTTAGGGTGTGTTAATTGTGACAGAGGTCATTTGGTGGGGGGAGGCCAGTGACACATGACTTGCAATTAGTTCCCTTGTTACGTTATATATATAAACAAACATTTTTCTTCTTATTTCCGGATAACATAAATGTGTGTCTTTAGAATTGTTTCTCAAAGAAATTTTTACTAAATCTGTGGAAATTTACCCTTCCCTGTTTTACCAAAATTTTAGATCGGTCTAAAGTGAAAAAAGTTGCACACATAAAAATGAAAAGTGAGTTCAATTTGTAAAGGAACCACTCAATGTTGTAGAAAAAATTTTCACAGGAAAACTTCTTTTCAACAATATATTGTTTCAATCAAAGAGACTTAAAATCCAGGGTTGTAAGGGAAAGGGTAATGAAAGTGGTTGCTCAGTTTTGCAATATGTCAAAGGCAAGATGTATAAAATTACCTGTGATTGAACTGGTAAATCAACATGCACAGAGAGGACAGTCTGTTTCATAGATTCAGTGTGATTCTTGGTTATTTCTTCTGTGTATTTGTAAGCAGTCTGAAAAAAAAAGAAATACTAGTTGGATTAACCCTTTCTTGTTTAATGAAACTTTAAACTGGTCCAAATTGAAACATGTTGCAAAAAACATGTAATTCGAAAAGAAAACATCATGTATGGTAGAATAAAATTTTGGAAAAAGGAGAAATTTCTTGTACCAAATTATTGTAGCTTTTTTCCACAATATTTTTTCAGTATTAGATCTTCATAATATGGAGATAAAATCCTGGGAATGAAAAGGCAAGAGGACAATGATGGTCTTAGATCGCTCACCTGAGTCTCTGTGACCCCTGGAATAACACATCAATTAAATAGACAGATATCAACAAGGATATAATTTCTTAATAAGATTGATACATGGAATGTTTACAGCAAAGAGTAAAAAGGATATGGGGCCACCACCATAGCGCAGTCGGTTAGGCATAAGACTTCCAATCTGGAATCGTGGGTTCGATCTCCGGTGGTGGCAAATTTCCTTTCCAACGTTTATCTCTCACCAATTGGTAGATAATCGTAAACCTATGTGGGATTAGCAGTCGGAGGCTAGGAAAGGGTGTAATGGTAGTACAGGTGAAAGAAATACCAGGAATCCATTGTTAGGTGCTCCGGCCACCACGATATAACTGGGAAATTGTTGAAAGCGGTGTAAAACCCATTCCAACAAACAAACAGAAAGGATATGCCTGGGCACAGCCTTTACATGAACATATAGGCATAAAATGAACCAACTTCATGAAATACCTTTTGGTTTCAGAGACCAAGTTTTTATTATTTTCTCCTTTGTGTCTATGTAAAATAGGGTGGGTTCATTCAGAGCCCAAATATGACCCGAGGCCATGAAAACATTGGTAGAAATCCACTATATTATATTACAGACAAAATATGTAAGATGCCTGCTTTTTGGTTTCAGAGAAGAGGATTATTGAAGTTTTTCTCTTTCATTCTATGTAAAAAAAGGTTGCACCTGGGTGGAGCCCAAATATGATCCAAGGGTCTTGATATGAATTAATTGGTCAAGGTCAACTAGATGGTATTACAAACAAAATAAGAAAGTTGTCTGCCCTCTGGTTTCAGAAAAGAAGAGTTTTGAAGATTTTTCGCTCTTTGGTTCTATGTAAAAAGGGTTGCACCTGGGTGGAGCCCAAATATGACCTCAGGGTCTTGATATGAACAAACTAGGTAGAGGTCCACTAGATGACGCTACATACCAAATATGTAAGCTGTCTCCCTTCAGGTTTCAGAGAAGATTTTTGAAGATTTCCTTTTATTCACCCTTTTTGTTAAGGGTAAAGGGAGAGTTAAGGAGGAATGATGCAGTTTTGGCAAGACAACTGGCTTAGAAAAAAAATATGAGGGTGAGATGTCAAGCGTTTTAGACCCAACCATATTTTATTTGTTTAGAGTGATCCCCCCTTTTGGTCTATAGATATGGAAAAATATGAAAGGTCACAATTTGAACAAATAGTCAAAATAGCAAAACATTCAAGGAGTATTGACCTATTCAAATAAACTTCATATGAAGTTGCACATGCAAAGCTGAATGAAATTTTCCAAACAATTGTAAGTTTACCATCCTGCATTCAGGATTACCCTGCATTCAAGATAAAAACATTCGGGAAACATTTCAGAAATTTAAGACCACTAAGTTGGAGCATACACTTTCTAAACGTTTGCAAACATTGTTTGTATCCTGAATGTAGGGGACTTGTAATGGTCATAAGGGATGCAGTAAAATCTGACCATCAGGATCATGAATCACAAGTGATTGACAATAATTGGTATCCTGTATTGCCGTGTAAAGTTAATGTAATAAGTCTTTCAAACTTAGGGTGAATACTTGTGTTTCCCGATATTTGAACATTTCTCGAAAAGGAGAAAAGGGGAACAAAAAAGCTCTCTCTCTCTGTCTCTCTCTCTGTCTCTCTCCCTCTCTCACCCTCCCTCCCTCACTCTAGTCCCCTCTTGTCCTTGCTTTTTTAGCCTCCAAAGAACGATGTTTACTTTTTATCCTCGAAGAACATTTTAATTAAAACCTCAATCTGTCAGTTAGCTGTCAAGTGCTTTTACTAGAAATTATATTATATCTTGACGTTGTCCATATCTATAAATATAATTAGGTGTTCATTTAGCACATCAATGTTTTAATAAGTCGGTGTACTAAACAGATTTCTTTGATTTTTCGGAAAAATGTTAATATTTTCAAAATATGCGTGGAAAGCTATGTTGAATTTTTCACTATGTGAGTGGATATGTATGGTCTAAAACATACATCTTTTTCGCGGGTATTTGGATACCCCCCTGAAACTGCATCATCCCACCTTAAGGGTGGATTTCATTCATTTTAAAAACTTTGGTAGAGCTTAACCCAAGGAACATCCCTGCCAAGTTTTATTCAGATTGTCCCACTGGTTAGGAGTAGAAGATGTTTAAAGAAATTGTGGACAATGGACAACAAAGGACTAACAACGGACATCTTGAGCACTTTGTGCTCAGGACAGCTAAAAGGGTTCAATCCATCATTGCAATATTGAATAGTAGTAAGTTCTGTCAACCTATATGTTTCTATCTTGATCCTGTTTCCTGACAATAGGGTCAGAATGACCCTACACCACTCACCTGATTTTTTTTGAAATTGGTCTTGTGGTTAAGAGGTGAACACATGGAAATAAATTATAATGCAAAAAAGGCCATGCTCTGCCATTCCGACTTTGCAGCCAGTGCAAAACTGACAATGTTGTATGTGCCTTTAATCTATGTGACCCTTCAAGCAAACAAGAGCACCGCAAGCAGGTGCCAATGCTTGGCTGTTTATTATTTCTTTGGCAAATGCAAATATATGAACTTGAAAGTTACATAAAGGTCTTGTACCAAGCAAGATCATGTGAAATATGAACGCTCTTTGACTTACCATTCATAAGTTATGACTAAAATTTTTTCAAACAAATTTGACCTTGAAAAATCACCTTGATCTTGACTGATGACCTTGAATTTGGTACCTATGGAAAGGTCTTGTCCCAAGCAATGATCATGTGAAATATGAAGGCTCTATGACTAACCATTCAAAAGTGATGAACAAGGTCAAACTTTTTCAAGAAATTTGACCTTGAAAAATGACCTACTCTAAAAGTGTCTACTCTAGTTTGACTGCGGATCATGCGGACTGATTAGGATCCAAGCTTTTTGCATTTTACTAATTTGATGAATCTAGAATGATTAATCTAATGAGACCTCTGGAGGACCTCCTCTGGACCAAATCCCTTTTTCACATAACTATTTTAAGAAGTTCCAAGATTGTCACTTTTTGTGTGATGTGTCACATATATGTACTTTACCCTTGTCATGCTGAATATAAATCTTTGCAAAATAAATGTAAAATCAAAGTGCAAAAAGCACTGGAAGTTACCCCATGTGAGTGAGTATTGATTTTGGAAATGCATTGTTTTACACCTTTCAGGTTTAAAAATGAAATTCAGGTGGTATAAACTATGATAAGACTGCACATTTGTGCAGGCTGATCTTTGTCTATACCTCCTGTCAAAGCAGGAATATTCCGGGTTCAGCATGACAAGGGTTAAAATAGTACCATCTACATTAGTGCAAAACCATTGCAAATTCTTATACATGTACATAAATATGTGGTCAGAGCAAAAACCACTGTAAGTGCCTTTTGATCTGAATATATGAGTACTGACAATAGTTTTGCACTGACCCATCTCAAAGATTCAGTGCAAAACAGATGTAACTGCCTATATGTTTATAGGCAGTTACAACTGTTTTTCAATGAACCATCGATCTGAATGTCTACAAGTTTGGCAAGTGAATACAAAAAGGTTGGCAAATTAAGAAATTTATAAATGACCATTCAAATCCAAACCTTTAAAATATCTAGAAACATAACAACTGTTTCCTTCGTATCCAAAGACCCCTGTCTGTCTTCCAGTTCATCTACAGCCATAGTATAATCTTGGTCGTATATCAACCGATGCTGCTGACCAAGTTTGATTGGAGAAAGATCGCTCTCTGAGACACTCTCAATTTCGTTCACTGATTGACATTTACTGAGTCTGGAAAATAACATGAAATTATTAATATTACAGTATATACAATTGCATATTCTATACAAAGAACTACAGATTCAAACTGGTTTTAATCTTATAACTATACAAATATCTGTGTGATAACATCCCATATGATATTTTTTATGATATCATATGGATATTTTTAGAACAATGAAATAATGCAGTTATATTTAGAAACTTGCATTTCTGTTAGAAACAGGGACAAAAACAAGGCAAATAGAGGTTATAAGATACATATTATACATACATAGTGTATTTTATGAAAAAATATCTAACAAGGTTGGGGGAATTTAAAATTGTCGCGGCTCTGTCTCGACAATTATCGATTCCCACGACTGAGTTGGAATTTTTTTTGTACAAAACATTTAGTATGTATTACATGTATATATACATAATATTATATATATGTTATACAAAGAACAGCAGCTTTAAACTGGTTTTTATTCCACGTATGAATATACATTTATAAGTTACCCCTCGAGCAAACAAGGACAATCAAGGATCTTTGAAAATGTTTTTTGATAAAGTGATTTGATCCTGCGGAGGCCAACCAGAAGTTGCATTCAGAAAATGATTATGTGGGAAAGTAGTATGAATGTTTTTTGTAGAATCAGAATTTCAGCCTGGAGTGAAAAGTTTTGATCCTTATCAGTCTAGTCTGACTAGGGTCGACACTTAACACACTACCTAGATGGTCCCTCTTTGACGGCAGGTGACAATATAACTTCAAGGGTTCAATATGTTCCAGACCCTCAATATGAATAAATAAGTCTTTAAAATCATGTAATGTCTTATCAACATGTCTGTTTAAAAAATTATTGGTCTTAACTAATTGTCACCTGTGTAAAAATCTTATCATTAAATTTCAGTATAAACAGGTATTAACTTAAAATAAAGAAAACAACTTCAAAAATAACTTAAAATCTGTTTATAATTTAGTAACACAATATTCTTATAAAGTGTAAAATATAAAACAAGTATACTCAAACCTCATTGTATCGATCTATCCTCTGTATCGATCTAACAACAGATTTTGGGACATTTTTATCAAAATGCCACCTTTCCAGTGTTAATATAAATTACTAGGCCATCAGAAACCTAAAATGACTTAGATATCAAGAAATACTAGAATAGTGCTACATTCTTGCCCTCATTTCTAATCTGCATGTTAAAATAGTTATTGTCGAAATTTCAGAACTAGTGGTAGTAAAAAAGATTTTAAAAGTGATAGAAAACTATACTTTATTCAGAAAAAGAACAATCATTTTCCCTAAAAAAAAACATTGCATTCAATTCATATCCAATCAACTTGGTACTAATTGGGCTCAATATGATAAGTTTTGGTATCATTTCCCACAATACATTGATACAATGGAATCACTCCACAATTCACTGAATCTGATATGGCCGCCTACTGTTGACATTTTTGTGCAAAATAATTGGTATTACGACTACCATTCTGTGTTTTGTGGGAAGTTAAAGAATAATCACATGTGGAAATATTTTTGAATTTAGGCAAGATTGATTATTATCATTGCATTTATCACTTGATTCTAAGTAGATCGACACAGTGGGGTACCAGGCTATAAAGGAAATGATGTTGATGTCACTAGATGCCATTTACAATGACATCATAAAAAGTCATCAATTTTAGTGTAAAACTATCAAATAAAGGATTTTAAAATAGGTTTAAGATACAAAGTAGCTTAATGGAAATTACTGTGTGAAAACATACAAATCCTTGCAGTAAGCAATTTCCCTCTTTTCTCTGTATGTTTCATAGCACAAGTGATTTGAAAAGCAGGGGCCTGTTTTACTAAACATCTAACGATCATTTTTTGCTATGAAATTCTGCCATGCATCATCTCATACTGAAATCGTCATATAGAGATGATTTCAATGAGGTATTGCAAGGCAGGATCTAAAAATGAATGAAAACACCAGGTACAATTGGTGACTTTTACTAACAATTAATTTTTTTGTAAGAAGTCTAGTAAAATGATATACTTACCTAGTTTGTAAACCATCGATATCAGACTCCAGTTTCTCTTTGATAAGATCTTTTTCCTTCACATCACGCTCGAGATCCCAAATTTTCTTTGCAAACTCATCTCTTGTGGTCTCAAGACTGGAATGTTTAGCTTTCAAAACACCAAAATCTTTTTCCAAATTTGATTTTGATTCCTCAAGACCCTCAAGCTTTGAGACCATCTCTTTCTTTTCAAGTTCCAGGTCCGTATTCCTCCCTTTCATTCTTGACACTTCCACTTTATAATCATTAATTTTAACAGTTATCTCAACTTTGTCTTTATTCAGCTGTGCTATCTTTTCTTCCAGTAAGGTTATTTTCTTTTTCAAATGTTCAGTACATGAACTTGGGCAAACTTCAGGGCATACAGGCACCTTTTCACAATTGCTAAAAGAGGAAAAATGTATTACCGGTGAGTCATTATCAGGCACCAGAATTGTAAGCTTTACACTGCATTCAGGAAGACAAAAAGGTAAAAACATTGATAGGAAAAGAGAAATTGTTTTTGACAAAGAATTTGGGGCTATTTATTTCCTTTTTATAGGAATGACTGTCTTTTTGATTGTGTTTATTGAAGTATAAACTGAAAATTCCTAAGCACATGTCAAATAATAAACCTATTTTATTTATCAAAGAATAAACTGCAGTTGCCTTAGCACATGGCAGATGACCCATGTAGGGCAAACGAAATCTAGTCAATACTCAGCCTTTATAATTGCAATCCTTTAGATCTAATTAAAATACCAAGCTGAATAAAAGAAGATTTGAGTCTACTCTCTGCATATATTGAACAATACACAATCTTTTTAGATAGCCATATATTCTGGGTATTGTTATCTTGCTACTGAAGTTTGCTGGCATAAAGTTTTAACAAAATATTGCATATAGGTACAATGCTCAGCTGCAGGTGCTGGATAGTTTAAAAAAATCTAAGTCAAAAGAGGATCATTACTCAATGATGCTTTCAGAGTTATCCCTCTTAATTGTGTGGATAGCGCTTGAAATGGGAAACACATGTGCCAAGTTTTGCGATGATATATTCAATAATTATAGAGATATGACCAAGGTTAAAGACTGTCATGCCAACACCTGTGCCAATGCCAACAACAACGCAAACACCAACAACCCTAAGGTGTTCAAAATTAGGGTTGACCCTTTGCTGTTTAATCCCTGCTTTTTACGTGCCTGTGATTCTATGATTGAGAAAACATTGTGAAAAAAGAAGAAATTGCTTCTGACAAGCAATTTCTTCATTTTCCACACTATTTTCTACCCTACTGATGTGTAATTTTTCAAATTAAATCCACTTTTAATTTTTGTCTGCAAAACCTTTGAATTTGGACAGATCCAAAATTTTGTAAAATAGGAAAGGGTTAAGTGGAAAGGGTTGCTAGATGGCCTTTGTCAACTAACTGCAAATGCACTCAGAATCATAAATGTATGCTTGTAAACAAAAAATCTTTGAAATATTTCAATTCTTAACCCTTGTCATGCTGAACCCGGAATATTCCTGCTTTGACAGGAGCTATAGACAAACATCAGCCTGCACATATGTGCTGTCTGATGTTAGTCTACACCACCTGTTTCTCATTTTCAAACCAGAATTTTCAATAGATTTAGTTTTTCAAATAAAAAATTGACCTAGAGTTGGTACTTTCAGTGCTTTTTGCCCTTTGATTTTGATGAAAATTTTTAGCCAAAATTTATTCAGCATGACAAGGGTTAAGCGATAGAAAAGCTATGATGGGTCGTAAAAGGGGAACATACTAATGTTTTTTCTAGTTCCTTCATCACTTTACATGAACTTGCGGTTCAAAAATATGGATGGTTTCTCGCAAAAGAAATAAATTGCAATTGGTTTACTGGTGTACACGTGATTAAAACCAATCTTTCTTTATTTGAATTGATTGCAATTAAAAAAGAATAAATTAGTATTTAGTAAAAAAAATCTGATAATTCCATATTCAAAACCTTCAAAGAGATTCAAACAAATTATAAATAAAGTGTTCTACTACCTCAAATAAGACTTCTTATCAGAGGTAATCATTATTTAAATTTTGCTTGAATCTCATTCAATGTTAAACATTGGGCTTATATTAGATCACAGGGTTCTATTTGAATTTTTACGGTACTTACAGTTTTGTAAATACAATACCACAGGCTATTACAGCTAAAATCACAACACAAAGGCTTGTTAATCTCCATCTTACTAGAGCCTTGGACCTGAAATAAATCAGAGTCTGAGATTATAAATGAGGCTCTGTGTGACATTTCCAACAATTTCACACAAGCAGAATACACAAACATTGAGCAAGTTAAATAACTACACAATACAAGAATGATATTCGCTGACCATTTGCAGATGCACAGGCTAGCCAGAGGCTTTATAAATTTATTTGTGCTCACATACATTTTTTGGAAATGTCACACACATTCCCAAAACTTTTTTTGTAACTCAACTGAGAATTCACTCAAACTTCAAATTTTGTTAAGTTTTCTTTCTCTATTTTAATGTGAAATAAAGGTAAATAACAATAATTTGAAAATATCATTTTTCATTTTAAGCTGAAAATCTTAAAATGAAGATTGAGTAAGTTCTAAGATCAGCATTTTATAGATTCTAAATTGTAAGTCCGAGAGATAAACTGCAAATCTTATTATCTGTATACTCTATACTATGCTTGAAAATATATTACCCATGATGTCATCAGCAGTATTTATAATTACCAATCAAAGCACTCATTTATAATGAAATTACTGTTGAAATCCAAGATTTCTACCATTTACATGTAGGTAAAGTACATGTATTTTTGTAAATGGGCAATTCATTTTGAAATAAGCTGAAGTTACTGCGTTGAGGTAGCTCTCAATTGATTTACTGTTTGTTTCATGTCTATGACCATACATCTTGTCGATAAATGACATGTTTATACATGCATATGAGTGGTGAGTTGTGAAAGAGGCATAGGTGTTTGAATTTATCCCCTTATATATAACCATCATATAGATCAATAATATGAAAAATATTGGCAGAGATTTCTCTGCCAGAAATCTCATTAAAATGGCTTTATGAGAGAAAAGTCTGATATCAAAATGTAATTAATGAAGGACTTGGTAAAATTTCTCAACAAAAAGTCTTGATTTCTCATAAGATGTGGATAAATGATTTTTTTTACGTGTGAAATTTTGAGTCAGAATCATCCCTGTTAAGGTGTTTGAATTGAACCCCTTACCACAATATAGACCAATAATAAGAATATTATTGGTCTATATGGTGGTAAGGGGTTCAATTCAGACCCCTATGGACAGAGGTGGCAAGGAGTCAAAGGGCTAGCAATCTATCAATTATTCCTCTATTCCTTGATCTGGAGCTTTTCATCTCTTTATCAAGAGCTGCTTCCAACACACCAATCTCTCCTTTAAGTGCCATTATCTTTCTTCAACTTTTCATTCTCTGTACCTATTCTACCTCATACACAATCTGATTCTGCTTTTTCAGTCACTAATAGCAATCGATTATCACTACATAAACTCAGTGTCACACCAGTGAAATTGTCAAACACTTAAACAAATAAGCGTTTATTTTTCAAGTAAGATCATTTTATATTGCATTTAGTGAACAACAAATGACATATTTTCCCACTTGAAAATATAGCTTTGTTGCTCACTTAGTGAAATATAAACAGATCTTACACTGAAACATAGAATTATGCTCTTTTTCTTTTATGTTTTTCTGTGGATTACCAATTTATATTTTATTTTGTGAACAACATACCCTACTCATGAAAATAATGATTTTGTTGTTAACTTTCTTGAAATATGAACTGGTCTTACACTGAAACAAATGCTTATTGTCTATATACCTTGATCTAGAACTTTTCTTCTCTTTATCAAGTGCTGCTTCCAACACACCAATCTCTCCTTTAAGTCTCCCATTGTCTTCCTTCAACTTTTCATTCTCCGTACCAATTCTTCCTCTAACACGATCTGATTCTGCCTTCTCTTTGACTTTTTCTGTCTCAACAGCTTGATGAATATCATTGTCTACATTGAGTTTAGCAATCAAAATGTCTTTTTCACTGATTTCTTTCTCTAATTTATCAATGTAAGCAAGTCTGTCTTTCGCTATCTGTTCCAATTCTGCTATTCTCTGGTCTTTTTCATTTCCATGCTCATCAAGTGATCTAAAAGAAAAAGAAATATACAACAAGAGGGCTGCCTATGGGTACCAAGGCTCTATTGCAAGTGCTGGATAACACAGGAATTCTATGTCAAAAAAGGGGCATAATTCTTGCATAAATGCTTCCAGAGTTATTCCCCTTGTTAGCCTGGATGGCTCGTGTGATGGTGAATGCACATGCAAACTTTCATGATGGTATCTTCAAAACAGCACAGATATGACAGAGGCTTAATTTTGTCATGCCAATGCTAACACCAACGCCAACAACATTTCCAATTAAAGGCTGGGCTGAAACAAGAGGGCCATAGTGGCCCTTAATCGCTCACCTGAATGAACTGTCTAAAATTTTCAAAAGAAGAATGAGAAATAGAATGATGAATGACAGAGCTAAACAAAGCTGTAGCTTCATTACAACTTGAGAATCCCTTTTTTACAATTTTAAGGTTGCCTAACAAGGATTTTTATAATTGATTTCGTGACCTATTTTTTAACCCCAGATGACCCAATTTTGATCTCATCCGAGATTTCATTTAGACAATCATTCTGACCAAATTTCCGGTTGATTGGCCAAAAATTGTGGCCTCTAGAGTGCATACAAGGTATTTCTTAGATTTGACCCAGTGACCTAGTTTTTGACCCCAGTTGACCCAATTTCGAACTTGTCCAAGATTACATCAAAACAATCACTCTGACCAAAATTCAGGTTGATCTGGCAATAAATGTGGCCACTAGAGTGCCTTCAAGGTTATTCTTAGATTTGACCCTGTGACCTAGTTTTTGACCCTGGTTGACCCAATTTCGAACTCATTCAAGATTTCATTTAGACAATCATTCTGACCAAAATTCAGCTTGATCGGGCAATAAACGGAGCCATAAGAGTGCCTACAAGGTTTTTCTTAGATTTGACCCTATGACCTAGTTTTTGACCCAAGTTGACCCAATTTCGAACTTGTCTGAGATTTCATTAGGACAATCATTCTGACCAAAATTCAGGTTGATCGGGCAAAAAATGTGGCCTCTAGAGTGCATACAAGGTTTTTCTTAGATTTGACCCTGTGACCTAGTTTTTGACCCCAGTTGACCCAATTTCAAACTCATTCAAGATTTCATCAAGACAATCATTCTTACCAAAATTCAGGTTGATCGGGCAATAAACGCGGCCAAAAGAGTGCCTACAAGGTTTTTCCTAGATTTGACCCTGTGACCTAGTTTTTGACCCCAGTTGACCCAATTTCAAACTCATTCAAGATTCCATCAAGACAATCATTCTGACTAAAATTCAAGTTGAACGGGCAAAAAATGTGGCCTCTAGAGTGCATACAAGGTTTTTCTAAGATTTGACCCTGTGACCCAGTTTTTGACCCCAGTTGACCAAATTTCGAACTTGTCCGAGATTACATCAAGACAATCATTCTGACCAAATTTTAGGTTGATCTGGCAATAAACGCGGCCAAAGGAGTGCCTACAAGGTTTTTCTAAGATTTGACCCTGTGACCTAGTTTTTGACCCCAGTTGACCCAATTTCGAACTCGTCTGAGATTTCATCAAGACAATCATTCTGACCAAAATTCAGGTTGATTGGGCAAAAAATGTGGTCTCTAGAGTGCATACAAGGTTTTTCTAAGATTTGACCCTGTGACCTAGTTTTTGACAACAGTTGACCCAAGTTCGAACTCGTCCGAGATTTTATCAAGACAATCATTCTGACCAAAATTCAGGTTGATCGGGCAAAAAATGTGGCCTCTAGGGTGCATACAAGGCAAATGTTGATGACGGACGACGGACGTCGCACGACGGACATCCACCTAACCACAATAGCTCACCTTGAGCACTTCGTGCTCAGGTGAGCTAAAAAGGGGGTTTAGTGCAAAACTATATTTTGAATCTATAATGGCAAAGTGAAATAATAAGAATTTTCTTTAATGCTTTTCGATGGTTTATCGAGAAATAACGGTAGATTATCACTTGATAATTTCACCGCAAAAGCAGTGAAATTATCAAAAACTTATACCTTGCTTTTGTGCATTTCATCCTATCTGACGTCATCTATGCGGGCCGAAATAAGTGACGTCACAATGAACGTTTCATAGCAATCACGCGTATAATGACGCGCTTCACGAAAATATGTCCTAGAAATTTCACATTTTGTCTCAGTTTTGCATTTAAGTTACATAGATTAATTGTTTGATTTTTGAGTATGATCGATGGACATTTCATTTCCTTTACAAAGAAAGCTATAATTTCACTTGGCTCCGCCACTTGTGAAATATGTTTTTTGTTGCTCACTCAATAAATATATAAATTAATCTATCTTACACTGAAACAAACATTTATCTTCTATATAATTTCGATTGACTTAAGTAGAGTTTTCAAATGAATCATGTGTATTTTGATTTAACCCTTTCCTGTTTTACTAAATTTTGGACCTGTCCAAATTCAAAGGTTTTGCAGACAAAAATTTAAAGTGGATTTGATTTGAAAAATAACCATTCTGTAGGGTAGAAAATAGTGTGGAAAAAGAAGAAATTGCTTGTCAGAAGCAATTTCTTCAATTTTCACAATGTTTTCTCAATCATAAAATCACAGTGACGTTAAAAGCAGGGATTAAACAGCAAAGGGTTAATACTGTCAGGTAGGGCACTCGATCTTATTAGATGAAATACAGTACTTACAATGACTGATTCACTGATTGTGTCCCTGACATATCAGACAAAATTAACGGTACATTGCCTGCCATCGCTCCAACATTCTCAACGGCTGAAGAGTCCATGTCTGATCCTTTATCTGACATCATTTTCTTGAGTTTTGTAATTGAATGTACTCTACAATGATAAGGAATCAACACCAAGGTTTTTAACCCTCATCTGTCTGAATTTGAATTTTGTTTCAAACTAAATGTCTTTTTTTTTTTAAAATATCTTGACCTTGTCTGGCTTGTGCAATACAATATACAATGTAATAGTTAAAGAGTTAGAAACATGTAAATATATACCAAAAGTTTTTTGTTGTAATGGTTAGCTTATTGGACTTGTAAACCAATAACTTCAATATTACTTGTCCGCGAGGGTTCAACACCGGCTCAAGTCGGTTATTTTCAGCTATGCTTCAGTTGTGGACATTTGTTTGTAACACTTGTGATCACCTTGGTCTTTACTTTTTTAACCCTTGTCATGCTGAACCCGGAATATTCCTGCTTTGGCAGGAGCTATAGAAAAACATCAGTCTGCACATACGTGCAGTCTGATGTTAGTCTACACCACCTGTTTCTCACTTTCAAACTAGAATAGTAAATAGATTTAGTTTTTCAAATAAAAATTGACCTACAGTTGGAACTTTCGGTGCTTTTAGCCCTTTGATTTTGATGAAAATTTTGAGCCAAAATTTATTCAGCATGACAAGGGTAAAAAGCATTCAACCTTGTGTCAAGGATGCAACAACGTTTGCAAAGGTTTGGAAATTATGGCAAGGCATGTGAGAGCAGATTAGCATTTTGGTTAACATTTCGCAAATTATTTCATCCGGAAAACAGCGCACATTTCAATTCCAAACCAATAAAACATTTAAAGTCCCCAATATGTTTTGAATTAGATATTTTTTGGTGAAACCCTGTATGGGCTCTGTCACAGTAGGGAAACATAGGGCTCATGATCGTCTCAATCTTCAAACACAAGTAATAAAGAGTTCACTGGATAGTGCAAGGTATTGCGCTAGCATTTAATCATCAAATGGGAAACAAGTCATAACTCATTCAATATTTATAAAGTTAGAGGAACTTTTTTCAAAGGGAATTAGCCCCAAGTGGAGGTCAGTCATGGACATGCATACAGTGCGTAAATTGGTAGTTACATCCTTGAGAAGCAGAGCTTCAGAAAGAGGGGGTACTTTTGATATGCTCAAATTAGGCTCCAAAAACCCTTTGTTGTGGGTAAATGTTGTAATCACATCACTGAGACTGTTCAAATGAGTACCCATAACATAGGACATAATTGAGAAATAAAGATTTGAGATTAGCTTTACTCCCCTTATCTGTTCCTCTGGATAAGTATCAATCTCGGTCAGACTGCATTGCCCTGAAGAGAGATCAAGCCCGCTAGTCCATAGGTGTTGGTATCAAAACATTTTTCTACTACATGGCAGTCAAGGTTGGTGAATGTTCGTGGCCCTGCACCACATGTCAAATTGTTGAGTATAATATTTCTTAAATTCAAATTTATTTAATATATTTTTTCCAATTAGTTCTTTGATACTTGCACATGTGCTCTAGTCCCTCGGGGATCTCGAACTTGTCCCCTTTACATTGTTTATATCGCTCGGTGTCCATGACAATGCTGCATGCACGCATGAATGCACATAAATAACGAGGTTAAAGAAGATCTACCTAACTGCAACACTCACCTGTGCCACTCTGTCTGTTATTATTTACTTATCTAACTCGACCAAACTTGTCTTATCACGATCGCCGTCACATTTGCTCTGATGCGATCGAAGTAATTATATTCGCGCAGTCGTCAACAATGAAATAGAAAGTCGTTTTCCATTTCAAAATTTGGGTATCTCACCTGGAAATTCCAGGTGGAAAAGTGTCATGACGCTGGGTTTAGGTCGGGTAGCTCATTTTCTAAATATAGTAACATTGGAAAAACCCGATATCACGGGTTAGCGGTCAGTACGCGAGTTATTCCACCATGGAGCATAATATGATATGAAAGCAATAACACTTCAGAAGACCTTTGCTTCACATTTTAATTAAATAACACATCATATCATTAGACTTTACAGAGTTAATGTAAGTTTATGTAAGAAAAAGACAACAATGTGATATTTTCATTTGGTCTTCAATAACAACCGGACGACTGCAACACACACTGTAAACGCAGGCACGCACAATTAATACACCAATTACACATACTTGTCCTTTCTCCAATTACACGAACATTTAAGAAAACGCCTTCAATTTTTTACGCGAAATGGTATATTGATAAAAAATAAGGAAAATAAACGAAATTTAAATTCTTTCATACAATATTAGATTTTTTCGCATTTAATCAGCCTTAGGAAAGCAACATTTTTTTGAATTTGATTTAAAGCATTCCACAACATAGCATTTTCTTCGGTGGCCTAAAATTTGTGGACATCCTTATTCTACTAGCGGTCGATTCATAGGTTATAATGTCGTCCGGAATCTGAGTACAACAGCCACCAAAGTTGAGAAGGGATGAAATTGTCTGTTATACACAGATTGTCTACTGTTCACAGTATTAAAATTTGATTAAGATTTTAAGTGAACTTAAATCACATGGTCCATTTTTAGATATATAAACCAGAGCCTTCACTAATTCAAAATTAAATGGAAGAAACAAAATGGTTTAACGAGAAAAGAAGTTAAAATAAATCAAAATTCTGCTCCAAAACATCTCTTTAATACATTAATTTCAACTAAACATAAATAATATGAATTGTTCTTAATTAATTGTAATCCGTCACCTGCCATATGCAATTACTGAAAAAAATAAACTACATGTATTGATAATAATATTAATATCTATAAATTCCGTATTAATATTTTGCCATCTAGAAATGAAACGGAACACAAATCAATACTGCAAAATATATAAAGGAAGTTGTTTTTTTCGATTAAGGGAATCTTTTTTAGAAACATGTCAAAATAATGAATAAGACATTTAATGCTTTAAATGTTAACATCAATTCTACCACAGCTATATTTATGTCATGCATAATTTCTTTTTAAATGACCAATGGCATATATGTTTGCCGAATGTCAAATAAAGATGAGTTCAAATAAGTTGCTAAAGTAGAAAGAGAATAGGTTATCCACGTGCAGCTTTATATTGATACCTTTTCTACAAAATAAATGTGTGAAAATCTAATTGAACAAATCAATACTGGCTGCTATACAGGGTACTATTATAGAGTACACCGTATGGGTGGCCTCTGGTTGCAAATCAAAATTGGCTACTGTTCACAGTATAATTAACGGACTTGCTGTTGTTCAGGTGTTGCTGCTAGCTCATATTTGACCGAACTAAATTTTATTTAACAATAAGTACAGCAAATTAGTATTGGTTAAGACATTCTCATTACAGAAAGTCTGATTAGTCAGAAACATGTTTAACCTAGTCATCCTGCGCAGTCGGTGCAGTCTGACTATTCCTCTCCATTTAGGCGAGTCGGTTTGAAATATTATGCAGTGTCGGTATGCATGCATCATTTAATATCTATAGCTTAATTTAAGCAATCTTTAAAATGGAAAAGTAAGGCAATGCTTTTCCATTTTGAAGATGCAAAATTAAGCTATATATATTAACATAAAACGAAGGTGAGAATATTTGCAATCTCTCAAAAGAGTCATAAAGTAGTAAGAATTATAAATTTCAACAAAGCTAACTTTAAACATAAACTTTATATTGAAGTATAATACTGTATTCGAAAAATATTAATAGGACATAAGTCTTCTGAATCATTTCACGTATTAGTCTTTCAATGGTTGATTTCGATGGCCAATATTTAGGTAGCTAACGTTAGTACATTCGTACGGTTTAGTTCAATATCAGTGTGTGCCAAGACCTGATATCATAGGTTGGTCGTACTGTAATCCGTTCAACAGTCCAACAGCTTCGAAATACAAGTATTTAGCCAGAGTCGTGTTTTATCAAAACAGACGAAATATCATGCATCAACACTCATAACTTTTCATTGCGATAGGATTTTGTCTATTTTTTCGGAAAGAAATTGACAACAAAATAAAATGTGATCTAAAATTTCTAAAAAGCGATATCAAAATGAAACGTATGTTTTATATCTACCACATTCGTGTGGTAATTAAAAGTTAAGGTCATAGTTTTTTTTGTTTCTTTTTTTCTCAAAACTTACCGCTGACTTTTCAAATTATACACGTCTAATCAATTTTTCTCATATTTAGTAGTTTATAGACACCAACGACAAGTGCATGTAGATGCCACGTTCAAAATTTTATGATAAATGTTAACACCGTCCACCAAGGTCAAATTCCTGACATTTCGAGGTCTCTTTGTACAACACAGCTGTACCTAAATGTACATAAAAGATGCTGATTTAAAACTAGACAAGAATGAACAAGTCATTAAGATTATTGAGGACTGATAGTAAAAGAAAATCCTGTCAAGAGTCATATTTGATCAGTTTGTCTAAAAGAAAGTCTTATAAAAGATCCTCCTTTTACTGCCCGGTGCAGGATTTGAAAAAGATGAACGATATTTCCTCGTTAGTTTTGAAAACGTGCGGGAGCTCTTAAAAGTATGGGGGATTCAATTTAGGTCAATTCACCGAACAACAGATAATTTAAGAAAATAACTTGTAAAGCATGTTTGTCTGAGGACACCAAATACTTGATAATCGAAAAAAGAAATAAGATATAAGAAATGTAAATTTAAGATCGCATTTCAAAACTATTTACACACATGTATAAGTCGGAGGGTAGAATTGTAATTTCTTTCTTCTCACCGATCAGATCCAATGTTTACAAAAATCTATTGGGTTGAAAAATTCTAAATGGTTCCAACAAACTGGCTAAAAAAATGATTTTATTCCTCAATAAAAACAAATTTGCGTATGTAGGCTAGTTATTTTGTACAGCGTCTACACAAAGTAGTCCACCAGGAAGTTTGTTTAATTATGGATTTTTTTTTTACATTTTTGATTTATGATGTTTATATATATTATATTATTATTATATTTATTATATAAATTATAAGATATACAGAGATTATTTGTTGACTTTCATGGTATAAAATGATTAGGTATTGAGTTTCAATTCTCCATAAAATCTACAAATATTCCCTTCATATCTTTCAAAGTAGAATGTTTAGATTTCCATCACTAGCTCTTATCTTGAACTTTGAACCCATTCGGAACATCGCTCGGACTTTTCCGTAAACTGGAAAGTCATTCGGAACATCGCTCGGACATTTCCGTAAACTGGAAAGTACCTCGGACGTAAGTGTAGTAATTTTGGATCATTTTTAGGTAATTCGGCTCCTGGTGGTACTTCGGTTAATACGCATAAAGAAAATCACATTTTGTTAATTCTTTCCGATCGTCTTTCGAGATCTTTTGGGCACATAATAATTTGATAACAAAACGCAGTAAGACACTGCGTTTTGTTACCAAATTATTATATGACCATTATTCTTCTTTCGTTGATTTTGTTTTATGCAACGTCATCCTTGGTGGGATAGTTTATGTTTGTGACGTCATATTAACCCACGTGCGAAATGACGCGCTTTCATGGCTGCGCCCGTATTATTCCCGAGGTCTATTCCGTAGAATCGCCGAAGGTTCCCGATTGCTGGAAAGTACCTCGGACGTAAGTGTAGTAATAATTGGTCATTTTTTTCGGTAATTCGGCTCCTGGTGGTACTCTGGTTAATACGTTTGAAGAATAGTTTATTCCTTTAATGTTTTCCAATCGGCTGTGGAGATCATTTTGATATGTTATAATTTGAAAGCAAAACGCAGTAAAACACTGCGTTTTGTTTTCAAATTATGATATGCCCAATTCTAACTTTACGCTGATCTTATTTTTCTCAACGTCATCCTTAGTTATGTTTGTGACGTCAGTCATATAAACCCACGTGCGTTATGACGCACTTTCATGGCTGCGCCTTAATTATTCCCGAGGTAATTAGAATCGCCGAGGGTTCTCGAGTGCTTTGAACCGTGATTAAAAATTAACTAGTCTCGTAACACCTAGGGACTATTTGATTAACTTAATTTTATCGCGTACATACTACTTACAGTGTATTTCCCCAAAATGGGTCAGTGTTCTAAATAATGCCAGTTGTCAGGGCTGTCGTTTACCATTTCCACAATGAAGTTTGCGGGTTGTGGGTTGTTTTTCCTGCTTTCGAGCCATCTGATCGTGTCTACAGCTGCCGAAGAAGGCTACTGCGACGCAAAGGACGCAAGCTGTAATGTGAGTTTGCATACTTTATAGATCTAAATTGTGTGTAAATATTTAAATACTATATTGAGAAGGCTGACAAGACATGGTTTCTCTATCGCGACAGACTTACCGTACCGTACAGTTAAGGTGTTATCTATCATTTAAACAACACTGAATCGTTGATTTATGTAGTACATAGCCAATAGATCTACTAGTCTCAGCAATTTGTAAACCAACGCTAGTCCGGCTGAAGAATGTATCATCCCAAAGACAATACCGAATATAGGAGTTAATAAGTGTAAGTGAGTTATCAAAGGTAAATTTTCTCTATACCTGTTGGCTGTATAGAGAAAATTGACGTTTGATCACTCACTTAAACTTTAACATCTGTAGAACCGTTTCCGGCAAGACTCCTCTCCACATATAAGCTTAGTAAGTCGTAATATTTTACAAATATTAGGCTACGCGAATAAGGTAGTAAGTCGTTTGGCGACCAACACCTCGTAACTACAGCTGTCGTGCAAAGTTGTTGTTTTAGTTACGTGGTTTCAAGTTGGTCGCCGAACAATATTACCATACAGCGGTGATAAACGGTGGTCCCGCCTGAATCCGTCCACACCAATTTTCAATATAAAAACTGTTCAGCTTAAAAGATAATTTTAAATAAACAATGATAATTCAATAAATGTGACCCCTCACGCGAAAAGGAACCACCTTGGAACCCTGTAAAATTAATATTTGAAAAAGAGATTGGGTCCAGCATATACCAACCAGATGTCGCATGATTTCAAAAATTCTCGGAAAGTGTTTGATCATTCTAGATTCAGAAAATAAGCGGCAAAAATGCGAAAAGGTTCGACCCTAGTCAGTCTGTGCAATCCGGCACGGCCAGTCTGACTTCAGAAGGTCAACAATGTGACTACTCAGACTGTGAGTGTCCCCAAGTTTTTGCGTGACAGGTCACAATTAATTAAAAGAATAAACAAGCGATGACCAGGAAGGAAAACTGAATTTTATAATTTCTTTCATAATTCTCCATACTGAGATGCCTTCAAATGACAAGATTTCTGAGTCACAAATATCGAAGTAGGCTAGTTATCTTTATAAAACCAACTTATGATACACCGTCATTGACATAGATCTATATGCCTATAATTGGTAGGCGGAATATAATACCTGTATCTTTAACCACGCTGTAGGTACGACGTTTTGTTGTGACAGAGGTTACTTCACTCAGTCTGTCAACTACCAGTAACCCTGTTCCAATATTTTATGTAATCAGTATCCTGAACACCAATTGCAAGAACTGGTCCAAAAATCGGCCCTCACAAGCTAACGTTACTCATCGCCCTTTCATGTTAAATTGTCAACAGAAAGTGTAAACTTTGAAGTGTGAACTTTGAAGTTTTAAGTTTTAAGTTTGAAGTGTGAAGTGTGAGCTTTGAAAGTGTGAAATGTAAAGTTTGAAGTTGGAACTATGAAGTACGAAGTGTGAAGTGTGAACTATGAAGTGTGAAATTTGAAGTGTGAAGTATGAAGTGTGAACAAGAAGTGTGAAGTTTGAAGTATGAAGTGTGAACTATGAACTTGGATGTTTACATATGGAAATTTGATAAACTCCAACTTTGAAAATTTTCAACTTCACAGTTCACACTTCAAACTTCACTCTTCAAACTTCACACTTCAAACTTCATACTTCAAACTTCACACTTCATAGTTCAAACTTCACACTTCAAACTTCAGACTTCAAACTTTACACTTCACAGTTCACACTTCACGCTTCACCCTTCAAGCTTCATAGTTAACACTTCAAACTTCATACTTCAAACTCCACACTTCAAACTTCACAGTTCGCAGTTCACAGTTCAAGATCATATGTTTAAAGTTTGAAGCGTGAAATGTGAATAAAAGAAGTCACCACCGGTCTTTCGTAATTTTAAGTGTACGAGAAGTTTTATTTTTTCAACTTCAATATGCCATCTGAAACCACAGGTTTTTGAATTTTGTCTTTCCAGGGACTTTAAATATACATGTATATTTAGGGTCCGTGGTCATTTTAAGCGATGTCGGATCCAGAGGGGGCTTAGGATTCGGCCGAACCTCCTTCTGAGGCTTATTCATTGAATTGAAATTGGATAATAGAAGGAAAACAAAAGCCCGTTCTTTTTCGGCGTCAATAAAAATGGCTCACAAGGGCTCAAAATTAAGGGTCATCTCTTTTGGAATCAGAGTCCCTGATTTTAATGTAGACTATTTCGTATTACTTTTCCTCCTGCTTTGTGCAAATATTGAAGTATTCTCTTAATTTGCTACACAAGGTATTGGAAAGTACTTTTTGGGATCAGAAAAAAGTCGGAGTGAAACAGTCCACAGTTCTTTTCTGATATTGATTTCCAGAGGGTCCTATACGGACTTACAAAAGATAGACTTGAGAGTTCTGGCTATTTATTTGAGAGTCTCAGACTTGCAAAAGCAAAACCCGTCCCCTTAAACCCTATCTAATTCTGTATATTCGACCCCCCTAACAGAAATCTCTGATCCGCCATTGTCAAGTTTTGCAGTTTTCGCCAAACTGAAAGAATTATTTGAACCAGTTTTAGAATTGTGCACTGTTTGCCAAACTGAAAGAGTTAGTTGTACCAATGATCGATTTCAGACCGACCAGATTCAGGAAAAACTTCGGAACAAAATGGTTGTGGCAGCTATTGACTTCGGCACAACTTACTCAGGCTGGGCGTATCAAGCTAAACACGAGTATAAAAAGGATCCGACGAACATAAAGACGAGCAAATGGTAGGAAATATATGTAACATTTCGCGCTAAAAAGCAGCATCAGGGAAGACCGTTAAGTGTCGATCCTAGCCAGACTGCGCGGACTGCGGCCGAAACTTTTCGCATTTTTCGGAATCTACAATAATCAATTTACCTTCATGTGAAATAATTTTTGAAATGCGATCTCTGGTTGGGCTGTTCTAGAACCAATCTCTTTTTCAAATGTTTATTTTACTGAGTTCCCAGATGGTCCCTTTTCGTGTAATGGGTCATATATATGTAACATGTCACTCAAAAAAGTAGTATCTCGGAACTGAGTAAAATAAAATTTGAAAAAGAGATAGGCTTCTGTAAAGGTCAACCTGATCGCATTTAAAAAAATCTTTCTGAGGAAGTTAGAATAACCATTCAAGATTCATAAAGTAACCAAAAATGCGAAAAGTTTCGACCTTAATCAGTCTGCGCAATTCGTGCAGCCTGATAAGGTCGACACTTTACGCTTTTCCCAGACTGTCCCTTTTTGTCTGACAGGTCACATAATGTGTTTTGTCTCCACAATCCCTAATAAGACACGGACAGCCTTATGTGCATGCAATGCCAGGGAAGGATATAGTTAGTGCAATGACGCTGGAATTTAAATTCAACCCAATAATTGTGATGCTGAATTTAAACTGGGAAAAATGGCATATAGAGCTCAAGGCGGAGACGCTCTTAAAGCGGTTATTCTGAAACCACCACAGGTTTCCTGAACGTTCATCATGAATTTTAAATCGGCACGTAAAGGGCTAATAGACAACTGATCTAGTCTTTCGTGATTGTTGAAAACTAGGCTTTAGTTTATCATACCAATTACCTGTATAGTCAATTACGATATTATTTTTTCAAAATTGGACGTATTGATTGAAAATCGATACCAGAGTACTAAATGAGATTTCAGAAAAAGAAAACTGGTCTACTCCGGGATATACGAGCAAACCATACAGCATCATAGGGTGCATTAAGAACGAAGATTCTATGTTTTATGTGTGCATTTTCCTCAAAAGATCTTAGGTTTGTGGTCTTGACGTATATCATGTGAATTTTTAGGACACGGTAAATGGTGTAAATTTCGAGTTATTCAATATTTTTAGATGCATAATTTCTTTCGGATTTAAGTTTACACGTACTGGTATCAATTTCCTGAACGGCCTTCGTTCTTTCAATGGTTTTGTCAGATCTGATGACCTTTGCAATAATACTATCAATGCTTATGATAGTTCACGCAAATTGTCCTCTTAAACATTTAATTGCTTTATGAATTTGAGACCCGTCACCGGTAAAGGGACCATCTGGGAACTCTGTGAAATGAATATTTGAAAAGAGATTGGGTCCACAATAGGTCAAACCAAAGGTCGCATTTCAAACTTCTTTCACTGTCAGGTAGATTGTTCATTCTAGATTCAGAAAATAAGCACATTGTGAAAAGTTTCGACCCTAGTCAGTCTGCGCAATCCGCACAGTCTGACTAGGATCGCCACTTTACGCGCTACCCAGATGATCCCTTTACGCGTGACGGGTCACATTTATTCTTTGTTTTCTAGGCTATTCTCAATTTTCTCATAGCATAAACCTACTTGTTACAAAGCCTTGGTCCCGAGGCACTTAAGACTAAGACCAAGATGCACGTCAGTGCTCGCCGGGCTTAGCCTACACTACCTCCACCAGTGTAAGTGCGTGAGAACAGTCCTGTCAGTTGTTAATATCTTTTCAAAAAAGCAGTACCAACTTGCGTTCATTTTTTTACAAGACTTACCTCCGCACGACAACTGTGCATTTTGAAAATGGCATTATGCAAGAATTCTATACAATTTGAAGATTAATCAAATACTCCTCTTAAATGTGAAATCAGTTGCAAACCCCTTAACGGTGATTTGCCTACTTGGTTTTCCCGTTATGTAAGGGGTATAAAAAAAGGTGGGTGAACTGGTAGCCCCTGTCTGAGAGATAATATGTAGTGTATAATCATTCCTGCAATCTACATTTGTAATATGGTAATGTATTCTGCGAGTAAAGTGGGACAAATTGAAGCACATCGGTACTGGAACCGTTCTCTCTTTTTTCAAATTCTTTTTTGGATGCTCTTCATTTTGCACGACGGGTCGCACATATTTTATAAAAAAAAGGTGTTGATGCCATATTCCATTCGTATTTTGAACCGTAAACATAGGCTTAATAGGGGGAGAAACACCACACACACAATATAATTCCTATAAATTGGGCGTATTATTTAAACCTGCCGAACTTGGGCGGACCATTTCACATGTATCATGTATTTACGTGGACATTTACCTTCTGCGTATCGTTTCATTTTCACCACAATGCCACCAGTAATGTCCAACTCCAGTGCTTTCAGCACTTTGATTTTTTTCTTTATCATTGTGGGTCAATCTTGAACCAGGCTCTTTGAAATGTATCGAAACTTGGCCACTTGTTTAAAACAAAAATGAAATTCAGCAGTGTAAGGATTGTAGATACATTATTGCAAATGTAAACTTCTAATCAAATAGGGAGCACAACGACATTCTATCCAAGAAGACGCCGACTACAGTTTTGATAAAGCCCGATGGTAAAACATTGGAAGCGTTCGGATACGAAGCAGAGACGACCTACCTGACGCTGGCTGCAGAAGAGGAACATTATAACTACTTCTTCTTTAAACGCTTCAAAATGATGCTGTATGACAAGAAAGTGAGTTGGACCCAGTCAGTCAGATACTTTTTGCATACGGTTTAAATGACTATGTAGCCGCCGTCATAGCACAGTTGGTAGCGCGTCGGACTTTCAAGCTAGAGGTCGTGGGTTCTATCTTCGCCGGCGGCACTCATTCTTGCCGACCATTTGTCTCTCACCAATGAGTTGCTAATCGTAGACCTATGTAAGATAGCAGCTGGTGGCTAGGAGAGGATTTGATGGTTGTACTGGTGAGAGAAATACCAGGAATCCATTGTTAGGTCCTCCAGCCGCCGCGAAAGAACTAAAAAATTGTTGAAAGTGGCGTAAAACTCCATTAAATCAATCAATCAATTAAATTATTATGTATAGTCAAAAGATGAGCCTGCACATATCAAAGTGCTGAAAGCTATGAAAGCCCAAATCGTATACCAATTCGTATACCAATATTTCTCTCGAAAGATTACAAGTCCTTTCCTTCCACAATTTTTGCTGAAGCAAGATAAACAGATGGTGTAGACTAAGATCAGACTACACTATTGTGCAGGCTGATCTTTGTCTATACCTCCTTTAAAACAAGAGTATTCCGGGTTCAGTATTACAAGGGTTAAAAAACTATAAAGATAAACCTGCACATATGTGCTGTCTGATCTTTGTAACTTTTTTTATTTTCAAATCAAAAAAGTTTAGAAATTTTATTTTAAAGATAAATACCGGATCATTACTAGTGCATCTAGATCTCTAAGTAGTGTGATTATTATTCAACTTTGCAAAGATTTTGTTGTACAACGTGGTAAGGGCTAATAATATGGATCTTGGATTGGCAGCCAAGGTCAACGGAATCTTCGTTATGTTGATACCATTATATAACATGTGTTAATGAAGACATTTACCATTACAAGAGCTATTCAGACTATCTAGGACTAAGGGGATAGCTTGAGACGATTTTTTTGTAACTATTTTGCCTCTTTTTCGACTTCCATTTTTGGCATTGGCATTTTCCAGCACCTTCATCCGATCTTTGGCACTTGTGATTGCTCTTGTTTTTTTAGCTTTAGTTGATCTAGTACTTCAAATAATTATGAATTTTCCTTTAAACAACATCAGCACCAACTAAAACATCTCAAGCTTTTTTTATTGAACAATTCAAAATTAATAACAAATTAAAAGGTATCGAAACAATCAGTGAAGTTTTAGTATATTTTTATCATTTTTATAAACAGAATCTTGACAGTGAAACAATGTTAACCGATGACAAGGGACGTCAGTTACCGGCTATTACTGTATTTTCCCTCGCAATCGGATTCCTGAAAGACAATCTACTCGCCGACCTCAAGAAAAGGGACGCGTCCTGGGGTATGGAAGATGTTCACTGGGTGCTCACTGTACCGGCCATCTGGAACGATACGGCCAAGTCTTTTATGAGGAAATCAGCTGTGGCGGTAAGTGGATAATTAAGGTAGTGGACCCGTAAAATTTCAGCAACATTTCGGAACTCATGAACTTTCACAATGTTGACCAAGGTTTTCTAATGAAAATCATTAGGAAACCTCGGTTAACATTGTTAAAGTTCATTACTTCCAAAGCATTACCGATCTATTACGGTTCCACTACCTTAACAGCTCGCAGCTGTCAATCAAATAATCAAGACGACCATTTATGATGAGATGACTGTTGACCTCCGACATTTACCTTCATCCATTTCAAATATTTTACTGGACGGGCAACCAAACATTGCCAGGCAGTTTTTGGAACATATGTTAAGGTGAAAATCTAGTACAAGTGTTATATTTCAGTTTCCAAATTTATTGCAAGAATGTGAAGAACCTCGTTAGAAATTTGTTTAGATCTGCTTGCGGAATAATTTGTTTTACGAGTAAAATTTATTTTGATCTATTCTCGTTTCCAGGCCGGTATTAAGAATGAAGACCTTCAAATAGCTCTAGAACCCGAGGCGGCGTCTCTTTATTGTCGTCTGCTGCCGGTAGAAAAACAAATAAACGAGCAGGGTGAAGGATTTGTGAATAACTTCCAACCCGGCAGAAAATACATGGTCTTGGATGCTGGAGGTGAGATCATATATATTTTTCTTGTGTATTTTCTGACCGTCGATTACGTGTTTCTGTTGTTCACGCGAAGCGTTTAGATTACTTCGTCAAGGGGATTGACTTTTTATACGACGCCGGAGGCGGACGTATATTGGCGTCATCTTCTCCGTCCGTCCGTACGTACGTCCGTCCACTTTTCTTGTCAACGCAACTCCTCCTAAGTTTCTGTCCGGATCTTCTTGAAACTTGGTCAATATTATCACGTTAATTGGTAGATGTGCATGAAGGAAGGATTTTATGGTTCGTTGATTTTTGCCTGAGTTATGCCCCTTAAAAACTTAGTCTCTTGGTCCACTTTTCTTGTCAACGCAACTCCTCCTAATTTTCTGGCTGGATCTTCTTGAAACTTGGTCAATGTTATCACCTCAATTGGTAGATGTGCATAAAGGAAGGATTTTATGGATCGTTGATTTTTGCCTGAGTTATGCCCCTTAAAAATTTTGTCTATGGGGCTTATTGCCTCAGTTATGCCCCCTTAAAATTTAGTCTCTGGGGCTTATTGAAATTGCAGCCTTGTGAATGCAACTCTTCCTAAGTTTCTGGCTGGATCTAAATGGAACTTGGTGGATGTTATAACCGGAATTGGTAGATGAGCATGAAGTAAGGATTTTATGGTTCATTAATTTTACCCTAAATTATGCCCCCTTAAAACTTAGTATCTAGGGCTTATTGAAATTGTAGCCTTTTGGACGCAACTCCTTCATACTTTTTGTCTTTATTTAAATGAAACCTGGTTAATGTCATCACCATAATTTGTAGATGTACATGGATCAAGGATTTAATGGCTCATTTATTTCCCTGAATTATGCCCCCTTAAAACTTAGTGTCTGTGGCTAATTGAAATTGCAGCCTTGTGAAGGCAACTCCTCCTAACTTTTTGTCTTGATGTAAATGAAACTTGGTCATTTTGAATTTGGTTCTGTCAAAATAAGTAGTGTCTACAATTATTTTCGTGAAACAGCAGCAAAGTGGCGGCGTATTTTGTGACGATGGCACTCTTGTTTTATGTTTTGGTCATTACTGGACTTTATAAGAATGGCTGAAGGATGTCAAAAAATACTTCTAAAGACGGTAAGAGATTCCTTTAATTTCAATAAGTAAAGTCCTTTTGGGGATAATTATATGTCAACTTAATTCAAAGTTCCTTTTATGCAATACCACATTTCACCAAGCTAACACGTTTCTGTGTAAATAACATGGTTTTGCAACATATCTATTATTTTCCAAATTTCAAACTATGTGTGTGTTCCATCTCATGTCTATAAATATCATTAGGGAGAGTGTCAGATATCCCCTACTTTCCCTGATGCTATGTACATAATTTTCCTTTAATATTAACCTTTGATGGTCAACCGACATTGTGAAAATAAGAAGTGTGATCTATTTCGTCACAATGAATGGTGGCGATCAGTCATTAGATCCCCGACTTTTGAGAAATACTTCGATAATTTCCGACACAAATAAGGTTGTACAGCTACAGTTGGTCGTAACAGGCGTATAAGAACTCGATTTTGGGATTGTAGCGAAAATAAAGTTTCTACACAGCTTGTCTGCCCTATGCCCAGAATGAAAAAAAAATGATGCTAACTGTTTTCCAATTATACCATGCTTTACGCATGCACTTGCGTGCAAAGCGGGGTATAAATTGGTAAACACTTTGTACCGTTTTGTCATCTTGAAGGCTTTGTCCTAGTTTACGCAAATACATATGCTAGCTATCAAATAACGGGACTCATTTTTGGACAAAAACAGCCGGTATTCTTTTTTCATGGATTTAATCAGTCGCGAAAAATAGCTAAAATAGCCCAAATAAAACTTTCGCTAAAATATCCGATTAACAGTAGGCAACTTAATTCAGTCAGATTCAGTTTATAGATATAGACCTGCAATTTCAAGTGAGTGATCAAAGATCAATTTTACATTGAAAATGATAGGAGATAACAGTTTCTCGGACCTCACTCTTTATTGCGGAACTATAGAATACAAACTATATGTTCATAAGATACCGAAATCATAAAACTCGTCATGTAAACAGACAAAATTTTTATCTTTTTATAAACTTTCCAATGCCTCGATTGTACATCTGTTTATAGATTACTCGGTTAACAAATTAGGCTTTCGTGACCATTAATTCAATATCAGCTATTTATGAAACGTTTTCTGTATACTTCTCAGGTGTAACTTCTTCATATCAGAATGTCATTCAGAATAAAATACCAGGGGCCCGTTATACTAAACATCTTACGATCATATTTTGCGTAAGTCAAAAATTAAAAATGCTTTAAAAGTAGTAACTAAATATTGAATTCTGCCATGCATTATCTCATTTAAATCCTATTCTTAACATGATTCAAATGAGATATTGCGAGGCAGAATCTAAAATTGAATGAAAATACAAGGTACGATTAGTAATTTTGACTTACGATTAATTTATTCGTAGGAAGTTCACACGGTAAGAGAGGCCCCTGTATACCATCTCTTTGATACCCTTTGCGACTTTCTTATATCGTGAAATCAAGATAATGCACATGTGCATAGTTTTAAGTGAATCAGATCGATGTCAAACATTTCGAAATATTTCGCCTCGTTAAAGACACTTTGCCAATTCGAACAATTATTCCACCACAGGAGGGACTATAGATATAACAGTCCACGAAGTAATGTTTGGAGGATGGCTGAAAGAGCTGTTTAAAGCCAGTGGTGGCCCCTGGGGTGGTACCAAGGTTGACGCAGCCTTCTTTAACATGCTAACCACTCTTGTTGGCGAGGACATATGGGACATTTTCAAGACGGAATGTGCGTATGATTATTTGGAGCTCCAGCGTAGTTTTGAAGTGATTAAAAGAACTGTGTCACCAAACACTGGAAATAAATTATCATTCACCTTTCCACTGTGTTTGAGCATTTTGTTGAAGGACGATAAGGGGATAGACATTGAGAATTTAATCAAAACATCAGAATTCAAGAACGATATGAAGACAAAGATTGGACGACTTATGATGTCTCCTGAAATCGGAAAGTCATTTTTCAAATTAGTTTTAGACAATATCGTGGAGTCAGTTAGTAAATTATTATCAGAAAAATCTGTCGAAGGCACAAGCGCTATTCTAATGGTTGGAGGTTTTTCAGAATCGCCAATGCTTCAACATGCCATTCGGTCAGCCTTCAGTGGAAAACTTGATATCTTTACACCTAAAGATGCAGAACTAGCAATAGTGAAGGGAGCTGTGAATTTCGGTTTTAGACCGGATTTTATAAAAGAGCGTGTAGCAAGATTTACATATGGAATAGACACGTTCCAACAATTCGTTCACGGAAAACACGATCCAGACAAACTTTACAAAGTTGGAAACAGAGAAGTTTGTTTCGGTGTGTTTGATATGCATGTCAAAATCGGGACTAAAATTCAATACGGCTCTGTACAAGGCAGGGAGACCTACGTTCCATTGTTTGAAGAGCAAGAACGTGTTAATATTGTAGTTGTTGCATGTGAAATAGAAGAACCTCTTTATGTGACCGATGAAGGGTGTGCCAAGATAGGAAATGTAACTATTGACCTCACTTATAGGAATATCCCTCTGCGTGAAAGACAGATTCTTGTGGAATTCACTTTTAGTGACACTGAAATCAAGGTTGAAGCTACCGAAATGAAGACAAATAAAACACGTGAATTGTTTCTTGACTTTTTGTGATAGATTTATTTTGTTATTTTTTCACATAAAGCACACGTTATTTTTAGTTCGCCTGTCTTCGGAGAAAAACCCGAGGTATTGCTAGAGCTTTGACGTCGTCGTCGTGCGAAAATTTCGACGTTTTGTGATATCTCTAGTCCGTCCTATTGAAGACATTATCTTGAAACTTGGCACACATGTTCACCATTAAAAGAGCAACGTTACCATCTATGTGGGTAATACTAGATGCATTTTGTGCATATTATTCTCCTTTTTCAAGATTTTTATCCACAATCCAGCACTCATTAGCCGAGCGTAGGCACCTGTATGTTGATACATGTATATATGTTTAAGAACTTTAAAGGCTTCATGTGATTTTATGTTAAATGTACATTCAATTCCGCTTGACTTTACCTAAGTAAATCAAGCTGAAGCCTAAATATCAGTTTACTGATCTACTCTTACACATTTTTATTTTAAATTTTATCTTATAACTTTACAAATAATCGTGTGATAACATCCCGTATGGTATTTTTTATGATATCACATAGTTACTTTTAGAACAATGATATAATGCGATTATTTTTAGAAACTTGAATTTCTGTTTGAAACATCGACGAAAACGAGACAAATAGAGGTTATAAGATAAATATAATACGTACTTAGTGTATTGTATGAAAAAAATATCTAACTCGGTTGTGAGAATTGATAATTGTCTAGGCAGAGCCTCGACAATTATCAATTCTCCCGATCGCGTTAGATATTTTTTCATACAAAGCACAAAGTACGTATTATAGATATTAATGTCGTTAAATTAGAAATGACACATTATCCAGGAAATGACTTCACATTGTATTCTCAGCTGTCTTACCCGTCTGTCCAACTCTTTGCGCATATTGCGCATATTTAAAAACAAAATATTCTTATTAAAAGAAAGACGATAGCAAAAATATTCCTCATTTGCTATAGGGACTCCCAAACCTTGGGCAAGGACCCCTGAAATTCAATTTGTGCATCCTCTCGACCCCGATTTGTAACTGTTAGGCTATAACCTTGGAACATAATGTAAGATGAATCGGCCTATAGCTGATGCATAACTAAATACATGTATTAAAAAGATAAAACTATTTTGTCTTGTTTTCCGAAGAGTTAATGTCAACTACCAAAAAAAAACCTTACTACAGAAAGGAACAATTTGAATGATTTTTGAATTATATTGAATGCGTTTGGTGAGTGAGTTTTAGTGATTTTCTAGGGAGGTAGAATATAATCGCTAATTTTGTTAAATTGGACGAAATGAGCGATACTTCTTTTACCTCCCTTTAATGAAATCTACATATTTTTCTGATTTTTTCTTCATGAGCAAATAAGAAGCTTAAAAATCAACTCCAGCCAATTAATTTAAATAATTCAATGTTTTGATCGATTCGAATGAAGTGTTGTCCATTTTGATTGATTTTGAAGCATTTTTATAACAATTTGAAAGCGTTATTGAGAGAGTGTTTGAAATAAATGATTGGAACTGAGCGAGTGGTTTTGAAAGGATTTGATAGAGATTGTTGTCAATTTCATGATGTTACTTACTTTGCCACTAGGCGATGAATTACCTTGTAAGATAGTATGCTTCCTTCATATCTGTATCGTCTGTTTTTATTTTGCTCAAATATTTGTGACAATTATAACTTGTCTGCCATTTTGATATGCATTTGTCTAAATATACTCGCTTAATATTTCTGTATTTTATTTTTGTAATATAGAAATAAATGTTGGAAATAAGATATTTGATTTCTCCCTTTAAAATATAACACCTACCGTACCGTACCGAACAAAACGCCGCGGCTTATCTGTGAAAAAGTGAGGCTTATACTCTGATTTTGTTTTTCTAAAAGGACCCTTTTCTAAGAAAAATAGTTTTTGAGGGGTTATAAATAGGAGGTAAGGGTTTTTTGTTTATTTACTTTTATCTATCGTCGCTACTGTAGCATAGGCTATGTCCATTCAAGCGACACCCCCAGAAGACGGTTAGATGTTACGAGGGATAGTGCAAGGATACATGACGAAACTACTGCTGAGATCAGCCATGATTCTTTAACGTGTTCGGTGTAAAGCACCGTCTTACGAGACCTCGGTTTAACGTCTCATCCGAAAGACAATAAGTTTGTAAGTGTGTCAGCCCGAGAATCGAACCCATGCGAACGACCTTCAATTGTTTTTAAGTCCGTTAAGGGTAAACAACGGTCGTGAAATTATGATAAACCACTACTTTTGTGACTGACATCCCTTCATAAAAGATGTGAAAACGCATCTCGATCATGGGATTCTGTAATTTGTACCTTACTATGGGGCCGCAGGTGTGACAAAGTCATTCGGAACACCACTCGGCCAATCTCACGATCAACATCGGATGTACATAGACGAACTATTTTCAAAAATTACGGGAAACCTTGGAAAAACTCGATGACGTCAGTTAAAATGGCGTTAGCCCTCGAAACTTTGAGTGAAAACATTCGACGTCGCCAACGCTACTCGTTTACATCACTGACGTGAAATCATCGTATCCTTATATAATATTAATTATTTTTTTTTAGATTGACGAATCACTCTCAAAAATTATGAATTTTTTTCAACAGTTATTTACTGCAAAAATATCAATCTTAAGATAGCGCCGGTTGTTTCCGCGCTACTTTTTCTTTCACTGTTTCCGCCTAACAAAATGCACAATTTTGTTACATACCCATCCGCCTTATATACATTTGAACTGGTATAACTCTGTTTTTAATCTTTCCAAATGTCTAAATTATAGAATTTTCAAACAGAACCATGAATTTGAGAATTATTTGACCATTCTTCCTACAGATTTGAGAATTGCTCTTAGTAAGTTTAGATGTATTAATCATAAACTTCCTATTGAAAAAGGCAGGTTTTTTGGAATAGCTAGAGATGATAGAATATGCAATCTGTGTAATGGTGCCAAATTGGGAGATGAATACCACTACATCTTTGTATGTGACTTTTTGAAATCTGAGAGGAAAAAATTTATTCCGTCAGAATATTTGAGAAGTCATAATACTAAAAAATTCCAGGACCTTTTTAATGCATCTGAATACAACCCTGCATTACGTTTAGCAAAATTCTGTAAATTGATTTTGACTTTATTTCAGTAGATTTCATGATAGTATTCTTTAAACCTTCCCATATCATTGGAAATTAACTTGCTGTATTTGGGAATTGGTTTTGAAACAAACAGAATATGGTTTTCAATATAAGGTTAGCTATCGCCTGTTTGATAATTAACATGAGCTTTGCGGGCGGTCGCATCTGTACATGTAATTAATAGACAGATGGGCCTGCTTTGCAATATCTCCTGACTAAAATTTTTGTATTTGAAAACCATAAAACTTGTCTTTATAAGAAATACATTCAACCCAATCCTCCAGAAAGAATTTTTGTCTGTCTTTTTGTGTTCATCACTGTTAGCATTTTATTTTGTTAATTATGTTTAACTTGTTGTAAAATTCTTATACCCTCGGTTAGGGGGTCTTGAATAAATTATGAACTTGAACTTGACTGGGTTACTGCCCCTAGATCTATCGATACTAGAGACAGGTATTTTACAAATTTTCGTTAGGTCATGTGACCCGGTAGTGACGTCATTTGATCAACGTTAAACGGAAGCTATAAAATCGTAAAGCGTTTGGCAGCGGATTTGCGAAACAGTTGATCGAAAATCACGATGAATGCGGCGAAAAACAGCAAATAATGAGTTGATTTTTTGTTTTTCCTTCGTATGTTTATCTCGTAAAGAGCATATTTATATAAGAAACAGAATTTCAGTACTTCCATTTTAAACAATGCCACCAAATTTCAACGGATATCGACATGCATGATGGGAAAATTCTTACGTGAAAAGTACACAGCCAATCAGATTGCCGTAAAATTTATACACTACCCGTTGTCTCTCACAGACACCGGGGTACCAGTTCATATATACATCCGAATTCATTCGGAACGCATCCGAGGTCTGTTGCAGTTTACGGAAATGGCTGAGTGGTGTTCCGAATGGTGACCAAGTCTTGAATTGTAAAGCATTTACGCCACATAATTAATAAAGACTTAAGTGCTACAACTACCTTAGTATAGACCGCGGCTTAAAGACCTGTGCGTCCTATCTGGTCAGTTTTATTTTCTTATGTTAGAAAATAACAACTGAGGCCTATATGCCGGTGCGGTTTATTGTTCGGAAACTATGGTACATGTTAATTTTCTTCTCTTCATTGTCAATCGTATAAATTCACACAGAGAATCTCTAGATCTAAACAATGCAGGGAAGGGTTATACCAATTTGATCTTCCACCAAAAGTAGACATATATATGCTGAAAGTCGCTTCTTGAAAGCTTCGTTAAATGACCACGTTTCTGAACCCTTTGCTGTTTAATCCCTGTTTTTTACGTGCCTGTAATTTTATGATTGAGAAAACAGTGTGAAAAAAGAAGAAATTGCTTTTGAAAAGCAATTTCTTCTTTTTCCACACTATTTTCTACCCTGCTGAACGGTTATTTTTCAAATTAAATGTTGTTTAAATTTTCGTCTGCAAAACCTTTGAATTTGGACAGGTCAAAATTTTTGTAAAACAGGAAAGGGTTAAAAAGAATATCCGGGCCCCAGAATATCAAAATTTTTTCATGGTCAACTGAAAATGTTCTCAAACTTAGAATTTAGATGAAAGTATGAACATAACAGATAATATTGTCAAGTTGTTAACTCTTGTCATGCTGAATAAAAGCTTCTGTAAAATTTCAGTAAAATCAAAGTACTGATAGCACTACAATTCAAGAGTATTGGAAGATCTTTCTTTTGACATTTAATTTCGTAAATGATTCTGCATTGAAAGGGGTTAAAAAGGTGATGTAGACTGAGATCAGACTGCACATATGTACAGGCTGATCTTTGTCAATTCCACCTTTTTATACAGGAATATTCCGGGTTCAGCATGACATGGATTAATTATAACGACTTATTAATACTATCTCTTATGTACAAACATTCATTAAAGTGTAAGAAAAGAATAACAGCTTTACTGCAATTTGAGGTTGGAGAAAAAAATCTCAATGGAGAACGAGAAACGTTTTTATTATCTCGGGTACCGATGTTGATATCAAACACATCAAAGCCAAATGTTTAATCAATAATTACAAGTTAATCCAGATCATTTCTTCAAGATTTATTTTATAATCTCAAAAAGATGGTAGTTACCGGATCACTTGCTCCACCCCCTGACCCACACCATGAACCCCCCACAGATACTTTCAAAATGTCATTTATAAGCAAAATATGTACACGGAGATAAAATAAATAGCACTCGTTGGAAGGCTACCTTAACGTCGTACCGCAGCTTTTTTCAGCTGTGATTATGCCGTATTATCGCCCTTCCACGGAATATTTTGAAACAAAGTGACAGAAAAATTCAGAGGTCAGCAGCCCATTATAAATGAGTATTTTGGTTGGTTAATCGATACTTAGACTTACAACAGCGATTAGAATAGTCATCTTTTACAGGCATGCATGTAATGTGAACACTGTTGCTGTTTAGTTTTCGTCCATGTCAGATGCGAAGGTCAAAATTAAAATAGCGGTAAATGACGGAGGTCAAGAGTGAAACTGTGTCTAAATTAATGATTTGGTTGACAAATCGATTTTACGATTATCTTTGTCAATCTATCAAACTTCCTGGATGAACTATTCAACCATGCATTTCAGAGGCCAACCCTAGCACCTGAAATACCTAGGAAATACTTCAATTAAATTACATGTATGGTATAAGGTTCAGAGTTGTTTTAAGCGGCATTAAACCAAAAATAAGCAATGAATTAATTTCATTTCTGTAACATTGTAAGTCTTTTTGAAATCTTAACCTATTAGTCACATGACAACTGACGAACGGCCGTTACCGCCCCTTCATTTCCGTTACAGCACAACATCTAATATATGAGCCTGCGTTATCTTCCGATAGGTGGCATTTTTCAAATACTGACCTATCTGATTTGAGCATTCTTGGTAGTGTTATTCGTGACAACTCGGCCGATTCCGTCGAACTTCTTTCAAAATGTCAGCGGCCATGAAATGCACGTGTACAGTATAAACAGATCTCAAGCAAACAACTTTTTTAATAAAAATATACATTCGCAATTTAAACCAATATTTTTGTCAATTAATTCAAGGCAAAATTAAGTTTGATTTCCACAAAAATGAAGTTTTAATTGAAATTCTTCATTTACTACTTTTTGGCGATAGAATACGGAGTTATGCGTACGAGGTAGTAATATTTATCCCAAATCTGGATAAGTGATACGGTCCCGAAGACAGGTCAATCTTCGAAGAATATGACATGCGCAGACAACGTATGAGCCTGTGCAAGACATTTCCAAAAATTTGACACGCGGGTAAAGGAACAACATAAATCAAGCTAGACAGGCAAATAGTTAAATATGAAGATGGCCTGACTGTCTAAAGACACTTTGAGACCTATATATCTACAACGCACAAAGTGAAGACTCTGGACAGTCTGTGCAGATGCACAGGCTGGCCAGAGTCTTTGCTTGATGCACATTTTAAATTGTTGGAAATTTCACGTACATGCTCATATCAAAACTTGGTTTACCAAGGATATCAATCCAATATATGAGCCTTTGCAAGTCATTTCTAACATTTTGACACGCGGATAAAGGAGCATCATTAATCAACCTAGACAGGCACATAGTTTAATGTGAAGATGATCTGACTGTCTAAAGACACTTTGAGACCTAGTCTATCTACAACGCACAAAGTGAAGACTCTGGGCAGTCTGTGCAGATGCACAGGCTGGCCACCAGAGTCTTTGCTTGGTGCACATTTAAGATTGTTGGAAATGTCACGTACATGCTCATACTAAAATTTGGTTTACGAAGGCTATCAAAACGTTCTTAGACAATTGCAATTTTCTTTTTATCATTCCCTGAAATTGGATGAAACTGTGAGCTATTAGGCCTATTCGGGTGGGTGCGAGTGCTAATTATACAAACATGCAGCCAAATATGACAACGCGTCTGTTAAGGAACCGTCGCTATGGAAACCGAATGATGCGTGTTCGGGGCACTTTAAGTTTTAAAATCACTGTTTAGAAAGAAACTGCTACAAAAAGCGCAATACATAAGACGGAGAGGTCTAATCAACCAAGACCGTGATTCTTTTTTCGAATTCGTTGGAAATGGTAATTACAACTAATATGGGTTATTATTTGAATAAAACGCGGTTAATTGCACTCGCACTGCGTCTCAATTTGGTCAATAAATTTCTGACGTAAATTCCTCAACAGCAATTTCTTTTTTTTTATTTAAACGGTATCGAAGATTGAAAACTGTGAATTCTTCAGTTTGAAATATTTAACGTGTTAAGAGTGGAAACCGAACTGTCTGTTATAGACTTTATCCCAATTCTCAAACATCCATCTTTTGAAAAAAAAGTTTCATCCGAAAGGGCTGTATGTATTTGTAAAGATGTGCATTGAACCCTTGGAAAGAATTTTAATTCGTATGACTAAATAGGTATTCAGAGTTTATAACGTAGATCTATAAAACATTGCAGACAAAAGCAATCAAGGGAGGGTCTGACGTCCATGACGTGACTACTTTACCCCGAGACGCCGTACCCATCTCAATTAAAATTGACATGGAATTGAGTGTATTAATGCTATTCCGCTGAAAATTTGCGCATTTGTAGTTAGAATGCATACAATTCAATTCATACAATTTTCTAATTCGTCGGACATACGAAAGAAATGTCTCAAAACTGTTTATATGTATAATAAATGTTAATTAAATTACAGGAGGCACGATTGACGTGACTGTTCATGAATTGTTGTCCAACATTCGACTGAAGGAGTTATACAAAGCCACTGGAGGACCATGGGGAGGGATAGAGGTTGATAGGGCGTTCGAACAGATGCTTGCCACAATTATGGGTGGGCATATGTATGAGACATTCAAGGAACAGTGTGCGTATGATCATTTAGATATGATGAGAAGTTTTGAACAAGGGAAGAGGAGCGTTACACAGAAAAGGGGTGCTGGGATCGTTGTTCGGTTACCGTCCTGTTTTGTTCAGTTGCTTGAACAAGAAAATGGTGAAAGTACCGTGAACAGAATTGCTAGCGCTGGATATAGCAATAGTATTCGGATACGATGGGATAGAATGATCTTGTCAAATGAACTTTCTGTATCCTTTTTCAAAGACGTTTTACGAAATATCACCGAACATATTATTTCCTTACTGGACAAGCCGGGGCTCGATGGTATAGATTCGTTACTTCTTGTCGGTGGGTTTGCTGATTGCTCCATGCTTCAAGATGCGGTTCGATCCGCTTTGGCTTCTAAAATCGAAAACGGTTTTAAAGTTTTTAGTCCACCAGATGCTGAACTAGTAATTGTTAAAGGCGCCGTGCTGTTTGGATTTAAACCACAAAGCGTGGAGGAGCGCATCGCTAAATTTACGTATGGAATCAAAACTGTCAGAAATTTTGTTCCAGAAGTTCATGATAAGATTAAATGTAATAAATTCATGCAAAAAGACACTCCTAAATGTGATAATCTTTTCGCGAAGCTTGTAGAGATCGACGCACCAATTCGTTATGGTGAAGTACAGGGTACATATGAATGTCTCCCTCTAACTGAAGAATCTCGAAACGTGACGGTTTTTATATACGCTTGCTCGGATCGGTATCCGGAATATGTCATCGACAGCGGTTGTGAGCGACGGGGTAAAATAGATCTCGAACTGTTAGACACGAGCAAACCATTACACGAACGTACTATAACTGTAAGTTTTATGTTTAGTGACTCGGAAATTACTGTGAGTGCTAGAGAAAACTTATCGGGGAATAAGGTGGAAGCTAAAATAAAGTTTGATTGAAAGAGCTTGTGAAAATGGACCAATTGAAGCACCATTCATCAATGTATGAAATCTACCAGAGATTGAAAAATCTAAAGGTAGCAACCTATCACAACATCTCACTTTACTCAGTCATCTTGGCAGGCACTTAAAGGAGTAAATACTCAAATTTAGAATTTAGATTAATGTACTGACAAAAAAAGAAAATATTAATAAGTTATTATTTATAACAAAAAAACTTTTTAAGATACTCCTATGTTCATTCATTTATATTAGTATTACAGAAGAATTATGGCTTTAGTATAAAATCTAATTTGAGAAAAATTCTTAGCTGAGAATGAGAAAAGTGTTGTTATCTCGGGAGCTGGACACGAGGAGCTCAAGTTGACTATTTTTGACTGTGGTTGTATGTACATCGTTGGTCGCACGTCATTCGTCATATGCCTGGTACAGTTAAGAACATCTTGAAATTGACAATCTGAATGATATTTGAATGATTTCGAAATAAAATTGCATGAGTGCTTTAGGAGACTTTTGAATGAAATTAAAGGAAAGATATCCAATATCACTAAGTTTCTTCGAATTTTGCGAATTAGCGATTTTAATAACCTTACTTCAATTAAATATCTATACAGGTTCTACGAATAGCTTTAGATATCTTCACAAACTCACTATACGATGAACAAAAAAAAGCCAGTAAAATCGTGGATTTTTTTTTCTAACGCATCGCATTTGAATGTAGATGTTGACCTTATCATTTTGGTGATTTTGATGGGTTTTTGAATGGTTTGAGTGAGTGCTTGGAATGAATGGAGCGTTCAGTGAGCGGTTTAGGATGGTTTTGATAGGAATGAGAGTGAATTTCGCGATGTTCTTAACTGTATTCTAGCGTCATAACTTGTTTAATCATTTTTTATCCTTTAAAATTCTTGGTAAAATCTCAGTATAGAAATTTGGTCACCAAGGATAAAAAGTCACCCGGTAAAATGTTACAAAAATCTGAAATGAAAACAAAATATAAAGCCCTTTTTCAAACATTCCACATTGTCAATTTTCGTTAGTTGTTTTAACTACATTGATTAACATGAAATATAAATACAATGTTCTACATTGATTTCCAATGTAAATTCCCAGTGCGTTTTCCATTGCTATGCTACTATGTTTTTTTTATGCCAAACCATTTATAAGAAAAGAATGTTACCCTGAAAGTATATCCTTTACAAGAAAAAGACACTCTGGGCAAAAAATGATAAAAAAAAAAAACCAAGATCAATTAAGATATCATCCATCATTGACAATTTTCGGAACTCCTGAAAGTTTAAAATGTTAACCGAGGTTTTCTGGTGAAATCATTAAGAAACCTCGGCTAACACTGATCAAGTTTATGTCATCCGTATCTTTGCGGACCCGTGAGACGAAAAGGGACCTTCTGGGTAGAGCGTAAATATATTTAATACGTGTTAACCGCATTATGCCATTGTTCTTAAAATATCCATGTTTTATCATAATGAATATCATGTGGTATGTTATCACACGGATTTGTATAGTTATCACTAGAACAGAAACATAATGAATTTGGCTGATAATCTTAATCTAGAATGTTTATTCCTCCTTTAATGTATAAGAATTTTAGCAATGCGACGTCTGGTGGTCGTCTGCTGCCCAAAATCTCTATTTTAACTACCGGTTTATATTCTTCACAGTAAACAACAGTTAACAAATTGTCCCTTTTCGTTTGACGGATCACATTTGTGTGTGTAAATTTGTTTATATTATTGCCTTACATTCCATTACAATTTTTAGCTCTACAGGCCAAAGCCAGAAGCCTTTGCCATGGCGGTGTGTCCGTCGTGCGTCTGTCCGTCCGCCCGTGCGTAAACCTTTCCTTTAACATCTTTTTCTCCTCCTTAACCAATTGGTGGATCTTGATGAAACTTGGCAGAAATGTTCCTTGCGTGAACCCCCTCTAAAGTTGTTCAAAAAATTTGGATTTGATTTGGATTATTTTCACCATTAAATCTTTCAAAATCTTTCTTTCCCAAACCATTGGTCCGATTCAATGAAATTTGGTATGAATGATTTTGGGTGACCTTCTTCTAAAGTTGATCAAGAAATTTAGATTGACCCCCAAATATTGACTTCAAAATGTGGGTGTGGCAGGAAGGGTCTTATTTTTCATTTTTAAATCCTTAAACATCTCCTCCTCCTAAACCATTCGGCTAATTTTAATGAAACCTGGCATTTATGTTCCTTGGAAGTCTCTTTACCTCATTTGTTAAAGAAATTTTGAATGCCCCCGAGATATGGACGTGGCAGGGCGGGGCTTATTTTTCCCTGTATTTTTTTTTTTTTTTTTTAAATCTACTTCCAAACCATAGGGCCGATTTTAATGAAACTTGGCATCGATGTTCCGTTGATGTCACTATATATAATTGATAAAGAAATTTTGATTTATCCCCCAAATATTGGCGTGGCAGGTTGGGGCTTATTTTCACTCTCAGATCTCAAAAAATCTTCTCCTCACCACTAATTTAGCCAACTTCAATGAAACTTGGAAAGAATATTCTTTTAGTGCACCTTTTCTTAAATCGGTCACGAAATTTTTATTGGCCCATAAATGTTGCAGGGTGAGGCCAATTTTCACTTTGTAATCTCCAGAAAACTTTTCCTTCCAAGTAATTGGACCTATTTCATTGAACCTTGGCATGGATATTCCTTTGGTGACTCGTAACTTAAATAATTCCCCAAAATGATATTCATTTTGCTACCACCTTTATGTTAGCGATTAGATGGATAAAAGTAATGCAGGTAAATTCTGATTGAGTATTTTGGTGCAATGTGGGCAAGACTCAGTAATCATTACAAAATAGTTCTAAAGAGACTCCAAAGTGTTGTTTTCAGGCAGACGGTAAGCTGTGTATGATAAAAGTCTGAAATTGTTAGCCAGTGGAGCGATACAGGCCCTCTTGGGTCTCTTGTTATGTCAATAAATTGATTGTAAAATTGATGCATTTTTCTTTTTTCTTAGTATTTATAGGTCATATTTATTGTCATGGCACTGTGTCCGATTGATTTTGTACAGGCTTCCAAATGGACCTGATATTGAGATGAGTCAGATATTGAAGAATTGAGGAGGTAATCGCTATTTAAAGACATCTCACGTCGCGAAGGCTAGTGCATCTTCCCAAAGCCTCCGATCGTTTCTCCGACCAATACGGCCACAATATTTGACCCGAACCACCATTTGCCCACGTCAACCCTCGGCATCGGGCAACCGTTCGGAACGTCATCCCCTCCACCTCGGGACAATACTTTATCATGCTATGAAGCCTGTATTGACCTGATATCGCCTGTCTGATAAGTGATAACATAACTTGAGATCAGACAGTCTATTTTTAGAAACAATTTGCATAAACTTTCACATAAATGTCTTCAATTTTTGAGGGTTTATTATGATTAAGCACTGAAAAATAAATGCATGATAAATAGAATAACATGTAAGTGTCTTGAAATATCAATGTTATCTAGTCTCGGCTGCGAGAAATTATCATGACTCGGCAAAGCCTCGTCCTGATAAATTCTCCCAACCTCGACCAGATAACACTGATATCTTAAGACACTAACCTGTTATTCTCTATTAACACTGTTAACCGAAACACCTTGAAATAACTGTATATTTTTCCTGATGTCCTATAAAAGTGTATTCAGACTATTTCGAACTATTACATTGTTCAGTATTGCACTATCAGTAACGTGATCTGTAAACAGTATTAACTGTTTCATCCATGCCCAGTAAGCACCGAACTGTTGCCCTCATGACGTCATTTAGTTGCACGCGTAATAAACGTGCGAAGTGACACGCTCTCGGGGATTTTATCCGAAACTCGACTTTTTTTTTCACTATGTCTCGTTTTGTAATACATTTTTCAATGAAAATCAAATTTACACAATATTGATCACTTAATAAAACAGTTATTACATGGGGATTCGTGTAATAATGAAAAACTGTTACCATTGGTGTCGGGGATGCATTCTGTACCGTTGCCCCCTGCAATCGGCTTAGTCCAGTCAATATAAGGTTCAACATCAAATTAATTGCAACAGAATTTATTTTATCATAAAAATGTTGTTTAAAGGTCACTCAATAATATGTTAAAATCTACAAAAATCTATGAAGCGGTTTTATAGAAAAACATCATTGAAAATTTGGGAAAAGGACATGCGTTTAGAATACTCTTGAAACTTTGATTATTTTGATCAAGCTTTTCATGACATGGATGATCTTTGCACAAATTTACTATTTCATGCATGTTTTGACAAAATAATTGAAAATAAATAAAAGCAAATAATTTTTTTGTGTTCTTTTTTGTATAAGATTATAAATTTTTAGTCATATTGATATTTTTGTGTATATTTTTATGATTTATTTTCAAGTACTTTGATCCAAAGCCTCCATATGACTCTGACTGTTTACTTCTACAACAAGAAGTACTTGGAGTTTAACTGGGGCAATATCTCTAAAAGTATTTTAACTTATCTCATGAATTTTCATAAGAGGATAGATCTTATCAAGACGAAGTGCAGTACACAAGAACCATAACTCTGTCCTAATATGACTCTGACTGTTTACTTCTACAACAAGAAGTACTTGGAGTTTAACTGGGGCAATATCTCTTAAAGTATTTTAACTTATCTCATGAATTTTCATAAGAGGATAGATCTTATCAAGACGAAGTGCAGTACACAAGAACCATAACTCTGTCCTATCATTTTTTTGAGTTACTGCCCTATGTTGTTAAAATAAATGCACTTGGATTTTATCTGGAGTGTATCTCTCAAAGTAGTATAATTAGATCTATAGCTAAAATCATGAAACATCATAATGTATCGATCTAATGAAGGGGAATCTCAGTGCATAAGAACCATAACTATATTTTTCATACTTTTTGAGTTATTTCCCTTTGTTATTTTTTCACACTGAAGAATATATCACTAGGCATATCAATGTATCAAAAAATACTAATTTGATTTCAGTTGCAATTAGTTTAATGTTTGGTCATTTTTTTGGACTTATTGACTGGACTATTTAGACAACAGTTCAGAACGTCATCCCCTCCACCTCAAGACAATAGTTTCACTTTTAAACAGCCGCCGTCATAGCGCAGTTGGTAGCGCGTCGGACTGTCAATCTAGAGGTCCCGGGTTCGATCCCCGACGGCGGCACTCATTCTTTCCGACTATTTGTCTCTCACCACTTGGTTGATAATCGTAGACCTGTGTGAGATAGTAGCTGGAGGCTAGGAAATGATGCGGTGGTTGTACTGGTGAGAGAATTACCAGGAAACCATTGTTAGGTGCTCCAGCCGTAGCGATATAACTGAAATAATGTTAAAAGCGACGTTAAACTCCATTCAATTAATCAATCACTTTTAAACAAAACAACATGAAATAACTGTATAATGATTAAGTAACATTTGTATAGGTGATTAGTTTATAGCATGTGTTAAAAAAAAACAAATATAACAATTAAAAATGAGCCAGTACGCGACATTTCCAACAATTTCAAATGTGCGCCAAGCAAAGAATTTGGTCGACCTGTGCTTCCGCACAGTCCGACCAGAGTCTTCACTTTGAACTCTATGGATAGATAAGGCCTAAATCTATCTTTAGACAGACAGAAAATCTTTTGTCTGCACTGTGCTGCTGTACAGCCCGCTCAATAATTAAAATCAAGACATTTCAAATTGTTGGAAATGTCACGCACAGGCTCAAATTGTATTGGAGTGTTAATCCATCAGTCGACTTCTTATCCAATAAAACATCTTTAGTCGGCAACGTCCTTTACATTGTACGTAGTTCGTTCACACCGACACGTGCTACAACACTTTAATTCATCAAAACAAATGAACTTTGATATTCATCATTTATCATTCATTAAAAAAAGTATTATACGCCCTACTTTAGGATCAAAGTCATTGGCAGAAAGGAAATCAAAATCAAAGGACTGGTGTTCGTGATAATCAAATGATAAAAAGTTATGATCAGTATTGAGTTAAGGAAGGAACATTAAATGTTAGGGTTTTATTTAAAATAAATACACAGAGAAAGCCATCGAATGGGTTATCATAAGAATACCAAATAAATAAAAAGTCTTAAAAAACGTCGTTGAAATTAGTCGATAGAGTTTCGTGTCTTGTTTTGATAATTCTTTTTGTAGCAGAAGCACGAATGCACAATCCAACGCTATGGGAAATAGAGGCCTACATTTGCTGATTCTGTTGTTTATATTTATATTATATGTATAAATATATAGTCCTCTCACTGTTTTTTTTCTTTTTTTTTTCTTCTTTAAATATTGGCACTTATATAATTTCTTCCAGTAGATTTACATCGTCTTATGTGTCTTATGTCTTTATTATGTTGTTTACCTCAAAGAGTTTTTGAATATACATAAAAATTCTGGTGATTTTTTTTTAGTTTATTTTGTAAACATATTTTTTCATAATAAAATGAACGTTCATTTAATTCAACTCTATTTTTCGATTTTCTCTTTCTTTATTAAATGGTCATAGAAGCAGTTTAATCATTCGGAACATAGCTCGGACTTTTACGTAAACTGGAAAGTACCTCGGTCTGTTCCGTAGAATTACCGAAGGTTCCCTATTGGCTGTTCAATGTCGACTAGTGTCCTCAAATGCAGATCCATGACCGTCCGGGTTCGTTTTTTTCGCTTTAAGGTACATTTCTGTTTCTAATGATCTGAATTGTCAATCTACCTTAGAATATATTATTTTCTATATACAACCTCATATACTATTGAGGCATGAATTTGTCCGTGATCTCACTATTACAATTTTAACATTCCATATATCATTTTCATTGATAACGAAGGCAACTTTGTAAATAAATTCTTTTTTCATGTCATTTTTATTTTATTATTATTATTATTATTATTATTATTATTATTATTATTATTATTATTATTATTATTATTATTATTATTATTATTATTATTATTGGCAGATACCATAGATTCCCTAAAAAACGCATTTGAAGTATCGAAACTATGGGTTTGTAAGCCCGATTCAAAATTTCTAATTTGCCGATATTGCGATGCTTCGTTTTATTCAACGGACCATGTCGCCCATCTTGCTTCATCCTGCCCAGAATCTAAAGAACTAAGAGACAATTTTCTTTTTTCTATCCGTTACTTTCAAGGTGATGCTGTCTATCGTGAATTAATCAACATATGTGACAATGATAACGAACTCTTCCTTACCACAATTTTAGGCAAATTACCTATGTCAAATCTTACGGATGCTAAGCAATATGTACATGCCTGCCTGAGATATTTGAAATTAATACTTCATAATTTTGATAGATAAACAATGTGAACAATATGTAATCTGCACCTACTGAGTGAAAAAAAGAAAAATAATTATACTGATAAACTAAATATATATATATATATATATTTATATATATATATATATATATATATATATATATATATAAAAGGAAGAAAGTGAGGGAAAATGTCAGATTTTATGTGTCACACACACACGTAGCAATAATGCTTTAGCTTGTCTATGACGGTATGGGTTCGGCAGATTTGTTATTTCTTTTTTCTATTTCTTCGTTTAAATATATATGTGTATGTGTGTGCATATATGTTTTTTTGTCTTCTTACTTACTAAACCTTGTTCCATATTACTAACCCAAACAACATTTTGTACGTTTGTGTCTTTTTATGTAAAATTATTTATTTGTTTGTATCTCCAGCTTGTTGGGGGAATTAAAGAGAATAAATAAATAAATAAATAAATAAATTATTATTATTAGCATCATTATTATTATTATGAAAATAATAGACATTATTGCAAGAAGCCTACAGATATTGAAAAGATGGGATGTTACGCTAATCAACAACCTATATTTCTCAATGAAATTCTGATTTGTGAGTACTCATTTGAATCGTTTTGATGATACGATTCGAATGAGTACCCATAACTTAGAACTAGTACAAGTATTTTTTCCTATTATTTTATTTTGAAATCCAAAACACCCCTCTATATGTAGCTCTGCAATATACGCAGATGAATCCAGTCAATCAACCATTATTAACTATACATGAAAATATCACGCGCCAATCATGCTGCTGTCGTGGAAAGGTTTGTCATAGTATCCAAAATCGAGATTAATTTTGATTTTTGAATAAAAACTTCATTTGAAATCATATGTTACCATTAGATTTGGTCGTGAATCAGCACGAGAAAAGGGGCCAAATGGAAACCTCGTGAAATGATCATAACAAGGATAAAATGAACCAAGTCAACTTGACATTGCTTTTCAAAATTACTATTCTGCGTTATTATTGAACTGGCAGGGCGTGACTTAGCCGTGACGTAATTATGCGAGTTCAAAACTTTGGATTCTTTATTGTCAACGCATGCAAATAACTGTAATCAACCTGAAGGATTCAAGTGCTTAGAGAGAGTGAAAGCATTTCATCGTTTGGTTTACCAAAGCCTCGTAACTTCAGCTTTATTAAGCTGACGTTACGAGGATTGGGTTACCAATTTACGATTTAAGGATTCGAGTTATTTATGTCGACTCTGTAGAAATAAGTTGCTTAAAATTAAAGCTGATTTACCTTAACCTTGTTGCAATGACCCCTTACTTAGGCCCCGCCCTGCCAGGGCATTAATTGTGGATTATAATATTGGTTAACAAAAAACAACAACAACAAACAAAACAAGGTAAAAAAAAATAGCCACTGGTCAGCCAAATCTTCTCACAATTCTTAGTGGGTCCATTTCCGCATGAAGGGTCATAATGTAACCACAAAATGATCAGTTAAGCTTGTGCACCGTGCGAGTTTGATCATGACTATACAAGTAACTTGTTCAATGTGCGCTTGGCACAAAAATGAGAGAGAGGGGTAGAGAGAAATTACGAAGAAAATTTATTCAAAAGTTTTAAATTGCTTTTAAGAATGTAAAGAATTACAGTTGTTATGCATACATATAATATCAAACCATTGTCGGTCAGTGGAGTTACAGTCAACAACATCGTGAAATTGACATTCACCTCAATCAAAACCACTCAGTGCTCCATTCATTCATCCCAAACACTCACTCAAACCATTCAAAAACGCTCAAAGCCTTTGAAAAATATAGAATCAATAACGTCATTCAAAATAAATTTTGATGGAGAAAAATCTCGATTTCACTGACCCAATTCAAATTGTTTGCTTCCCATAGGTTCTTGAAGAAATAGGAAGCTATGTATAGAACTTGTATGCATATTTAATTAAAGAGAGGTTATCAGTATCGCTAATTTTGTTCATCCTGAACAAAATTTGCGATACAGGATTACCTCCCATTAATTTCACACAAAATTCGCTCCACACACTCATTCAATTTCATTCCTAAATCATTCAAAAATCATTTACCTTGTCAATTTCACGACGTTGTTAACTGTAAGCTGTTTGACGCTTTTTGCACCTTCTAATATGAAGGTTTACCCCATTTTCTGTTGTAAGCTATTCTATCAATAGGGCTTCGACGCTGTGCAGGAAAAGCTCTCATTGCAGTGTAGAGATTTCCAAGAAGTTCAATGTCTACATCCCAAGCACATAGGTATATGTTACGTACTTAGTGTATTTTATTAAAAAAAATGTAACGAGGTTCGGAGAATTAGGCAAGGTAAAGGTTCGAGCCTTTGTAATTATATTATACGTGCTTAGTGTTTTGAATGAAAAAAATATCTTACAAGGTTTGGGGAATTGCCATGATAATTGTCAAGGCTCTACCGAGACAATTATCAATTCCCACAACCAAGTTAGATATTTTTTCATACAAAACGCTAAGTATAATTTTTATTTATCTTAAAACCTCTATTTGCATTGTTTTCATCAATGTATCTAACAGAAATGCAATTTTCTTAAAATAACCGCATAATGTCATTGTTCTAAAAGTATCATGTGATATCATAAAAAATATCATATGGGATGTTACCGCATGGATATGTAGAATTATAAGATAAAAGATAGTTCATATTGAGCGATTCCACACACAGGCCAAAATGATACTGTAAACCGGGGTTTAATTGTTATGGACAGTCTTGTTGTCGCTTATATTCGCGATTGAGCTCGAGAAAAGGGCGTAATTAGATTCTATGTAAAGAAGAATCAAAGAACAAATCAACACCGTGTCAAAGGTAGTCGCGGCCATAACGATTTTTTTTGTACAGGGGCGCTCTTGACCCTTGTCATGCCGAATAAAAATCTTTGCAAAATAAATGTAAAATCAAAGTGCTTAAAGAACTGGAAGTTACCAAATGTGAGTGAGTATTGATTTCGGAAATGCATTGTTTTTCACCTTTCTGGTTTAAAAATGAAAAAAATGAAATGAAATTCAGGTGGTATGAACTAAGATCAGACTGCACATATGTGCAGACTGATCTTTGTCTATACCTTCTGTCAAAGTAGGAATATTCCGGGTTCAGCATGACAAGGGTTAAATCTAACCGTGATGAACTAACAAATGCGTATGCATACCAGAAAGCACAAGAATAATTTTTACCCGATTTGAAATTGTTTGAAAAACGTTTTCTGATGAGTCCTTTTTGTCTGACGTGTATCATAATTATACATACATATGTCAGACACCAACCATTTCATCTCAGATGCTCTGGGTCAATTTGCCCTACTCGCCAAATGTCACAAATTAACAAAACCGACAACCCTGTTCTTTTCCGCCGCATCAAAAACACTTTTCTTATCACACACACAAAAAAAACCCACATAAAATATTCTACATGCGATTCATAATTCAATTGAAGGCCTGTCCATCTAACGCAATGAATCGCTGAAAAAATGATTAAGCTCGTCAATGAAAAAAAATTGATGCACAGTGCTTTTCTAATTATGCGTACAAAGTACTCTCTCAAGAAATCTGTCTTATTGTGGTTTATTTCATTGTTTTGGTTCATTATTACACCGTACAACCGGTTGCGGCGATGACGGGTGAGAGTCAACGATGACAGCATCGGAACATTATGCCAAGGAGACGGTAGGTCAAATAAATTTATTCGTGTAAATAAACGATTGAAGCTTTGGTACTCTAAAGCAAAAATAAATTATCGTGTAGGTGTTCAGCGCTTCTATAGAATAAATCTTTACTCATATCCCTCCCAAATAAGGCCACAATCATTGATTATTTCGGAGGTTTCCCATGAAAAGTTATGAAATTAGACTTTATGCTCTCATATTTAGCCTATCTCTCAATAAATGCTATTTCAACTTGTACACACCTGAAGTCTAATCATCCGCCGATATTTCTTCCAAATTTGAAGCCATAATTCAAAAAAATAAACACACAGCGGGTCCCCGGGACATGTAGTAAGAAAAATGTTGCCTCTGTAGACAGCGTGAATTTCACGGGGTTCACATAGATGACAGAACTGAATAATTTGTGATTGCCGATGTCGACAGACCCATATTCAGATTATGCATAAAAATGATCATTTTTGGTGTTGTATTTTTCAATAACACATCAAAACAATTTAGATCGATATACATGCTGACATTCGTGTCCACTATTTTTCAAATGACGTGTCATATCGAAAAATAATTCAAGGGATATTATGTAGGATTTCAAATACTCACAAACCAAGAAAAAAACAATTGTGATCAGACTGAATATCTCGTATACGTTTTTTACTTGTAATTCAATTGACTTAGTATACATTTGACGAGTCAAAAAAGCATGTATATTGGAAAACATAGTTGGCCTGTCTTTCATTATCTTTCGTTAACTTTCGATAATATCCACGAGTTCACAAGAATGATTTTTATTTTAGATAAAATAAAATCTTGCTAACATAGCCAGAGATCGAAAAAGGAGGATTATGAAAAATGAAAAATCTATCCGTAACTTTTCTTAAACATATTTTCATATTATGTAAAGGCCACTGAGCAATAGGAAATTACTTCATGCAGATATATAAGAAAAGGTGAGAGGGAGATTCGATCTTCGGACCTCTGCACTGCGAATCTCTGCCCTTATGGATATAGCTCATTCTATTTTGTCATCACGATTGGTTATATAATGTGACTTGAATGTAATGTTTGCCTATTTTTTTATCCATATAAGGAAGTGGGTTTCGAATACTGAAAAAGGTAAACAGGAATATCAAATGAGCCACAGGCCAACAATGTTATATATAAACAAATTTGTTTACAAATATAAACAAAAACGGCGATTAAGGTCCTAAATCTATTTCCTTATAATAACGCTTTTTGACGCTAAACAATAAAAATGCATAAAACGAAGAAGAAGAAGAAGATAAAGAAGAAGAAGAAGAAGTAGTTGATTAGATTTCCATTATTAAATCAATGTATAAAGTCAGTTTCAAATGCATAGGGTGTTTTTTTATTTGAACTTAAAACAAAATGTTGGATTATTTTTGAGAACATGAAAAGGATAGGTTTACAAAATTGAATTATACACTTCATGCGTGAATCACTGACATGCATATCAAATGCTAGAGAAACATGTGTAATTTTTATTGAAGCAACAATCTTAAAAAGGCGCACATGTTCCTCGAAAAAAACTAACCGCTTCTGAAGTTTAGACATTCTTTTTATTAAAATTAACCAAAGTTTTATCGGGATGTAAAATGCCACATGGAAAAGAAATTTCACATTTTACCGAGGCGTTTTTTTCTTGGCGTCAGTATGAAATAAAGTGTAAAGGATCACATCACAAAACACATGTTTTGTTACAAGGGTCGACGTAAAACTCCTTTCAAATTGTCCTAAATTTGTCAACTTTGAAAGTTATCGGTCTCTCACCAATGGGTTGGTAATCGTTAACCTATGTGAGATAGCAGCTGGAGGCTAGGAAAGGATGTGATGGTTGTACTGGTGAGAGAAATACCAGGAATCCATAATAAGGTGCTCCATCCGCCGCGATATAACTACAAAAATGTTTAAATCGGCGTTAAACTCCATTCAATCAATCAATTAATATTCCTGCTTGCCTTTTTAAGTATTCGAAACCCACTTCCTTATATGGATAAACAATAAGCAAACATTACATTCAAGTAACAATATATACCAAATCGTGATGACAGAATAGAATGAGATATATGCATAATGTCAGAGACTCGCAGTGCAAGGTCCGAAGATCGAATCTCCCTCTCACCTTTTTAGCTCACCTGAGCACGAAGTGCTCAAGGTGAGCTATTGTGATTGGCTGCTGTCCGGCGTCCGTCGTCCATCGTCTGTCGTCCGTCGTCCGTCGTCAAACTTTACCTTGTGTGCACTCTAGAGGCCACATACTTGGCCCAAATGTCTTGAAACTTGGTCAGAATGTTTGTCTCCATCAAATGTCGGTCAAGTTCGAAATTGGGTCAAAAATTGGGTCAAGGGGTCAAATTTTAGAAAAACCTTGTGTGCACACTAGGGGCCACATTTTTGGCCCAAATGTCTTTAAACTAGAACAGAATGTTTGTCACCATTAAATCTCGGTCAGCTTCGAAATTGGGTCAAGTTGGGTCAAAAATGGGGTTAAGGGGTCAAATTTTAGAAAAACCTTGTGTGCACTCTTGAGACCACATTTTTGGCCCAAATGTCTTGAAACTTGGTCAGAATGTTTGTCACCATTAAATCTCGGTCAAGTTCGAAATTGGGTCAAGTTGGGTCAAAAATGGGGTCAAGGGGTCAAATTTTAGAAAAACCTTGTGTGCACTCTAGAGGCCACATTTTTGGCCCAAATGTCTTGAAACTTGGTCAGAATGTTTGTCACCATTAAATCTCGGTCAAGTTTAAAATTGGGTCAAGCGGGTTAAAAAATGGGGTCAAGGGGTCAAATTTTAAATTTTTTTAGAAATTAGCCACGCCCATTAAATCCATGTTTTTCATTGGATCAAAATTTCTTGAACAACTTTGAAAGAGGGTCATCCAAGGATCATTCCTGTGAACTTTGGTTGAAATTCATCCAGTAGTTTCTGAGGAGAAGTTTTTTAAAGAAAAGTTTACGACCGGACGCACGCACGCACGCACGCACGGAGGGACGCACGACGGACACAACGCCACGTCAATAGCCCCAGTGGCTTTCAGCCAGTGGAGCTAAAAACGTATACGAGATATTCAGTCTGATCACAACTGTTTTTTCTTGGTTTGTGAGTATTTGAAATCCTACATTAAATCCCTTGAATTATTTTTCGATATGACACGTCATTTGCAAAATAGTGGACATGAATGTCAGCATGTATGTCGATCTAAATTGTTTTGATGTGTTATTGAAAAATACAACACCAAAAATGATCATTTTTATGCATAATCTGAATATGGGTCTGTCGACATCGGCAATCACAAATTATTCAGTTCTGTCATCTATGTGAACCCCGTGAAATTCACGCTGTCTATAGAGGCAACATTTTTCTTACTACATGTCGTCTTTGGGGACCCGCTGTGTGTTTATTTTTTTGAATTATGGCTTCAAATTTGGAAGAAATGGTTAGACTTCAGGTGTGTACAAGTTGAAATAGCATTTATTGAGAGATAGGCGAAATATGAGAGCATAAAGTCTAATTTCGTAACTTTTCATGGGAAACCTCCGAAATAATCAATGATTGTGGCCTTATTTGGGAGGGATATGAGAAAAGGTTTATTCTATAGAAGCGGTGAACACTTACACGATCATTTATCTGCTTTAGAGTACCAAAGCTTCAATCGTTTATTTACACGAATAAATTTATTTGACCTACCGTCTCATCGGCATAATGTTCCGATGCTGTCATCGTTGACTCTCACCCGTCATCGCCTCAACCGGTTGTACGGTGTGATTATACTAAATTTCAAAACCTAAGATATTATTCTTATTAATTCATAATGGTGGAAACACATTACAATAATCCGGGCCATTAATGTGTGAATTCGATTCTCGGATTTATACATTAGTATCATCATGTTTTAAGTTTCTTACTTCCATGATTTCAATAGATATTATCTGTATTTCTTAACTTAAATAAACTTTTTTGCGAATTCCTATAGTATAATTAGGTTTAAGATCCAAACCACGATGAAAAAATCTATTCATTTGATTTAGTTTTGAGCCTGATGATTTTTTTTTTTTCATTTCATAATCCGTTTTTGAGAAAAAAGAATAACCAGAGGTTTACTATTAGTATACAAGACGCCCATTAGGACCTTATGCGCTTTACGGGCTTCAAATATTTCAAAGTGAACTTAAATACTATACTCGAGGAGATGCATTTTTACTTGCCTTAATTGTACACCCGTAAACACCTGAGATTAAAAGAAATATTGACCAATGGACAGAAAAACGGACGGGTGGTCAATGACCGATGACTATTATAGCTCTCCCTAACTTTGGGTCCAGGTTAGATAAAAAAGGTTTTTAATTCTGCATTGAAAGAAGTTGTGAGGGTTTTTCAAAAGTTGGTCTACTGAACAATTAGCATAATATGCGATAATCAACACCACTGTGATATGAACAAAATACAATATATAACTTATTTTATAAAAGGCATTTAAACAGTTCACGAAGCAGCTTTCCTTAACAGGCATTTTTCTCTTTTCCTTACTAAACTTCCCTCAAAACAATCCAAAAGTAGTATGAAATATAATAATTCTGTGATAATAGACAATTCAAATCAGGTTAATGTCTTCTCTTTCAGATACGACATTCATTTTCCATTAAAAATGTAATTTCAAATCATATGTTACCAAAGGATGGTACATCGAAGATCCATCTGGTAAGAGCTGCGCTGTTCAACGATTCTGTCTACGTATGTACGTCTATGCCTAATTAACATTAATATAGGATGAAATTGTGGCCCATCACGCGAATAAAGACCAACTGGGAACTCCGTAAAATACATGTTTGAAAGGGAATTGAATTTAGTATAGGTCAACAAGTAGACGCACTGAAAAATAATTGCGTGGGAATGTAGCATGATTATTTCAGATTAAAAAAATATAAAGAAATCGGAAAAAAGTGACATGCGTAGTCAGCCTTGCGCAGTCTGACTAGCGTCGACATTTTTCGCACTTCAAAGACGGTCCCTATTTCGCATGATGGGTCAGAATATAGCCAAGTATTAAAAAAATTTGCTTCATAAAAACGAAATTTACCCAAAATAGGAGAAAAAGCATAACATAGCTATGTATTAGAGAAAATGCGGAAAATATCCTGTTCAAATACAATAGAAACTTTTCTATTGACCTCCTGTATTAAATATTCCGCAAGTATTCTTTTGGTTTGGAATCTAAGAAAATGAGCAGAAATTTACCTTCATCAAGCAATGAACTGTCTCGAGAAAACTTGTTCTGACTGTCACTTGGATCCTAGAACTGTACAACCCGTTCCAATATGATAAACACTACCCTAAATTATCACATATCGATGGCTCAGTGCGAAAGAGTTGTAACTGCCTATGAACATATAGGCAATTACAACTATTTCGCGCTGGGCCATCAAAATAACCTTGTTCCCCCCCCCCCCAAAAAAAAAAAAAAAAAATATATATATATATATATATATATATATATATATATATACATATATATACATATAATAAAAAGGATACCAGCTAGCAATTATACTCTTTCTCAAACTATTAAAGCGTTTGCTAATTTCCTCTTATAATTTCACTTGTAAATGCATTGCTAATATTAAATTTTGATATTCTTTAAAGCATTTTTAACTCTCCCCGATTAAAAAAAAAACACCCCACTTCATCTCTTACCAAAACAACGATAAGATCCGTTTGTCCCTCGGAAGGGCAATTCTAGTGAGGTTCAGGGCCCGAGATTATAAATCTTTTCTCAGAATCAGGCTCAATTTACTCAAATTTGAACTTGAAATAAATGTATGAAAATGAAAGATGATATTAATAAGTTGTAATTTATAACAACTTATTAATATCATCTTTTAGGTTAATACATTAAATGAGTAATAAAACAGAATTACAGCTTTAATCTCAAATTGAATTTTGAGAAATTTGAGCATGAGCCTGAGATAAGTTTTATCATCTCGGGCCCAGATATTCATGTATTAAGTTGTCAGTGAGTAATGAGTTTCCCTTTAAATTACAGAAAAGCAAGAGGACCATGGTGGTCCTATATCGATCGCTTGGGAACGAGAATTCCAAAATGTTTAATTACTATATAATATACATGTACATGGGACTCAGCATTAAATGGCTGTAATTTCCGAAAAAATAAAAAACGAATCATCTTTATACATAAAGATCAATGTGAACCAATAAGTAACAAATTTTGAAAATAGTATGTCCAAAGGTTTAGAATAAAACATTATTACTTTTATTCTATCTTTCTTTTGTTTAAACTCGTGTCGCAGCAAAGTGTGTGTTTTTTAAATATAATTTTATATTTTTAATCAATCCTAAAGAAGACACTGGAAGTACGAGTCGTGTGTAGTGTGCGTCATCAACTTTCTTGAAACGCCAAGTGATCTCCTGAACCGCTGGAATTTTTTTTCAATGAAATCAGGGCAGAACATTGTTCTCAAAATTTCGATCATGAATATATGCGCGGCAGAGCAGGTGACTTTTCACTATGAATAATTCGCAAAATTTCGATTTGACTAAATATACATCGTGGCTAGGCAGGGCAATTTGGTCGACATCTACACCTCAACCACTTGGCCAATTGGTAGAAGGTTCCCATGGTCACCTTTGTGAAAGAATGTTCGCGAAATTCTGATTTGCCCATAAATATGGGCGAGGAAGACCAGACCTTTTGTCACTATGAAATATTTGAACGACATCTTACTAATCACACGACTAATTTCAATGCAACTTTACCAGAATGTTTCTTAGATAACCCTTTTCAAAAATATATCCCGAAATTCTGATTGGCCAATAAATATGGGCGTGGCAAATTGGAGCCTTTTTCACAATGAAATTTTTAAATGACTTCTCCTCCTAAACCACTGAAATAATTTCAATGAAACTTTTTCGGAATTTCCCTTGGTTGGCCATTTTCAAAAACTTTCGCGAAACTTTGATTGACCAATAAATATGGATGTGGCAGGGCAGAGTATTTTTCACTATAAAACTTTGATCAGCATCTCCTCCTCAACTATAAACCTATTACAATGTTATCTTGCCAGAATGATCCTTTGAGTGACCCTTTTCGAACTTTGTTTTCGAAATTCTGATTTACCCTTAAATATGGTTGTGGCGGTGTGTTGGACCTTTCTGCTATGGAATCTTTGAGTGACTTCTTCTTAACTTATGGACCAATTTCAATGAAGCTTTGACAGGATGTTCCCTTGATGACCCTTTTTATTGTTAATCACCGGGATTAGATTGTGCCATAAATATAGGCGCGCCAGGACGGGGCAAATTATCACTTTTAATTCTTTGAATATTATCTCCTCCTAAACGACACTTCACCACAATATTACTTGGGCGACATCCACTGAACCTATAAAATTCAGGTGAACGGTTTATGTCCACATTGGTTCTCTCGTTTCATTTCTTTTATTTTGAAGTAAATGTGCTTAATTGGTGTAACATCTGATCGACATACATCAAAAAATCGAAGCCTCAATTAATATATAAAGACGAGCGACATCACTTCTAAATACTGGAAATTTTTGTCGGAACATTTTATGAAAGGTGAATCTCAATTTCCTTTTCTATATTTTTATTAAATTTTTATTTAACTAAAAAATATATAACATTTCCCCAATCTTAGATAAGAAAAACAATATCTTGCAATATCAAAAATTGAAATTAAAACATTAAAATACGTAAATATCTTTACAGAACTTTTTGAAAAAAAATGTACAAAGAACAATTTTTGAATGAGAGAAAGTGTATACTTCAAAGAGGATTCTTTCTTTTTATCAATACCTCATTTAGATAGATTTTGAATTTCATCTATATCTTAAGTTCTCAAATTGCCAACACGTGATATAGGTATTGAATTATTATTTCTACGACTGAAATGTTATATGTCCGGTTTAATGGAAAGGGGAATTCCTTTAATTTTCTTTTTTTTATTTATTGCGACGTTTGATACTGAAATACGTATAGATCTAATTAAATCATGGTGTAACACACAAAATACAAGGGGTCGACAAATACTATTTTTTGAGGTCAATGTTCTAACTTCAATTTGTTCCTTACAATCGTAAGGAACAAAGTGGTATTAGAACCCTAGCTATAAAATTTGACATTTGATTGAACACTATGAGTAAATATTCCACGAAAAACAACAATGCAAAGTTTCGTAAAAAAAACTGACAAACGGTGTTGCAGGAGAAGGTTACTGAAGATTTTACAGTTATAGTAACTCCCCATCCTGTCTAGCTCATATGTGGGGGTCAAACAAAATTTCTTGGTCAACTTGAGAAGAGGTCCAGGAACCTTCATGCCAAGTTTCATTGAAATCGGACTGATGCTTTTGGAAGAGAAGAGTTTTTAAGATTTATAGTGAAAGTAAGCCCCTTCCTGCCCACTCCATATTTTAGGTCAACAAAGATTCTTGAACAACTTAAGAAAAGGGTCAATCAATGAACATTCATGCCAAGTTTCATTAAAATCGGACCAATGGGATGGAAGAAGAAGATTATTCGAAGGTTTTATAGTGAAAATAAACCCTGCCACGCCACCATTGGGGAAGTCAATCAAAATTTCGTGCACAAGTCAAGAAGACGGTCACCCAGGGAACATTTCTGCCAAGTTTAAATAAAACCCGACCATTGGTATAGGAGGAGAAGATGTTTAAAGAAATAGTTAACATACAAACTGACGTACGACGGACACCCCTTCTGGGAGCGATTTTAGGCGGGGCTTAAGGTCAATAAGGTTAAAACCCTCTTGCAACACTAAATAATGCGCAGTGACGAGTTCTCCAGATCAGCACATTTCTGATTCTTAGTCTACAGCGTTGCTCACGTCATCTACGGTGCAAAAGAGTATGCATTTTTGTTTACGTGCAATCGAGTTCGGCAATCGTGTGCTTGATTAATGTCCCGTTTATAATTATCAACTTAAGTCGCGTAAATGTGATCGCTGATGATTTATTGACACAATCCTGATACTATTTGAACGACCCTCGAACATATGGTGTAGGGCCTATACGGCGTCGCTCGATACACATGTACGTCAAATTATGGGATGCGCTAAAATGAAAATCTTTTAGGTTTTTTGGGAGCATTGGAAACCTTAATTCGACCAAGAAAAAAGCAAATCAATGTTATCTTCTTTTAATAAATATATAATACATACTTAGTGTATTATATGAAAAAAAAATCTAACGAGGTTGGGAGAATTGAAAATTGTCGAGGCTATGCCGAGACAATTATCAATTCTCTCAACCGAGTTAGATATTTTTTCATACAATGCACTAAGTACGTATTGTTTTTATCTTATAACCTCTATTTGTCTTCTTTTCGTCGATGTTTCTAACTGAAATGCAAGTTTCTAAAAATAACCGCATTATATCTTTGTTCAAAAAATAACTATGTGATATCATAAAAAAAATATCATACGGGATGTCATCATACGGATGATTGTATAGTTATAAGATAAAAGAACATCCATGTCGGTATATCTGCCATTTATAGATCGTTTGTTCTATATTCCAATTCCATTTCTAATTTTGTAATGATATCACACTTCAAAGAAATGAAAATTAATGTTTTCTGAGACTAACATTAAGCTTATATAATATTTTGTCAAACCGTTTGAAAATCGTTTAGTATTGGTGCACATGGACAATATCCTCTTTTCAACTTTTACAACTAAAACTTTTGAGTTGATTATTTGAATAAAAATGGGAATTGTTATACCATAAAAACTGAAATAACGAGTGTTTACTTCTTTCAAATCTTACTTTTCTAAAAAAAAAATGTTAATTATAATTATCGTTTTATATTTCATATTATATTATTTCGTTTATTACGCGCGGAAAGTAATTTTTCATTCAATTTTTTTTTTTGAGAGGACACTTTCTTTTACAAACACATAACTTATTACAATTATGATAAATTGTAATTTACACACGAAATCAATAAAAGTTGCATAGATGTTTTACAGTCTGAAGGATAATGAAAGATTGTTATTGATATTACGGCATGATTACGGCCTTATAATATAATATCCATGAATTTTCTTTTCAATGACATTTCCTTTGGTAAAGGATATAAATAATAGCCCCTCTCCTTCTGTCTCTCTTTCTCTTTCTCTGTCTCCCTCCCTCCCTCCCTCTCTCTCTCTCTCTCTCTCTCTCTCTCTCTCTCTCTCTCTCTCTCTCTCTCTCTCTCTCTCTCTCTCTCTCTCTCTCTCTCTCTCTGTCTTTCTCTCTCTCTGTCTGTCTCTGTCTCTCTCTCTCTGTCTCTCTCTGTCTGTCTCTGTCTCTCTGTCTGTCTCTCTGCCCCCCCCCCAGGTAGGTGTATCCAAACAAGCAAAACAGTGCCTTGCATTTCAAATAAATACGGTCTATATGATCTTTTAAATAAGTTTCGAATATAGACTGATGTTACGTCATTTAATTACATCTAGTAATATATTGACACTCGGAGCATATAAAATGTATCATTTTAGAAAGTCGCAAGAAATGTTCACCATATAGATCTACTGTATTCATAAAATTGTCTCCATCAGTGAAAACATGAGCTGAACTAGTTAATATATATGAGTGTTTAAAGTCTTAAACTTCCTTAAATTTGGTTGATCTCATGTAACGTTTATGTAGATCTACGTTAATATCCTTTGATCGTCAATGTATGGTACTTATTGTCTTGTCATGTATGTCTCTACATGTTGGGTCGGTAAATAGGTAATACGTAGGCTACTTAGTGTTTTGTATGAGAAAAACTATCTAACGAGGTTAGGAGAATTGATCATTGTCGAGGCCCTAAAATTGCATGAATAGTTACAGCCTAAAAAACTTGGATTCTTTTATTACTGCGTTTTGTATGTAAATAGGAAATGTTGGGAATAAGAAAAAAGGGTAAAAAATTATAATCTGATCAAAAAAAATTTAAACGACCCCCTTAAACTCATTTGGTACAGCTTCCTTGCTCTGGGTATAATCATATGATGACAAATGTTCATAGTAACTGGCATGCTTAATTCGAATCTCTTGTGATATAAGAAGTATGAAGGAAAAGGGCATGCTTGAAACTAGGGCACCCGATATAACCGTTCGGAACATCACTCGGCCATTTCCGTAAACTCTCTTAGCTAGATACCAGTGTGTAACAAAAGGATGAAGTCCGAATACCGATGGTCCGAATGAAAGTAATGAAGGCTCCTAATTTCAAGTTTACAAAATGTTTTCCGCTGGAATTCACGATTTGCAAGGAAAATTATTCTTAATTGTAACACAGACAAAGGGTTTTCCGCTATAAAAGTGCAAGGAACATCCACCACAATTAAATTGCGTGTATCAGGCGAAGGAAATGGCGGATGATAGTATAGAAACTACGGATAAGAAGGGTAACTCTCTCCATTGTCAAGTATTTTATAACTTATTTAAAAACTCGGATATACAAAACAAATGATATAAGTTCTATAGAGCTTTTAAGGCAAACAAAGCATGTATCTGAATTGAAAAAGACTAAAAGGAATTAGGGTGTACCACTTTCCAATTTCAAGGGAAATAACTACTGAGAATATTTTACAAACTTCCAGCAGTGGCTATCCCCCCTGAGAGAAATTAGCCTTAAGATTTCCCCATTATAACATTTGGAAAGATGAATGTACAGGTTGCTGAGATGGTTTCCACTACAGGAATTCCATTACACAGACTTAAGTAAGAATGCAAATTCATTGAATCGCTACAGCTAATAAGGTTGAAAGAGACCATTGTATTGGCAAAATCTTTGATCATGAAAGTCATGTCAAGGCACAAGAAAATTTGTCTAGAGAGTTGATAGGAAGTATGGTTGATGACTGCAATGAAAAGACAGCTTTCACACAGTGATACTTTGGAATAGCCTACCAGATACAATTGTACAGCGACCTGACATTGCCTTGTTCAAGAAGAGTCTTGATTCTTTTCAGATAGTGAGCCGTCCTTGAATAACCAAAATTGTTTTATCAAATCTTTTAATCTAACACTCACAATACTTTAATATTTGGCACCCAAACCAATGACTAACAGTTTTTATTCCAGCACAGACTCATTACTGCCAGTAATACCTGAAAGGGGAGTTAGGCAGTATATATAGATAGATAGTTTTCACTGAAGGTTAATGCTTATGCAACCATGGGCATGCCAAGCAGGAGCCTGTATTCTTAGACCAATCCACACAGAGCCAATATTATTGAAACACCCTTTTAGTTTATTCAGGTCCTTACTGCTAGTGGAAAAAGTAGCAATAAAACTAGCAGTGAAACATACACAAAACAAGGCAACTGAGAAAGACCTGATTCAAATTGAGAAACTTCATAAATTCACAGATAGCCAATACATAGTAGGTCATTTGGTACTTGGATGGGTGCCCAATTCTCACAAATCAACAATACGCTCAAGTCAGGTAATCCTGTGCGTCGTCTAAAGCTGCGCAGCCATATAACGTCATATAAACTAAAAAAATGGCCGCTAAAAATAAGTGCAAAACAACATGTTTTTTTCATATTTAAAAGTTAGATCCTCCTGTTAGGGGTGTGGTATTCCCATGCCCAACTTGTTCAACATGGGCTTTTCCACTTGTGGCAAGTACAATTACTAGAGCAGATCTTAGAACAGTACTTTGAAGATCTAGCATAAAAGTCACCTTTCATTTGCATCAAAGCAAAGAAAACATTATCTTAAATGCAGAAAATACTGGGTTACAGCATTTTCTTAATTAAAAACCATGTTTTCTCAATAACTATCAATTTATTGTTTGCAGGCAATTTCATTTTGATCCTGGACAAGTAGGAAATCAACATGGACAAGTGGAGAAAAGTCACATTTCCACAGCCCTGCCTGTTATCTTAAACTAATTGTTCGTGTGTGTATTTTATAGTAAATAGATTTCCTTTTTTGTCTCAGTCTCGACTGAGAGGGCATAGCCGACGAAAACCACATTGATAAAACATGACGGTCACAAGCTGCTACTGGAAATTGAACTCAGGCAGGGTACGACACTAAGGGGGGTCCAGAAGTCCAAGACTCCTTGTTTACCAGTTGGGACTCCTTCCATTTGCAAGTAAGGAGTCTACTAGACTCCAAGGATTATATCAGAATATTTTGAAAAATACACACACACAAAAATCACAGAGCAGTGTCCTTTCTAACACTTGCCACAACTGTAGAATTTTTAACTACAAAAATTGTGGAAAAAAAACCAAACAAACTTTTGCTTGCATCCTGTTGTGTTTTGTGAAAAAAACCTTCTTTGGAAGAACATTGTGGAAAAGAAGAAATTGCTTATAATAAGCTATTTCTTCTTTTTCACAATGGTCTCCCATTATGAAAATTCGGACTCTTTAATCTGAGCTTGGGCTGCTTGATTTCATGTGTTAGGAGTCCAATTGACTCCTTAATCTCAGGAGTAAGTGTCAACCCCTGTCAGGACCTTTGGGTCAAGAGGCTGAAGCTCTACCTCTAGACCAGGGACACCACACTGTTCAGTCTAGAGACATTTGTGGATGAAACAAAAGGTTTCTCCACACAACTATGTAACTAATTGCGCACCACCAAATAACATGAGAAAGTATGTTTCTTTGATGCTTTTCGGTGATTTATCAAGAAATAATGGTAGAATATCACTTGATAATCTCACCCCAAAAGCAGTGAAATTATCAAAAACTTATACCCTGCTTTTGTGTATTTCATCCTATCTAATGTCATCTATGCAAGGCAAAATAATAACGTCAAAATGGATGTTGCATAGCAATCATGCGCAAAATGACAGGTTTTATGAAAATATGTCCTAGAAATTTTACATTTTGTCTCATTTTTGCATTTATATAATAAGAAATAGAATAATCGTTTGTTTCAGTGTAAGATCATTTAATATTTCATTTTGTGAACAACAAAAGCTATATTGTCACTTGCAGTCCTGCCACTTGCGAAAATATAGATTTTGTTGTTCACTCAATAAAATATAAATTGATCTTACACTGAAACGAATAATTATACTCTATGTGTTATTTATGTACTTTCCCTGTTTCCAGTACTCTCTTAACCGGCGTCAGAACATCTATGCTGCCACTAAATCCCATTTTCTCGTGACTTGTAGTTTAAATCTATATGTTTCAATGTATTCTACCATTTCTTTGACCTGGCAATATGCACATGTTTATCATTGCAGAAATCTACTTTTAAACCGCTTTTACGAGTTTATCCTCGCTTGCAGACGTGTCCGCTTGGTAATATTTCATCTCCTTTTTGCAATTGCAGTGTCTTTTCTAACCAGAACCTTGATTTTCCGTAACGCTAATTTAACTGCCAGGTTAAAGATACGTCATAGTAATTAAAAGCGTAAGCTACACACTGCACGTGCTTCTTACCCTAGCTAGGCTATATAAGCTGATCGAAATTGTGTAACTTTCTCAGTGAGAGAAGTTATATAGGTAGTGCCTACCTTTGAACTATTCACTGAGCAGCTTTTTCTCTTTTCTAAACTCTTTCTTTCGTCCCTGTCCTATCCTATTTCATTTTTGTTGAGGGTTATAAATATTTTGGGCTTTGAATACGTATTAAATATGAGTTATTGAAATACAGTTGTTTAAATTCCTTGTGTTTATCTAAAGAACAGAACTACTGTGACCACTCATTGTCCGTCCATGCATGTTTGTTTACAGTCCAAACTAGAACAGTCTAGATTAATAGATTTGTGTCTGTTCAAGCGTCCGTATATTTATATTTATATCAAAGAAGAATACTATTGTGATTATTTGGCTTATTGGCCTATACAATGCAGGCGTCATTGACCCACTGACCATAAAATTCTGGGGGTCAAAACTGGTTTTGAAGGGGTCAAGAAAAGAGAAAAACATGAAAATATATCACTCTTTATATTAATCTATATTGTTTCATTTATATAGATCTTTTTTTAATAGTATCAAGGAAACAATTGATATATATATTGATATATTGATCTTTTGTATTGCAAAGGTTGCACCACTGGAAATTAGTTGGGCAAAATGACCCCCTGCATAAAATTTTTGAGGGTCAAAATGAGATTTTTGGGGTCAAAATCCTGGTTTAAGGGTCAAACACGAGCCCTGATCAACAACATTTTTAGGGATATTCTGATGTCTCAAGTTTTTTAAAATTTGCAAATCATTTTCATGATAGAAATTGCTGGTAATTTTGATAGAATAGATATGTTGTCGCATAATTCTTACTTTATCTTATGATATTGGGACCCATTTGAATCAGCTCTCAGAAGATTCCAAGGACCCACTTTTTGACCAAAACCATGTGACATGGCAAAGGCCTTTCAGGCCTTTTTTAGTTCTTTAACAGAGGCCTATCAAAGGATACTTCCCAATTAAAAAAGGCTCTATTTTCCCCATTTGTGGCATAAAGAAAAAATCCCAAAATGGGAGATAATTTTTGCATAATATCAATTGTTTGTGTTCAAAATTCATTTTCTTTGATATTTAAATAAGTTTTATGACTGATAAGACCACTAAAATAGTTGTACATCATGAAATTTTGCAAATGATGCCTGAACTAATGTACTTTTAATACTTTATTTTATCAATCTTATTTAAAATTCCCAATTCTTCTGAAAACAGCGCTGAAATTTCCCAAAATTAACAGGCTTAAATAAAGGCCTCTTCCCAAATTCTAGAAAAAAATCCAAGTTTGAAATGTCTTGCACAAGCTCAAATAATAAACATGGATTCTTTTTCAGGTATCAGGATGATTACTATAAAACTTTGTCTAGTTTTCCTGTTACTCAACAGTTTTCCAGATCTCTCCAATGCAAGACATATTGCGCAAGGTAAGAATTTCTTAAACTTATTTGGCTGAATTCAAGTTTTGCTTTAAAAAATTGCCAATGCTTGCAAGATTTCAAAGAGTCCACTGATATTTTCCCTGATTAATTCTAGTTTGAAGCAGGCGGTGTAGGCTAAGGTGAGACTGTACAGCATTACAGGCTGATCCTAGTATGTGCTTTGCTTTCTTTGAACAACTTGAGAAGAGAAGAGAGTTGAGTCAATTGTTGTAATTTTTGGTGAAATAAGTTATCTGTTATTCCCTTCAATGAAAACTACTGCCATTTTTACACAGAGTTTAAGCCTTTTACATATTCAATGGGAAAATGATTCTGAATACATGATGATCAATGACTTACTTGGAATTGTTGGCTCACTTTGAAATGATATCAAACACAGTAACTCAGTATTAATTGTTTCATTCGCACACATGAGCATGTGCATAATATTGGCATTTTGATCAATCAGAAATGCATTTCTTTTGTCTCACTTTTTTTAGCTCACCTGAGCACGAAGTGCTCAAGGGAGCTATTGTGATCGATCGTTGTCGGGCGTCCGTCTGTCCGTCTGTCCGTCACGGTGTCAACTTTTTCTTTAAAAAACATCTCCTCCTAAACGTATGGGTCAAAATCAACCGAACTTGGCAGAAATATTCCTTGGGTGGTCCCTTATAAAAATTGCTCAAATGGAAAGGATCCATACCATATCACGGGAAAAGGGGCCTTGATGACACATTTCTTGTTTACACTCTAGAAGCCACAAATATGGTCCAATCTTCATGAAACTTGGTCAGAATGTATGAAAGGTCATGAGGATGAAGTCTATTGAAAATGGGAAGGATCTGTGCCATATCATAGAATAAGGGGCCTTAATGACAATTTTTCAACAATTTCTTTAAATGACATCTCCTCCTAAACTTATGGGTCAAAATCAACCAAACTTGGTAGAAATATTCCTTGGGTGGTCCCTTATGAAAATTGTTCAAATGGAAAGGATCTGTGCCATATCACGGGAAAAGGGGCCTTAATGACAAATTTCTTGTTTACACTCTAGAAGCCACAAATATGGTCCAATCTTCATGAAACTTGGTCAGAATGTATGAAAGGTCATGAGGATGAAGTCTATTGAAAATGGGAAGGATCGATGCCATATCACAGAAAAAGGGGCCTTAATGACAATTTTTCAACAATTTCTTTAAATGACATCTCCTCCTAAACTTATGGGTCGAAATCAACCAAACTTGGCAGAAATATTCCTTTGGTGGTCCCTTATGAAAATTGCTCAAATGGAAAGGATCCGTGCCATATCACAGGAAAAGGGGCCTTAATGACAAATTTCTTTTTTACTCTCTAGATGCCACAAATATGGTCCAGTTTTCATGAAACTTGGTCAGAATGTTTGTTAGGTCATGAGGATGAAGTCTATTGAAAATGGGAAGGATCGGTGCCATATCACAGGAAAAGGTGTCTTAATGACAATTTTTTTGTTAACTCTCTCAAAGCCAGAAATATGGTCCAATCATCATGAAACTTTGTCAGAATGTTTGTTAGGTCATGAGGATGAACTCATTTGAAAATGGGAAGTATCCGTGCCATATCACGGGAAAAGGGGCCTTAATGACAATTTTCTTGTAAGAGCTCCAAACGCCACAAATATAGTCCAATCTTCATGAAACTTGATCAAAATGTTTGCCAGGTCACAAGAATGAACTCTGTTGAAAATGGGAAGGTTCATGCCATATCATAGGAAATGGAGTCTTAATGATAATTTACTTGAAATATCAGGTGAGCGATTTAGGGCCCTCAGGGTCCTCTTGTTGTAGGTTTGTTAGTCTCTTTTTGCTGTAAAAAAACCTTCTCATTAACATGACCAGCATTTAGAAATACAGCATTGAAAATGGCAAAGTTTGTAATTTTGTAAATTTGTAATTTGTAAACTTGCCATTTTCATTGTTGTATTTCTACTGAATTCCTTTGTTTTTTAATGTGTTTTATTTCTGAGAATAGTTGTTCCAGATATAATCATGTGTGATTAAAATGGCATAGATAATAAATTTTGTTAGTCCTGTGAATGTATTTCATACATCAAACTTCTGCCCTATACAAGTTTGCAGTTTAAAATAGGAAAAAGTATTTAAACTTGTTTGACTTGTTCAACAATCGAGGTCATAGATCAATCATTTAATGTTGCATTTCAACTTGAGAATCAATCATTTAAACAACAGCTAAATCTGAACTCTTGATTTTGCAAAATAAAAGGAATATTGCATGAAACTACCTCTCAAAGACAAGATTCAATGGTAGCTTTCAAAATGAAATTTTATTGGTTTGTAGTGCTTTGAAAGTGAAAACACAAATAGATTTTTGGAACAGTGTGTAGATTTTATGGTAGAGGACCCGTAATAATTCAACAAAGTTTGGGGATTACTTTTACAGTGTCAACCGAGGTTTCCTAATGATTTTCATTAGGAAACCTCAGTCAACATTGTGAAAGATCATGTGGACCAAAATGTTGGGGAACTATTACGGGTCCTCTACCTTAATATGATAGAGAGGATAAGATATCGCCAATTTTGTTCAATTTGTCCATATGAATGAAAAAGGCAATATTTGATTACAACCCTTCAATTTTTATCATTTCTCACTCATCCCAGTCATTCAGTTTCATCCAAATTAATTAAAATAGCACCCAAGCTACTTATCTTCATTTACCAAATCTTGAGACCATGAATTGTTTCTATTTGACATGTATGACCTTTATCCCTAGCAAGGGAAGATGGTAATTTTTAAAAGAACACTTAAATACCCAACCTTCCTTTTATTGCTAATATTTTTCTTATTCTAGAGATCATTCGTGTTACTCAACATTCCCCAAAACCAAGAGCAAGAAGAGACCTTGACCTTAATCTATATAGTCCTGCTAGTAGCATTCTGACCGGGAGTGATTTTCCTGAACACATGGAGTTCACACTACATCTTAAAGATGGCGATAAGAAACTCGACTTGTGGAAACACCAAAGTCCACATGAGATTACAATGAAGAAAGATAAAGGAGTTGTCAAATTTGAAGGTTCAAAGGTATTGTGGTCAATCGTCATTCTATTCCCATCCATTCCTGAAATAAAAGCTTTTAAACTTGCAAATTACAAAAAATCAAGTGGTTATAGTTTAGGACCAGACTTGTTTACAAAATAACCATTAGCTAAATTTCCAGCTGACCTACAATTCTGTGATTGATGGTTAAAGTGTTACTGCCTCCCAAGCCCAATTCTAATTCTCATCAAAAAGAATTTAAGTACTCAGAAATCCCATTCATGGGGGCTTCAAAAGCAATTCTGGCATTGTAAATGTAAGATGCTTTTTGTCCTACCTTGGGGAGAATTTAAAATTATTTAGGCACACTTTCATGGACTCTTTTACAGGAGAATTTGAAAGTGAACAATATCTTGTTGCCTTGTAGATTAGGAGGCTTAGATGAGAAAGGGAAAGAATATGGTAACTATTTCAGATTTTTTGGCTTTTTTGTGTAAAATTACCCTAAATTTTAAAATTATCCCATATTGAATTCAAGTTCTTGGGACAAATCAAACAAGACAAAGGGTAAAAGGAGGAAATAAAAATTAAATGCCTTAAATCCGGTTGTTGAAATTAAAAAAAATAATTATAAAATTGAAAAAAAATCACTGTTTTTTTTATTTTTAGCTTCTTTTGCTGAAGGCCAGCAACTATTGTCACGGCAGTGTGTCTTGTGTTGCTGCATATGTCAGTGTGTGCATAAACTTTTCTTAAAACATCCTCTCCTTCTAAACGGATTGGTGGATTTTGATGAAACTTATCAGACACATGTATGTTCCTTGGGTGACCCTCTTCTTAAGTTGTTAAAGATATTTGGATTGACCCCCAAATATGGGTGTGGCAGGGCAGGGCTTATTTACACTATGAAATCTTTAAAAATCTTCTCCTCCCAAACCATTAGCCCAATTTCAATGACACTTGGTCTGAATGATTCTTAGGTGATCCTCTTCTAAATTCTTTCAAAAAATTTGGATATAAAAATGGGTGTGGCAGGGATACGCTTTTTTTAACTATGAAATCTATAAAGTTATTCTCCTCTGAAACCATTGGCCCGGTTTCAATAAAACTTGGCATAGATGTTCCTTTGGTTATCCTTTACTTATATTGTTAAAGAAAATTTGATTGACACCCCCCCCCCCCCTTTAATATGCATGTTGCAGGGTGGGGATTATTCTCACTTTAAAATCTTTAACAATCATCTCCTCCAATTTCAAGAAAACTTTGCATGAATTTTCCTTAGGTGCACCTTCACTTAAATTGGTCAGGACTTTTTGATGGGCCCATAAATGAGGGTCAGACTGGGAGGGGCTTATTTTCAATTTGAAATCTCAAAAAAGTCTCTCCCCCAATCAACTAGACTAATTTCATTGAATCTCGGCATGAATGTTCCTTCACTGAAATTGTTCCTGAAAATGTGTTTAGAATCACCTTTATGTTGGTAATAGGATTGCTAAAGGGTATACAAGTTAATGGTGATTGAGCATTTTGGTGCAATGTTGGCCAGACCCAGTAATCATTACAACATAGTTCTTAAGAGACCTCAAAGTGTTGTCAGTCAAAGTAAGCTTTCTTCAATGACAGTCTGGAGATATAAACCCTTGTCGTGCTGAATAATTTTGGCTATGAATTTCCATCAATATAAAAGGGCAAAAAGCACGGAAAGTACCAACTGTAGGTCAATTTTTCATTTGAAAAACTTAATCCCTTGACAATTCTAGTTTGAAAGTGAGAAACAGGTGGTGTAGACTAACATCAGACTGCACATATGTGCAGGCTGATGTTTGTCTTTAGCTCCTGCCAAAGCAGGAATATTCCAGGTTCAGCACAACAAGGGTTAAAAGCCAGTGGAGCAATACAAGATTTTGGGCTAAAAATAAGCCACACCTTACCATGCCAATATTTATGGGCTAATCAAAGTTTCACAAACAATTTTTGAAAAGGGTCACAGAAGGAACATTCTCGTAAAGTTTCATTGAAATCAGCCCAGTGGTTCAGGAGGAGATGTGGTTCAAAATAAGTGCCACCTTGCCACCGCCAATATTTGTGGGCAAATCAAAATGTTGTGAGCAACTTTTGGAAAGGGTCTCCCAAGGATCATTCTGGCAAAATTTCATTGAAATCGGCCCAATGGTTCAGGAGAAGTTGTTCAAAGATTTCAGGCTAAAAAAAAAAAAGCCCGGCCCTGAAACGCCAATATTTGGTGGTCAATCCAAATTTCTTGAACAACTTTAAAAGAGCGTCAGCCAAGGAACATTCTTGTAAAGTTTCATTGAAATCGGCCCAATGGTTCAGGAGCAGTTGTTGTTCAAAGATTTCGGGCTCAAAAAAAGCCCCGCCATGCCACGCCCATATTTGGGGATCAATCCAAATTTCTTGAACAACTTTAAAAAGGGTCACCAAAGAAATATTCTGGTAAAGTTTGGTTGAAATCAGCCAAATGGTTCAGGAGAAGTTGTTCAAAGATTTCAGGCAAAAAAAAAGCCCCTTCCTGAAACGCCCATATTTGGAGGTCAATCCAAATTTCTTGAACAACTTTAAAAGAGCGTCAGCCAAGGAATATTCTTGTAAAGTTTCATTGAAATCAGCCCAATGGTTCAGGAGGAGTTGTTGTTCAAAGATTTCGGGCTCAAAAAAAGCCCCACCATGCCACGCCCATATTTGGGGATCAATCTCAATTTCTTGAACAACTTTGAAGAGGGTCACCAAAGGAATATTCTGGTAAAGTTTGGTTGAAATCAGCCCAATGGTTCAGGAGATGTCGTTGAAAGATTTTGGGCTAAAAAAAAAACCACGCCCTGCCACGCACATGTTTTGGGTACAATCAAAATTCCTTGAACATTTTAAGTAAAGGATCACCTAAGGAACATCCATGCCAAGTTTCATTGAAATCGGCCCGATGGTTTGGGGGGAGAAGATTTTTAAAGATTTCAAATTGAAAAAATGCCACGCCCATATTTGGGGGTCAATCAAAATTCTTTTAACAATTTTAGAAGAGGGTCATCCAAGGAACATTTCTACAAAGTTTTATGAAAATCCGCCCATTGGATTGGGAGGAGAAGATGTTTAAAGAAAAAGTTTACGCACCCACGGACGGACGAACGCACGACGGACACACCGCCACGACAATAGCTCGCTGGCCTTTGGCCTGAGTGGAGCTAAAAATAATGGAAGATGAGAAAAATTGGATCGACTCTCCCGAGAACCAGTAAATAAAAAATAAATATGGCTTAAAGGAATTGGCTCTAGTGGCATGAAAGTGGCACAATATTTTTCAAAGTGACACAAACAGTGACTTGGAAAAATGATTTTGCATTTCTGGCCTTTCAGGCCATTGATTTTGAATTATTTGTTTTAAAAGGGGACATTATTCATGAAAAAAAGTTGTGCAATGCCAATTGTTTTCCTTAAATGCCTCTTATTTTTAGTTTTAAATGTATTTAAAAAATGTATAAACCTCTTTCAGGCCCAATTTGCGGCATACCAGGATACAAAGACCCACTCTGTCATGATTGTTGACTGCAGCCATCCTGTAGATATCTGTACACTGGTATGTATCACATCTTGTACTCTTCGGTGGATTAATGAGAAATATTGGTAGATTGTCACTTGGTAATCTCACCTCCAAACCAATTAAATTCCAAAAGGTAATACCCTGCCAGACTTCATGAAATACACATATTTTTTACCGGACAGTGGGTCTGGTAAACTTAAACTTTTAACCAGACCAAACTTATTTCCATAAGACAGAGCACTAGATCACATTGTGTATGTGGCTAGATTTTACCGGTCAGTCGGTCCTGTATTCAAGCAGAATTTATTAGACCAGCATAATTCTTAACAGACATGTCAGTTGGACCCATAGTATTTCGTGAAGTCTGCCGTGCTTTTGTTCAGTTTGTCCTATTTTGGAGACCACTATGTCATTATGCTAAGTAATTATACGTAAATGACACACTTTGAGAAAATTTGTCCTAAAATGCTCACTAGCAAAAATATGATTTTTGTTGTTCACTCAATGAAAGCTAATTCTGTTAAACATTGAAACAAAGAATTAAACTCTACAAGTATATTTCGACATTTCTTTTTTTTAAATATTTTCAGAGTGGAAGTTTCTACCGTTCAGCAGAAAAGTTTAATCTGAAACCCTTAAATAACTCTCTAGTCAGTTATAATGTTACCCGAGCTAAATCTGACTACTCCATCACAAAACATGGAAAAATAAAGCCAAACACAAAGGGAGAACAATTTAGTGGCCAAGGAGAACAACTACTTCATGAGGAAATAGTGAAACATAGTAAGTACAATCAAATTAACAAATCCCTGCTGTCATTAAAGAAAAAAAATGACTGATCAATCACAGACTCGTCTATAATAAGATAACTGTTAAACTCCTTTATATTACACATTTGAAATATTTGCATGTATGAGTGACTTAAACGTCGCAACCACAGCTTGGATGAGCTGTAGTTGCGACATTATGGCTACCAATCTTTGAATTGTAATTACATGGGTGAAAGTTTTCTGTATTATTATGGATTTTCTCATGATTATCGTAACAGTTAAGAAATCGAGCATCAAAAGGCCTCAGGGATTCAACAGAATAGACGAGAAAGTCTGAGCAATGTTCCAATAGAGATACAAGATCACCCAAAAAAGAAACTTATACGACGATTACCAAATATAGAAATTTCCGTTACCCCAAGTTGAGTTTATGAAATGTAATTAGTAAGATTGGCTGTGAATGGTTTAGATCCCTTCCATTATCCTATCTAACGTCGCTTCAAATGAAATATCACGACCGATTAATTGTTTACATTTCAGCCTCACAAAATCGCATGAAAAAACAAAATTAAGTTTTACCATAGAGGGAAAGCGCTGAAATTATATGAAAGTGTTTGCAGGTGTAAAAAATAAATCCAGATGGAAATGGTTCAACGAAAAAGATGCTTGAGGGGAGAAATGGGTCAATTTGCTTGGGAGGGAAACAACACAAAAGCGATGGCCATTTGGGCTGTCTATTCTCAAGACATTGGGTACCAATTGACAAAACTATTAATAGGCAATTCAGACGAAACAACTGAATGACGAATGACTAAATGATTATAGAAATTAGCTGAAAAGTGTTCATTGTTAAAAGGCATTTGATAGAATAAGGTAGAATGTCATTGTACAAGACCTTGTATTATAACCTAATTTGATATGAAGTGAAAAATCAAACGGAAAAATTTCTACCAAAAGTAGTAAAGTGTTGTAAAAGCCTTCTAAGTGGTTTGAAAATGCTTTTTCTAAGGAGCTCCTAGGGCCTCCAGACCCCTGGACCCCTGGCCAAGGCTTTAGCTTGGACCCACTAGGGGCCCTGTGGCCCCTAGGCCCAAAGCTATAAAGTTTAGTTTTTTCAAAAATTTTACTTTCACCTATGTAATTATGTTTCATTTCCTGTCCAAATATTTTGCAGATACGGTAAGTGAGGTTAGATATCTAAGGGCTGTGTAGTGATGGATGACAAGGGTGGGGATTAGTGTTCCATCTATTGGAAGATGTTTCAAAACAGCTTCTATTTGAAAAAAGTTTTAATCAGAAAATCAAGAAAACGACTTAGTTGTATGGTAATAAATTACACATGGGACTCAAATGTTGTAAAAAATGAAAAATTGCGCGTACCACCAATTCCTATAGGTTTTTGTGCATTAAATGATCTATATTTGTTATAAAATGTTAATTGATTTTTTGATTTGTTAAGATGTTGATGTATGTATTTTTGTCAATTTTTTTTCATAATTCCTTAAATTGAAAAATCCGTGCATTGTTTAAAAAAAAAAAAAGGAAATAGAAATTGGGTCTTTGATTTTGTCTAATACTTTGTAAGTAAGCCATTCAAATGGCTTGAAATAGCTTAATTTTGAAATAGCTGATGTGTTGTTTTTGTAAACTATTCATTGGAATCAGCACCATTTAAAATCTAAAGCTTCAACAAAGATTTTTGAAGGTGTTTGCTTCGTAAAACATTTGTACATTTTGAATTCAGTCTGTTTGTGATGCCGATTGAAAATGATAAATGAATGGCAACAAATGACAAATACATAATGTTGTAATTTATGGTACCGGTGTAGTTTGAAGTTGTTGACTCTGGTTACCTCAGGGCCTTTCAAACATAGCATTTCTTTTCAGTGGTTATTTTGAACTGATAATGCAATATTTTGTTCTGATTTCATTTTGTAGACTCTCAGTTTTAAGTATTTTAAAATTGCAGTCAAGAGAGATGGACACAAAATTCGTAAACGATCCACCATTTCTACAGATTGCTACATTCTTGAGGTTGATATTATTACAGATACAACCGTGACAGACTAGTAAGTGACTTGTCTAGCAAAGATGCTATCAGGGACCCTTGACAGTACCTCTGGAATAGACCTTGGGAATAATATGGGCGCAGCCATAAAAATGGGTCATTTTGCACATGGGTTGATATGATGTCAAAAACATCAACAATCCCGCTAAGGATGACGCTGCATAAAACAAAATCACCAAAAGAATAAAAGTGGGAATATAATGATTTGATAACAAAGCTCTCTGTTTTACTACATTTTGTCATCGAACTATTATATGCCAATAAGATCTCCAAAAAGGATTGGAAAGAATTAATAAGATGTGTTTTCCTTTATGAATGTTAAATAACCAAACTACCACCAGAAGCTGAATTACCAAAATATGACCCAAAATTACTACATTTACATCCAAGAAAGTACTTTCTAGTTTACAGTAAAGTCTGAGTGATGCTCCAATTGGCAAAGAGATAGAGTTAGTAACATTCTGTATTTGACCTTCACCTCAATTAAAACTATTCTAGATCCTTTGCTCAGCACTCCATTTAATGCATTCAAAACACTAACTCTAATCACTCAAAATGCTCTCTCAAAATGGATCATCATGCCTTTCAAATTGATTCAATATCATATTCCATGATTTTATGGGCCGACATGGACTTTAAAGTGTCTGACTGGTCTATGGAGTCAGAATATACATATTTTTTTTTTTTTGAATAATTAACCCTTGTCCTGCTGAATAAATTTTGGCTGAAAATTTTCATAAAATCTAAGGGCAAAATGCACTGAAAGAACCAACTGAAGGTCAATTATTATTTGAAAATCTAAATATATTGAACGTTCTGGTTTGAAATTGAGAAACAGGTGGTGTAGACTAACATCAGACTGCACATATGTGCAGGCTGATGTTTGTCTTTGCTCCTGCCAAAGCAGAAATTTTCCGGATTCAGCATGACAAGGGTTAAGCATTGTTAGTAGGACAAATTTATTGATATTGTTTTACCTCCTTTGAAAATCTGTCAAAAGTTGCTCATCAGGAACTCATTCAATTTCATTCCAATATTATTCCAAAATCATTCACCTCGTCAATTTTATGATGTTCTTTCCTGTACCATCTGGTAAGGGGAAAAGAATCAACCCAGTTCAATTGATAATGTCAATTTTGTACTTGTGAGGTAAAAGCTTGGAGGTTTCAAGGAAAGCAAGAAAAACTAAAATGTTTGAAATGAGCAATTTTTTTTTAAATGATGACTCAGTGTGAAACAGTTGTATTTGCCAATGAAACGGTTGTAACTGACTTTAAAATTATTGGCAGTTACAACTGTTTCATGCTGAGCCATTGAAATGATGTCACAGTCTGTATTTATACATAATTTTTCTCAAAAATGATCTTTAGTGCTTAGCCTCATGTACCAGCTCCCTGTGGGAAAAATCTAATACAATAACTATGAAAGTAGTGAAATATCAAGTGGCAAGGACAAAATATATTTGTTGAAATTTAAGAATAGCACTTTTATATTATGTTAGAATTATTCCAAACAATGTGGTGTTGAAGGGATTAATCGTTATATGATACCAGGTTGAAAGATTGGTGAATGCTCTTGAATTTGTAAGGTAGTCGAACCATAATAGTTCTGCAACATTTTGGACCATATGTTCTTTATCAATGCTAACCGAGGTTTCCTAACGAAAATCATTAGGAAACCTCTGTTAACACTGTTAAAGTTCATTATTCCTGGAACAGTGCAAAACTATTACGGGTCTACTTCCTTAAGCCACATTTTATAGAAATGAGCATATCTTTATGATAAAAGAATGTGTAAATAATTTTATGTCATATATAAAACCTTTTTTAATGCTTTTCGGTGGTTTATCGAGAAATAACGGTAGATTATCACTTGATAATCTCATCGCAAAAGCAGTGAAATTATCAAAATTTTATACCCTGCTTTTGTGCATTTCACCATATCTGACGTCATCTATGCGGGGCGAAATAAGTGACGTCACAATGAACGTTGCATAGCAATCACGTGCAAAATGACGCGCTTTACAAAAATATGTCCTAGAAGTATCACATTTTGTCTCATTTTTGCATTAAAGAAATAGAATAATCGTTTGTTTTTCGAGTAAGATCGATTGATATTTCATTTCGTGAACAACAAAAACTATATGTTCACTCGTGGCTCTGCCACCTGTGAAAATATAGCTTTTGTTGTTCACTCAATGAAATATAAATCGATCTTACACTGAAACAAACGATTATCCTCTATATATTTGTTTTCAGTTATCTAGCTCGAGAATGCAACAATCCACTAGCAGCAGAATCTGAACTCCTGAAACATTTCTTAGCTCTTTTTACAGAGGTTAGTAGTCACTTTGAAAAACAAGAGCACTGCAAGCGGGTGCCAACGCTCGGCTGTTAATTGTTTCTTTGGCAAATGCAAATATATGAACTTGGTACCTACAGAAAGGTCCTGTACCAAGCAATGTTCTTTTGAAATGTGAAGGCTCTTTGATTTTACCATTCAAAAATTATGACCAAGGTTAAAATTTTTTCAAACAAATTTGACCTTGAAACATGACCTTGACTGATGACCTTGAACTTATTATACCCCAGCAAAACGAATGTTTTCGGGGGTATACTGGAACAGCCTGTCTGTCTGTCCGTCTGTCTGTGCGTCTGTCCGTCCGTCTGTGGACACATATAGTAGTAAATTTGTGTCGCGAACTCCTTCTTCAGTTTTGCTTCAAAAGCTTTGAAACTTTATAGAAAGATCTATCACATGTTAAAGTTTTGCAAGACACAAGTTTTAGGTCCTAACTTCCCCTGGTTCATGAATTATCTCCCCTTGAACTTAGACATTTTTTCCTATTTGTTACCATGTACTTATCATTTTGTGTCGCAAACTCCTCCTTCAATTTTTATTCAATTGTAATGAAACATTATTCAAATATTGATCACAAGTTGAAGTTTTGCAAGACGCAAATTTCAAGTGTCAACTCTCTCAGGTTCATGAATTATCTCCCCTTGAACTTGACATTTTTTTCCTTTTTGTTACCATGTACTTATAATTTTGTGTCGCAAACTCCTCCTTCAATTTTCATTCAAAAATTATGAAACCTTATACAAGTATTCATCACATGTTGAAGTTTTGCAAGAAGCAAATTTCAAGTCTCAAATCCCCCTGATTCATGAATTATTTCCCCTTGAACTTAGACAATTTTTCCTATTTGTTACCATATACTTATCATTTGTGTCGCATACTCCTCCTTCAATTTTCATTCAATTGTAATTAAACACTATGCAAAAGTTGATCACAAGTTGAAGTTTTGCAAGACGCTAATTTCAAGTGTCAACTCCCTCAGGTTTATGAATTATCTCCCCTTGAACTTGAGACATTTTTTCCTATTTGTTACAATGTACTTATAATTTTGTGTCGCAAACTCCTCCTTCAATTTTCATTCAATAGTTATGAAACATTATACAAACATTTATCACATGTTGAAGTTTTGCAAGACACAAATTTCAAGTCTCAACTTCCTCAGGTTCATGTGTTATCTCCCTTTGAACTATGACATTTTTTCCTATTTGTTACCATGTACTAATAATTTTGTGTCACAAACTCCTCCTGCAATTTTCATTTGATAGTAATGAAACAGTATACAAATATTTATCACATGTTGAAGTTTTGCAAGACACAAATTTCAAGTGTCAACTCCTACAGGTTTATGAATTATCTCCCCTTGAACTTAAGACAATTTTTCTTTTTGAACACATATACTTGTAATTTTGTTTCCCAAATATCTCCTTCAGTTTTCCTTTAATCAGTTTGCATGTAATACCTTTGAAATTTATACAAACATTTACCACATATGAAGTTTTGCAAGACACAATTATGAGGTTCCAACTCCTCCTGGTTTAAGAATTTCCTGCCCTTACACTTACTACATTTTCTTTTCTTTTTCGTTCACAAATACTAGTAATTTTATGGTACAAACTCCTCCTTCAGATTTCCTTCAATAGCTTGAAAACATTTTTCAGTTTTGCAAGACGCAATTTAGAGGTCTCAAATCCAAGAATTATCTTTATATTTGAAGCATTTTTTGCCTCTTTTGTCAAAGTATCTCATTCTCTGAAAGCACTTGCAGGGGTATTTAGTCACATTCAGTGACAAGCTCTAGTTACTTACAAAAAGGTCTTTTCCAAAGCAATGATCATGTAGAATATGCTCTATAACTTACCATTCAAAAGTTATGACCAAGGTTAAATTCTTTAAAGAAATTTGAAATAATAATAATAATTACTATAATTTTATTTTTTTTCCACATGTGGGAAGATTTTGGGATTAAACTTATACCTAACAAACCTCGGACTATTACTTAAGGAAAAAATAGTCTGTTTATTTAAAATAAGTTGATAGCATTTGAGCCTGTGTGTGATATTTCCAACAATTTTGTATGAGCGCAGGGCAAAGACTTTCACCAGCCTGTGCATCAACATAGTGTGACTAGATTCTTTGCTATATTATGCTCTGAAGATAGATAAGATCTCAGACACATATCCAAGTGCTAAAAAATATTCTTATTGCATTATGTGGTTGTGTTGGCTGCACAATGTACCTCTTACAGGCACTCCTAAAATTGTTGGAAATGTCACACACAGGCTCATTTATACTTTAGGAGACTTGCTCTGGACACATAATAATAAATCTTTCAAATAACAAATATTAATAACTAAAAAAGTCTGGTTAACAAGGTTTGTGTTTTGGCAGAGCCTTGATAATTATCATTTCCCCTACCTCTTTAAATTTTATTTCATACAAAAAACTAAGTATGGTTTATATATTTATCATGCAATGAAGCCTCTGTTGACCTAATATTCCCTGTCTGATAACAAGAAATGATATCAAACAAAATTTTTTTTAGATGATTTGCATATGTATGATCTTAAGTAGTACCACTTTCACATTAACATTTTCTCTACTTATAGGTTGACTTACGATACAAATGTCTGGGAGAGTTAGGTCACCCTATTTGTTTTCGAGTATTCTTAAGCTCAATTCGTCCTGGTCTTGTGAGTATACTTTTTATGAATCTTATCAACAGATCCCAGCTATCAATTTCAAAAGAAAATCAACAATCAAGCCAATAGTTTAGACAAGATTTCAGTCTTGACTTTTGTTTTTAACTTTAAAGTTTGAAATCATGGGTTACCGGGCTGGTTTACAAACAAACTGATCATTTTTCAGATGAGATATTAAGCCCAGGACCTGTGTGTAAGTGCTTTACATCAGGCGTGTTAAATAACTATATTTATCCCATTTAACAACTAATTGTGGTTGTTACTCATATGGGCATGTGATACTAAAGCGACAATAAATAATGATAATACACACACTCATAGAGCAGATGGTAGCGCCTCAGACTGTCAATCATTCGGTTTTGTGTTTCAATCTCTGACGTCAGTGCTCATCCTTTTGTCTTTTACCAATGTGTTGATAATCGTTAAACTTTGTGGTATAACAACTGCGGAGTAGCGAAGAATGTTATGGTGGTTTTGGTGGTACCAGGGATCCTTTGTAAGGGTGCGATTTGACTGAAAAAAGTTAAAAACAGCGTAAATTCCATTCACACCTGTCCTGCAGTGTCATATATTTTATCAACTTGTCACACTCGAGGTGGTAAAAGCTCTACTTTTTTAAAGTTTTCAGGAAGAATCTTTCATTTGCCACATACGACATACAATATCACAGTCTGAGTTTTGAGTAATATTTTTGATATCATATGATTTTTTTTTTCTGTGTTTACATAATTGTGTGCTGTCAGGACAGTTTTTTATAACACTGTCTCAAGAATAATTCGATGTTTGATTTCGCAATATCTGTATTGAGGCCAGGTGATTATTTAACCCTTTGCTGTTTAATTCCTGCTTTTTACGTGCCTGTGATTTTATGATTGAGAAAACATTGTGGAAAAAGAAGAAATTGCTCCTGACAAGCAATTTCTTCTTTTTCCACAATATTTTCCACCCTACTGAATGGTTATTTTTCAAATTAGATCCACTTTGAATGTTCGTCTGCAAAACCTTTGAATTTGGACAGGTCCAAAATTTTGAAAAAACAGGAAAGGGTTAACTGGATCTATTTCATATCTACTTTTTATTATTTCATTTACTCAGAGGAACTTTAAACCAGATTCATGTCTAGATTAAGCTGGTATTCAATATGTCACACAAAAAAAGACCATCTGGAAATTGAGTAAATTGAATATTTGAAGAGAAGATCAATTCAGCCCAACCAATGGTTTGCAGCTTAAAAATACTTTAACAAGAAGGCAGAATGATCATCCTAGATTTAGAAAATCAGTTTAGGTAGTGAGTGGACCTGTAATAGATCTGCAACATTTCAGAAGTAATGAACTTAAACAGTGCCCTTGCTAAAGGTTAGGATATCCTTTCTTTAACCCTTTGCTGTTTAATCCCTGCTTTTTATGTGCCTGTGATTTTATGATTGAGAAAACACTGTGGAAAAAGAAGAAATTGCTTCTGACAAGCAATTTCTTCATTTTCCACATTTTTTATCCTACTGAATGATTACTTTTCAAATTAAATCCCTTTTAAATTTCGTCTGCAAAACCTTTGAATTTGGACAGGTCCAAAATTTTGTAAAACAGGAAAGGGTTAAATGAAGACTGTTTCTTCTTAAGTTTCCTCATGTTTTTGCAGGTATTGTTATAGTCTCTAGCTTAAGCTACACAAGGTTTTTGATAACTATATGCATTTTTGGGGATCAACTTAAGAAATGATTTGAAGGCTGTTCAACAGTCTTCAAGTCTTATCTGAAGTTGATTCCCAGGGGGTCCTGGGGACTCTCATGAGATAGTTTTAAGAGTCCTGGCCACTTATTTGGGAGACTCACTTGCAAAATCCACATATCTTAAAACCCTGCTTAACACACTTCTGAGATGGTTTCTTTAGTGCTTTTTAGTGGTTTATGGAGAAATAATGGTAGATCATCACTTGATAATCTCACTGCAAAAGCAGTGAAAT